>CM037916.1:7511368-7993868 GCA_021346845.1 Apeltes quadracus | reverse complement strand
GAGTGCTAAAGGGGGCTTGTTACAGAGCTCCCACCCCATCTGTGCACCACTCGCCATGTGTGGATGTTTAATGTGCAAATCCCAGGAACGGGGAACTGATGTCGGCTTCAGGTGCTGTAGCTGAGCTCGAGCCACTGCTTTTTTTTTTTTGCCCTTTTGCAAATATATTTTGTGTACTTATGGTTACCTTGTTTTAGAAATAAGGCCGTATTTTGTCTTCAAAGTCACATCAACTGAATTTTCCTCTTACCGTAACGAGATGAATATGGTGACTGTGAACTATCCGTGTCACAGTGTGTTTTAGTATTCATAATAAACGTACAGCAGTGAACTAAGGTGAAGTGGGAGGGCGTCGGCGCTGTACACGCGGGGCACTTTGAATATGCAAACGTTGTGAGGAAACAGTATTTGCATGATAGTAGTATCTCTTCCTCGTGTAATAAAGCCCCATATTCCCTCCACACCCATGCAGAGCAATCACTGCGGCTAATGACTCTCACGGGACGGCTGCCATGTTGGTTCACATCCGCCATCTTGTTGCTGCAAACGTTGGGGGCTGAATGATGGTGTTCTCCAAAAGACGCGAATGCGGGCAAAGGATTCGAAGACTTTGTCTTTTTTCTGGCGTTCTAGATTTTAAACTCTTTCCCAATGTTGCTACTCTCAATAAATGTGTTAATAACATAATGTTGCCGTTGTGCTTCTCTTCGGCTCACTTTAGTATTTGGCCTCGTCTCACTTCAAACGTGTTGATTCACCGACCTGTGCTTTCCTGCCCGTCCATGTCTGTTTTATTTCCAGTAGTGAGAATAAGACAAGACGAATACAACAATTGATTTTTAAATCAATTCTGTATGATGTCATTATCAAATTGCATTAGTTCCAGTGCATTACAGATGACACATGGAAAAAGGTGGGAAATCTCATGCACACCCTTTACTTTCTATCAATAAGGCCAATGTTGCTGGATGAAAATGTTACATAATTTTTCTTAATTTATATATATTGTGCTTTATTGTATGTACTATACGTACTCTATGTACATTGAGAGCACATGTAATGCACACGCATACATGGCAAATAACGCTGAATTTGACACTTCCAAACTGCTCCCATTTGCCTACCAGTTAATTGAGCTGTTCTTCATTGTAATTACTATGACACAATGGCCGTGTGTTTCATTACTTGACATCGATTGGGCTTGAGTGACAGATTCTGCCCCAAGACGTCTGTGTCAGTTGTGTTTATAATTATTATATTAATTGTTGACACATTTTAATCTGGAATGACGTATGTGAAATTAAATACAATCTCTAAATGTGCCACGTATCCGATTACTTTGACTCTCATGTCATTAACCACACACCATTATTTCGGTTAGATTGTCATGCCATTTTCTATTAAACATGAGTCAGAAAGTTCCAATAGAGGAGATTAAGGTTCAGTAAGAAAAAGCTCAAATGGCTGATGATACAGATAAAAAATGTATAAAGACGAAGCCTGATTCTTGACAGAAATATCTAATTGTGTAAATAAACAATAAAAATTTAACCTGCCGTAAATAATTTGGATTGCAGCATTTCTTATTATATTATATTATGCCACTTTTATTAATAATGTAGTGCCAGTGCCACACTAACTCTAAAAGATATTAAATATTACGACACCTATTGGAAGCATTCTTGTGTAATTTGGTGCAGACATTCATGGTTCAAATGAACCCCGGGGCTTCAGATCATTTGGAGACCTTTTTGTGGGTCAGGACCAACAGCTTGCTTGTTTTAGGTTCATCCGCTAGATTTGAACAAATTCCTTCAGTAATATTTGTATTTGCGGACCACCTTCATCCTAACGTAGAGATCCATGTAGCTTCTGCGTGACATTTAAACTGATATGAAGACTTGGGTACAACTTGTTTGAAACGAGGAGGAAATGAAATACGAGACAGCCTGTTTGTTTTGGGGATTTGGAGAGTATTTAACACGAGAACATTCAGTATCGCATGCCATCATTTTTCTCTACAATCCGCAGAATTATAGACATTGTGTTTTTTTACT
Organism: Apeltes quadracus; assembly: GCA_021346845.1. Lineage (NCBI taxonomy): Eukaryota > Metazoa > Chordata > Actinopteri > Perciformes > Gasterosteidae > Apeltes > Apeltes quadracus. The sequence continues at coordinate 7,991,811 of CM037916.1, read as the reverse complement.
GAATTAGAAACTGTTCTGATTCTGTTAAGCTAAGATGGTGATTGTGTTAAACATCAAACCTGCTCAACATCGGCATTATGGCATTTTCGTTGTGAGCCTGTTAGCATGCAGATGTCAGCACTTCACCTGCAACTGCAGCGTGTCTGTAATGATCCTACTCGTTGTTTGTTTAATTCGTTCAATTCAATCCTCCGTTAATAGGGCATGCGCATTCATCTCATTATAAAGACATAAGGCAGCAACAATATCTCCTAAAACAAAGAGCGCTGCTCAAAGCCGAATGCACTTTAAAATGTTTGCTCACTGAAGCGCTCACACAGACCTTCATCATGAGCTTAAGAACAACCGGGTTAAAGCAGACACACCTTCCTCTGCCAATCCTCCTATGCATTCTCCCTCTTTCTTCCACGCTTAATAAATCAGTCCAACGTGGCTTTCAGACAAGCAGATTATTGCTCTCCAACTAATACCACGTTTCATGCTCAAGTCTGAAAACTGATTGATTAAAGGACCGAAATCCAATCCACTGTAGTGTGCAACGAGGGAACGTCAGTGTAATATCTATCGAGAAGCTTGGGAAACCTCACCAGAAAACCAGTCCCAGAAATGATGGGGAATTTAAAATCATATTTTTTTTCTTATCCACTCCTATCCTACGACATCTTCACTCTTTCCTTTTCTTCGCTCTTAATCCCGCTGCATGATCCGGATCCTCGCAGTAGATTGTGGCTGCATGGGAGACTGCGGGAGAAGGTGTAATCTTACGGCCTCGCCTCTCTCATCTGCGGATCTCACTCCGCTGCCTCGCCTCGCCGATGCTATTTATGGCACACATGCACATGCGGCAGCATGGCTGAGAATGAGGCAGGGATTGGGAGAGCCTCGAGGGGAGGAGCGGAGGGCAGGGGGAGGGGAGGGGTGAGAAGCACAGGGCTGCCTTCACTGGAAAGCACTGGTCTATAATCTGCCTGCACACTGCCGGCAGATGGCTGAGTTTTGTGCGGTTGAGGCCGGCCTGGACGGAGCTGAGCCGGCACGGGTCGCTCGGTGGATACGTTAGGCGGGATTTTCGGGCTGCATACTAGATTAGATAAATGGAACCAAGTTGAAAGAGCTCAGGCTGTGTTAGTCTTAGAAAATGTAGCCCCAACAGGGTCAGACGGCATTCCTACATGCACCATCGGTAGTCCTGTCTACTGCCTAGCATTCCGCATTACCTTCACAGCTCCAGCCAGCCATGCATGTGTCTTCCCCAACCCTGGAATGGGAACAGCAGTATCAGCACTTTGTGTCACTTGCTGTGGTGGTGTGTGCAGAGGGGGCTGACTGTGGGCCGACATGTTAACACAACACTGTGCATCTCCCTCTCTCCGCTCCCACAGCTTCATCTCTCCGCTGCCCTGCTGCCCTGCTAGTGAGTTAGTTTGTGTCCAGCCAGCAGTCCTGAGAGTCAAGGGCTTCATCAGCTGAATTACCGGAAGTGAGCTGTCTCACTCAATTGAGCCTCGCTGGTCAGAACACATGGCCGCCCCGGCTCTAGCTCCCTCTTCTATCTCCCTCTTCTATCCTGCTATTTTATCATTTTATCATCATCCTTTTCTCACCTGTCCTTCCTTCGTCCTGCACGTAGTTATGCAGCAAATTACATTAGCCATGCAGAGCACACGTCAAACTTTACCGTTGGGTCGGATTCCTTCCACCCATCCAAACACACTGTAAGGCATCAATCGAGGAGGCGCGAGGAAGGGGCAGCGGCAGACAGAGGGAAGAGGGGACCCTGAGGTCCTGAGATAAGCAGTGATCCCTTTCTTTCATTCTTCACAGGCTCACTAAGTGCTCAGATGATCCTCTCAGGCCCAGTGTCATCCACACTATCACCCAAAGACACACGATTCTGCAGCTACACCCTGTCATGTGGTCAGCGTGATCCAATATAGGCTTACCGTGTGCTGCCTCCTGACTCAAGGGCTTTCCCCTATACAACAAATTGCATTATTTACTCACGGCTTTCAATAAAACTGACAAATAAAAGAAGTGGAAGATAAAGTATTATATGTAACCGTAGCTCTGCGTAGGCGTGAGGTACTGTATGACATATTCCCCTAAACGTCAAACTCAACACTCAAAACAGCAGGGATTATGTTATCCAGGGTACGCCTGACGTCATCAAATGACAACCCTGCTTGTTGACGGATTACACGCGTTACACAAATGAAGAATACGAGCGGCGTCGATGAGCCCACAGGTGGTTGCAGGGGTGGTGGCTGTGCAGCGCGTCGAAAGCAATTCAAACAGCAGCGATGTCTGCGGCGGAAAAAGAAGAAGCAGATAACGTTGGAACGAAATTACCACACCGCTGAATTGTTGGTAAAGGGGCGTGAGCCGGCGTACTTCCCTCCGACCGGGTGTAGTTAAGCAGACAGGAAATAGTTCCATCATGAAACTGCACAGAGGAAAGTCGGCAGATCACCCTGAGCGACCGCTCAAACTTTCTATATTACCATTTTTAAATTGCAAAGGCTTTGGTTGATGCCATTTTGTATTGGAATATGTAAAGTAAATCCCAGAAAGAAACATTTTATTTCTTAAAAAGGCAGATGAAGAGACTGAAGTGAAACAGAGGCTGGCCTGAGGGGATCTCATGATGTTGGCGCGCTCTGAATAATATAGATACAAAATGTGCTAGATTGGCATAAATGTCAGAAAATAATTTAAAAACTAAAAACAGACAATATCCCAAATAATTATGCTATTATTGGGTTTCCAAAACCTCAGACTTTCTATGTCCTGCATTGCTATAAGATTATAAATAAAAGGTGATTAGCATTTCAGGCTTGTTTCACTGAAATTTTCACGATTGGAATATATTTCTGCACTTTGCTGCCTCTGCTCTTTTGTTTTGGACACGGCTGTAAAATTTCACATCACACCTGGAAGATGATGAGTGGAGATAAAACATTTGTTTTTGCTTGTCTTGTTTAGGAGGACGATAATTACCTTGACTGGGTGAGAGTTGGTTATGTGATCGGTGTCACACGAGTCTCCGGCCCACTAAGTGCAGATGTATGTGTGCACAACTTGCGTAATAGTTTATCCGAGTGATCTCGTGTGGGTGTTTCTGTGTGTTTGTCCTCCATGTGTGCCTGTTTAAAGAACTGCACGCAGATGTGCCCCACAGAGGCAAAGACAGAGCGAGATGGTCACATGGATACGGTCACATGGGCTCACCATGTGCTGCTGCTGGAGGCCTGGTGACACACAACAATCCGCTCTGTGTGAGTCTTGTCTGTGTGACTTATCTCTATGCTGTTTGCCTGACAGGAAGGAGTGTGAAACTGTCGTTTCATCTTAAGTCGATGATGATGATGATGACGATTACTGTCGGAAACAGTGTTTCCAAATTCAGTAGAGCTTTGGGTGTTTCTGAGACAATGGAATTGCAGTTGCAAGACTCTAGCTTTAAGTTTCCAGGAGCAAACATCATTGTGTGCTTTTTCATGGATGACTAAAACCCCGTAAATATTGTGTCGAGCCTATCAGTCCCTATACCTCAGGAAGGCCAAGCACACGACGTACCCAAACAAATGACTATCTCCAGTGCACGACTGGAAGCACAGTCACACGCTGCAGCGTGGTGTGGTGAGCAGGCGCCACCGAGGATTACCTCAAAACTCTACAGCACATTAACACAGGGGTTGCATGAGGGATATTTTTGTTTGGGAGTCTACAGATGTATAATACAAGGCTGTCTGAGAAACTGGCCGGGGTGGGGGTGGGGGTAAAGAAAGCATCGCTGTTCTTATCTTAGGGTTTGGGTGCATTTTTGATTTATTGAGTTAAGTTATCCATGATGGATGTCCCAAGGAGGAGTTTTCGTACCCTTTTTGAGGGACACATTTCAATATTTATTTTACAGTGCTGTGAACAATGGTTTTGTGGAGGGTTTTAGTCTGGTTGACACTTGTGAAAGTGTCTTTCCGAAATTTAAATCCATTTGAGAAATCATCAGATAATGAAAGTCTTTGGACAAAAGCTAAACACCCTCAGAAGAGATGGCCCATGTGTCTGCCTGCTTCATCTCTTTGCTCTAGTCTGACTCCCATCTCCAATGTCCATGGAGAGGAATGGTGGGGGGGCGCATGCAGAGAGATGTCGGAGGTGGGCAGACAGTCGGGAGGCCAAGAGGAGTAGAGGAGGAGGCAAGTAGTAGAAAAAAAGGGGAGGAAGAGGAGGCAAGTGGAAGGAGAGGAGGGAAGGTCACAGGTGTCTGTGAAAACCACATCTCTGAGTTACAGTATTGTCTATTATAAGAACAGAGGGACAGAAAGAGGTTGATCGATAAAATAAGACACGGAGGCCTTCATTTGTGAAAGGGTCACTGTAAAGCTTTACGCTTCTTCTTATTAGGGTTCTTTTGCTGTGTTTTCTAAGCGAATGTTGCTTTTTTTTCACGACAAGAGAAAATAACCCATAACCAAGTAGTAAAGCTATACCAGCAGCTGCACCTCGGTTTTACATGCACATTTCTCAGCTTAATCCGCCGTTTGCTTTTTTACTTCTTGGCAGCACAGCACGCCATAAACAAAAGAAGGCTAAATGATCACCTTTTTAACTCGATCTGGTCTTCCAGTGTTCACACATCCAGCGTGGGGTCCCTTGTTGTGTGCCTGCGCAGCTCTGTGGTGTCCTAATGGGGCAGGACTGACAACAGGAGATCATAAACAGCAGCTGTGCTCAGTCAGACAACACAGTGCTGTCTGCCGTCGAGCAGGTCACATGAAACACATTTTATCTGCAGTACAGGTAGAAAACATGTGTACAGGTTTTGTTTTCTTTAATATTTTAGCATATTTTAATAAGCCTGACTGGCAAGGACCAAATCGCTGCTATTTGTCCTGACAAATAAAGTTGGGCTTGAATCTAATAAAGAGAGGAGAGCGAGGGGTTGTGAGAGTTAATGGAAAGCCAAAAACGAAAGATTTTGCTGATAGTGTAGGATTAACTGTCCAAACCAGGCAGTCATCATCGCCACAGATCAGGACATGCGGCATTAGCGTTTGTTGCTAGGACGACGGTAACCAGAGATACCACTGTTGGTGTTCAATCACATAGTGAGGTCACCCATTGTCCCGGGGAATCAGATCACCCATTACAGCCAGGCCCCTCTGTGATGAACCAGTTCGAACGCTCGCGTCTTATGAGGCAGAACCAAGAGAGTCCGATCTTTCATAAGAGCAGAAATTATGAAAAAGGAGAATGAACATTTCTGATGATTTGTGAATTTGTACACGTTTTTAAAATAATTTCAGTAGTGTTGCCAGATTATAGGCCTCCCTGTTTTTAGTTTATACTGTATCCCTTTACTATTACTGGATACCAATATTATTATTATAAACAATATTATTTATCACTCATCAAAACGTAAAATGGAGCTGAGGCTTAGTGACGTAATGTCTATTTCTTCTACTTTATGTCTATTTTTTGTCTACTCTATGTCTATTTTATCAATGATTGTAACAATGCACTTGTTACACAACAATTTGGTGCAGGGATGATGTCATCATATGGTAAGTAGCAACGTAAAATGAAGCTGAGGCTTTGTGCTTTACGTTTTCTTATAGAACCAGCCACATATTTGCTAAAAAGAATTTGCAATGCCCTCAAAAATGAGCAGACGTCAATCCACACAACACATTCTCACTCACTTTGTAGTCTGGAAGTTGCAGTTGGAGGAAAGATAACAAGAGTGGAAGCACTTTGTTGTTTGAATGCATGTGTTGTATGTTAAAAGCACAAACACCATTGATATAGAGGCTATGAAGACTATGATGACTATCAGTGTTTTTTCATGCACATCCGAGTGCAGCACAGGCACCCAAGTCTTTCCGGACACAACCTACATATATATATATATATATATATATATATATATATATATATATATATATATATATATATATATGGACAATATATACATAGTTATATATATCATTTTGTATAGCCCAAAATCGTCGCAAATTACAAATTTTGACTTTACAGTCTGTACACATGCGACATCCCCTGTCCCAAAAACCTCAGGCAAAATATATACATACACTGTTTGATTTAAATGAATACACACATACACTATGTATATACTGAAAACATTATAGATACAGTATAAAGATATAGAAATATATATGTGAGAGTTGGGATGTCTTCAAATGACAGATAAAAATGGCTTGAGCAGAAAATGACAGATAAAACTCTCAAAAGCAGAAGACATTGTTGGCATCGTGCACCGATGGAAGCTGGACTGCTCGGGGGGCAGAGCGGGAGGGAAAGGACACAAGCCTCTTCCCTAAGGCCTGCAGCGAAAGAGTCAGTATATTTTCTTTTAAAAGGACAGTTCTAGTGTTAGCACTTTCTGTTTGAGAATGAAGGGAAGCATGTTTGGGGATTTCTGCTTACGGAAAAACATGAGCCACCTTGCATAAATTATTCAGCTTCAGAGGTGCCGCTGTAGGATGTGTACCGTTGTTTTCCGGACAGAGCAAGCCCAGTTGTTTTCCCTGCCTCCAATACTAACGCTATGCTGTATGCACATATTAATAGTTTCTCACCTGAAAAGTACAGGAATATTACTAAATATCACGAGGGAAAGAAAACTGACCACCCTTTGTTTGGTCCTCTCGTCTCCACCCATCACCAGATGTGACCTAACACATGCCCCATCTGTCTAATGCAGCTCGCATCTCCAACCAGGCCATTTCCCCAACAAGGTCCACCCTCTCTCTTTCTCTCTCTCCCTCTTTCACACACACACACACACACACACACATGGTGACAAAATTTGCTGCTGATTCCTTCCTCCCTATCTACTGTATCCCGGCTGTCTTATAGCCGGCTTCTTTGGGCAACATCTGCCTCCATCACTTCATGTCCAACCGACCATTTGTCTCTGCGATGCTTTACGGCACATATGTCAGAGTCACGGCCCGCGGGCCACATCCGGCCCGCGGGAAGGTTTTTTACGGCCCCTGGGATGATCTTGATTTATTATTAGAACCGGCCCGCAGACCGCAGCAAGCCGTCAGCCCGCAGATCTTTACCACGCACCAATACTACATTTCCCACAATGCAACGGTGACGCACCGAGCAGTAGGCTGCTTCATTTCAATATTTATTGGCTTTATTGGCTTTATTGGCTAAAATTAACTTTCAGATACCCATCAAAAATGGCAAAAGGTGGACACTGAGAACCGGGGGTTTCAAACAAGGTGGGAGTCGGAGTATATGTTCACGGAGGTAGCTGGAAAACCTGTGTGTCTTCTGTGTGGAGAAAGTGTGGCGGTACTGAAAGAGTATAATCTGAGACGACATTATGAAACGAAACACGCGGACAAAAACAAGAATATGGACATGGAACAAAGGCTACAAAAGGCAGAGGAATTAAAACGAGGGCTCAAATCTGCAAAAAAAATGCAATGAACTTGCAGCTGCAGGGTCGGGATCGTGTCATCTCGGATATGTACAGTACAGTGAAGGCATTTAAAACCAAACTGACTCTGTGGGAGACGCAGATGCGGAAAGAACATTTGAGCCACTTTCCCAGCTGCCAGACCATGAAAGAGAAGCTCTCTACCAGTGCGTTCCCGAGCGCACAGTTGGCTGATAAAATAGGTATGCTTGCCGCTGACTTTCGACGCCGATTTGCTGACTTTGAAGCACAAAAAAGCAGGTTGGAACTGCTCGGTAACCCATTTGCTGTTGACGTGGAAAGCTCACCACCAAACCTCCAAATGGAGTTGATTGACCTCCAATGCAATGATGCACTGAGGGCAAAATATGCGGCAGTGGGTGCTGCGGAGTTCGCCCGTTTCCTCCCCGACACAATGCCCCAGCTGCGCATCCAGGCTGCTCAAACGTTGTCTATGTTTGGCAGCACATACCTGTGTGAACAACTGTTTTCTTTGATGAACCCGAACAAAACATCACACAGAAGTCGACTTACTGCTGAACACCTCCACTCAATTCTGAGGATTTCCTCAGCTCAGAGCCTTACCCCGAACATTGATGAACTTGTGGAAAAGATGGGACACCACCAAGTATCACCCTCAACCTCAAACAAGTGAACATTACTGTGCAATCACATATTTAGAGTTTTTACTCAGTTCAAGTTTAAAAGTTAAAGTTTAATATTTGTTTTCACTGCATGTTACTTCTCCTTAAACAAAGTGTTGTTTTTGATTAATAGATTTTTGCACTTTATTTTATTGTATTTCAATCCAATTATATTTTAAAAATATTTCAGTTGAGTGGATGATAGAAAATTGCTATTATTGTTTTTTTCTTTGAAGTAAATTTAGCCCACTTTTGCTAAAATAGAAAATATAGGCTACTGATGGTGCCTTGAATACCGGTTTCTTTCATTTAATGTTCATGTTATGGGGATTTTTATATAAAGGAAATTTGTCTTTTGTGTCTGTTGAAAATTAAAGATTACTGACAGAGCCATAAGAAAATATTGCTTTATTCATCTGATCATATTGGAATATATTTGTTAGGTTTTCAGTAGGTTCAATTAGGTTCACTAGACTATATGCGTCATTTAAAAAATTTTCAATGAACATTCGAACAGTCCGGCCCTCGGCTTGTAGCTAAATTTTTTATTTGGCCCTCCGTCCATTTGACTTTGACACCCCTGCTTTACGGTGATAAAGGACCAGCGCACCGCTTTACTGTCGCAGCGCCGGCTTTCCTCATTCACTGTCTGTGTCTATAGCTACGAAAAGTAACACGCTGTAATTCATGTATGACTCATGTAATCGTGAGCGAAGACAGGCAGAGCTTCCGATAAGGAAGTCAGGTGATTTACAGGTATAAAGAAGGACAAAGGTCAGGGTGGATGGATAAGTTCAACAAGCACAATCACTTCACTCACTATTTATTATTTTTCATTTACAAAGAACCATGTTTTTCTCAAACTTAAATCAGTGGAATGTGTATGAGGATAAGTTGCATGATGCAGTTGAGTGGGCTTTCATATTTAGTGTTTATCACCTAGTTGGAGTTTTTACTGCGAAGCTGACTTGATTATTTATTTATAATCCAAATTCAACCCCAGATTAGGACTGACCTACTTATCTCTTCGGATCGCAAAGCTTGTCGTTTCCCCTTAGTAATTTTCTCCAAGCCGACAAATTTTACAACAACTCTCCTCTCCTCTCCTCTCTTCTCCTCTCCTCTCCTCTCCTCTCCTCTCCTCTCCTCTCCTCTCCTCTCCTCTCCTCTCCTCTCCTCTCCTCTCCTCTCCTCTCTTCTCCTCTCCTCTCCTCTCATCTCCTCTCCTCTCTTCTCCTCTCCTCTCCTCTCCTCTCCTCTCCTCTCCTCTCCTCTCCCTTTTTTCCCTTCCTTGATATGCAGGCAGTCACACAGTCGCTTCTGTTGCTATGGCGAGGCCGTGGGTGCGAAAATGGAGGACTTGCGTTTGCAAAATCCTACCGCAGTATGTGATAATACTAATGGTGATGATGAACAGGCTGGTTAAGGATACGACAGCAGGAAGTTAAGAAAACAATATAAGGAAGAAAGGTGAAATAAACCCAGTGAGATGGGGGGGTGTAACGTTTTTTTTTTTAATGAGTGTGAAGGTTAAAGAGAAATTCCGTCCAGCTTCACTGGAGAATCTGTGGGAAGAATTTCAACAAGTAGAGCTGTAACCTCTCTTCACAACCACAGATAAGATACCATTGTCAGTGTTATGGCATCTCATCACCATGCAGATTAAGACCAACAGTACTCAAAATGCCATCCTTAAATGGTTTACATTCAAAATGACTGTACTATGAATGGCTAAACTCCTGAACACATGAATGCAAAGTGGGTAAGCAGGAGTCTCACATACTGGTCCTGCTTCTCCTGATGAGTCATCAGTGTCATGAAGTCAGTCTACACAGACTGTGCGGCCTCAGAAATACCCGCAACTTCACTTGCTCATGTTGTCATGGTAATCATATCGTTTTGTTTTCGCTACCCGCGGCAATCAGAGGCATCACGACACCAAAAACCGAAGTGCAGGAAAGATAAGAGCGGGTGTGACAAAAAAAATGCACGTTTGCGACAAAGATAAGACATTTTGCAAACATGCACGTAAACACTGACACGAAAGTGTCAAATTGTCAGAGACACTCCAGTGCTGCACCACATCCGAAACAAAATGGCATCCATGCTGGGAGTGATGCAGCAGTTTCTTTCATTGAGGAATTACTGTAGAGCTTTCTAGAAAATGAGACTGGATGTGTAGTGACAGTGCACTTCTCTTTCTGCTACAGACCTCCTTTGCTTTCCTGCCCTTAGGCGTCTGCGTATTCAGTTTGCACGAGCGTGAGTGTGTGTGTGGAGTCTGTGGTCTAGTTATTAGGGAAACATCCTGTCAGGTGCCTTTGTGGAGAAAACACCTCCTAGGAGGCCTTTTTACGACCACACACACCCGTATGGACGCACACAGGGACACACAAAGCAAGGTCAGAGTTGATTCTGGGTGCCATGACACCTCCAGAACAGGATAAAATGCAGAAGGCAGTGAAAGGGGCGAGAAGGGGGATATTCTCCTTCACCCCAATTATAAACAGCAGGATCAGGTGATTATCATTTTTCTCTAAAAAAGAAAAAGTTGGATCTTTAGTTTGCTGGGAGGATTGCACGCAGATACATGTAAATGGACTGTATAATGGCCACAGTAGGAAACGTAACTTAATTCCTTCACACTGATGCAAAATATGGCTTTCTGAGGTGCACTTGTGAAAAGCACTTAACACTGACACTCCTTTAATGCAATGAATCCTCCAAATAAGCTTCTGCGGTCCTGCTGGAGGCAACGATGACCATCCGCCTCCTTAATCAGTAGGCTAAATATTGGATTAAACACATAACATACTGACAAGTGTTGCTGTGTGTATTTTCTCATCACAGCAAGAACATGGAGATTGTATACACCCCATATTGCAGGTTAGATTTTGATTCCACTTGAAATACTAGGCTTCTACATCAAGGGAGCATGAGTAAAATGTGACCCATATGATGCAACTATATAAAAAGGCCTCCAAATACAATTTTAATCCATCATCTCGGGATCACGAATATTCTAAATAATCCCACTAATTCCATGGTATTCTGGCAAGTATTTTCCGCAACATGATGTACGGTGTTTAACAACATCCATGATTGCACTGTGTTCATAGTGGATTATAGTTTGTCTTTAAACATTCCAACGTTTTCTTCAAACGTTGCTGAGTAAATATGCTGAATAATCAGTTCAGATCACCTTCTGCTGGCTGGCTGATCATCCTTTCACCGTGCGAACCCTTCCCCCAACCATGCATACAGATAAACTGCTGCCTTGTGACCTTTGTTCCACAAAATGCTCTTTACAGATTACAGATCAGGACGTTGCTTTGTGCTGTAGGTTGGAAACTCACCTGCTTTTAAGCTAAATGTGTGTGTGAGTGCACGCTTTATTTTTCTTTCGATTGGTGCCACATTGGGTTGGATTTAAATTAATGGAGTTTCACTGAGAGTTCAACAGTAGCTTTAACAGCAACATTTGAGACGTTATGAATTGACTGGCTGCAACTGCATCCGGTGCATCTGAACCAAATTTCATGGTAACGCATCCAATAGTTAATGAGGGATTTGACTCCAGGCCAAATTGTGGATCTATTGACGGGTCAACGGATATTTACAGTGTAACTCAAGAGGTGAGCAAAATCACATACGTGCATATCAACGTGGGTACCACACTCACATTGACAAAGCTCACACAGCTTCTCAAGGCCCTATTGAACCTGCACTTGAAAAGAGCCGTCGTTGGATCGTTTCTGCATTGTTTCGTCATACGACTGCAGGAACCTTGAATGATGCTCTTGTTGCAGGAAAACCATTCATCTTCAGGAGCAGCAGGGGAAAACGTTGCGTATTTGAATATTGCTTTATAGAGCTGATAGTACTAGAGTAAGATAATCTAAGATGGGGAACAGGGTGACATTACACCCTGCTACACATGTAAAAACTCTCACTGTGACCGTGTTTGTGTTGGCTTTGTGACACAGGTATCTAGCTCAAAGAATCACGCTTCTGGAGTACCACGCCACAGATCTGGCAGCTTTCGCGTGGGGAGCAGTCCTGATGCAGCACCTCCGCAGAAATTTCCTATTTAAAAAAAAATCAACACATATTCTATTTTCTGATTTGACGCCACAGAAGAAGTGTTGCCTTTTCCCGTGACCCTGGCTCTGTCTCTCCCTCCCTCTGCATGTCTGTGTGTGTGTGTGTGTGTGTGTGTGTGTGTGTGTGTGTGTTGGTGGTTAAATAGCTGCCTACAACTTGGCAGAACTTGGTTTAGACCTCGCTATGCATCTCAATGACTGCAGGCACACTGCAGCATGAGTCGAGCATTGTCAACACTGTAGAGCTCTCAGGCTCATCGCTGGAGCTCGGTTGGAGCTTCTGAAAGCTAAGGTGTGTGTCTCTGTACGGGTGTGTGTGTGTGTGTGTGTGTGTGTGTGTGTGTTGTTGGGAATATCTTCAGGTCACCTCGAATTAAAGAGCCTAAAATGAACTCAATGGCATCAAGGCTATGGTGTTATTATGACCTTTGTCATTTTTTATGTTATTATTATATCGTTCTGGTGACCTGCATGCATACCGAGAGTCATCATGGGTAATCAAACAGCATGACTCACGTGTCTTATTATAGCACACGGTTTGACAAGAAGCAGCATGGCTCTCTGTGGGTCAGTGAGTGAGTGAATCCATGCACGTGTGAACAGGCAAATGTTTTCTGTAGTTTATGCATGACTTGGGGTATGTTTCCGCCATTAGTGTCTCCCAGTGCTCTGCTACAGCTCTTCAAGCTCCTCCAGCCTGTTCACAGAGAATCATGCATGTGCAACCTTCCATTCGATCCTTTTATTTCTGTTCGCGTTGCATATTATGCAGCAGCCAGGCTGTGTACCAATGTGTGTTACTCCAAGCGAAAAACCTTTTATGACTTCCGTGGTAAACTTTTGGAGACTCATGCAATTCATTATCTTTTACGGAAATCCTCCTTATCGGTGTAAATCATTAAGAAGGGCCGCCGCGAAAAATAGTTTCTTGATAGATTGACCGTAAATAAAAACAGAACTGCTGGTAACACATCCTGAATCATCTTCGGTGTGCAACATTTCAAACGTGTCTGACATTTAGAGCTCGATTTTCAAGCCAGACTCATTCTGTAGTATGTGTTACGATCCCACAGCAAGCTCGGCTAGGCATCGCTCCAGTTGTGCTGCATTCAATGGCAGTTTTTTTTCGCCCGGTTACATCTTAACAAAATCCTGTGTAATAATCAAGTCAGCAGACAGTCTCCTCGCGATGCACCATAACCGCTGCTGCTCTCACCTGTATAGTGCTCCGATGATCGGTTAGATGCATTGATAACAGAAAGCTGTCCTCTGAGATGCCACCCACTCATTACAGTGAGAGTTAATCATCCAGTGCCTGTGCCATTTGTTTAGAGTCGCTTCTGTGTTTGATTAATCCATAAATTTCAAAAAAATTCATTCCGATGTTAATTAGCTTAGTTTTGGACTCCTCCAACGAGGGAAGTGTCTCACCAGTGACTTAAACGCGCCAGCTTGTGATGATCCCGAGAGCCTGACAGACGAAATACCAACGCACAATAAGAAGAGCAGCATGAGTGATTCAGATCAATGTAGAAAAGAAGTAAAGACCAGCTGACTACCGCTGATGGCTGGTTGTCATCGAGGCGGCCGTGGTTGACTTGGCAACCAAATGTCTGAGGGGTTGTTGGGGCAGAAACAGACGAATCATTCTCTTTTTTTTTTTTAAATCATGCATTTTCAAGGAGTGCAATTAAAGAAATGTTTTTTTTTTTAAGTAATATAGGAATATTTAGGAAACTATGCTGCCGAGGCTGGACACGTGCCCGAGCATGGAGGTCACGTCGACTTGAGGAGTTTGCTGCATGTTGTCGTCATCATCAGTGGGTGCTTGTTGTTCCAGTGAAAGCTTGAAGGACATTGTAGCATGACAGCGTTGCAGCTATCCATTTGAGCTCCCGCACCTCCTCATCCACCTCCACCACTCCTCCTCTATCTCCCCCGCGTGCTAATCATCTGTGTTTCTCTCTTCCCATCCTCCTCCTCCTCCTCCTCTCCTCCTCCTCCTCCTCTTACTCTCTCTCTCTCTCTCTCTCTCTCTCTGTCTCTCCCTTGACTCATCATCCTTTTCCTCCTCTGTACCGTCCTTCTGCTTTTGTTTGGGATACAGGACCCTTGGGGACTGAAGGCAGCGTGAAACAAGTCTGATGGATTCAGTATGTCCTAATGAAAGTGCTTGACCAGATTTCTACAATAAAACAAACACACAGCATTAAGCTGAAGAGCAGTAGAGCATGTAAGGATCATCTTTGCTGAGTTATCCATTGACATGAATATCTATACCACTCAGACCTCTCTCATAGCTCCATCAAACTATTGAAGATAATACCAAGTTAGCGGGGGAAGTCATGCGCATGTGCATGTGGAGGTGGAGTGGGTGAGCCTCTCTGGGTGAAGATGCCTGCGTCACGGTGGTTGTAAATGTTTGATGGGGTTTGATCCTGACATCTGTCCACCGCTGCTGGCTGAGAGGCCGGAGAGACGCAGAGACGCTGGGTTAAAGTAGACGTCACGAACCCAGACAAAGGGGACAGTAATGGGTTTTAGCATGTCATTGTGTGGGCAGCAGGGCGGACCACTCGTCCTTGAATGCATAATGCAGATTTAGTAATGAGACAGCGGCCTTAAAAAGAGCATTTTCTGTTCCTGAAGGACTGTACCGAGTCCTATGTGCTTATTTCCGTTCACAGCATCCGGTGGTTGATAAGATATTTTGGTAGTTTGGCAGTTATGGCAGTTTACCGTCCGACATGACCACAGCCTTGCAAGAAAGATAACTGATAATCTGCATGCATCTATCTGCTCTATATGCTGTAGGCAGCATTGTTGGTGAACAAAAAACATATAATCATGTGTTAGTAATTTAAGGTATAGTACAGTGGACCCAACCTCTGCGTGTGTTGACAGTGTAAGCGGAGTCTTCATGATTAACATTTCTTTACAAAAGAAAGTAGGACGAACAAATATGCATGATTGCACACAAAAGGCTTTTTTTTGTTTGTTTTTGAATGCATGCAAAACTTCCATGACCCATGATCATTCCCTGGATCATTTGCCCCCCTCCAACAGTCACATGTCTGTATGCCTCTCACAACCCAGAGGCCTGTGACTTGCTGAGCTCCCAGCTGGTGCGGTTTTGGCAGATTGATTATCAATGTGTTATGCTCTAATCAATGGATCTAACTACCAATGGGCCGGACTGTGGCCTCTGCAAACGGGGGTCAATAAACACAACAGATCCTGCGGGACCCTGAGGGTTTGGAGTGGGAGGATCAATCTCTTTACTAAAGGGCCCCTCCTTGCACTGTCACTCACTGGAAAGGTCAAAAAGTCTTTCTGCTTGATTGTGATGCCAACGCTGCTCGTACAGCAATCATCACCGGGCGAGACATCAAAAAGGATTAATGAAATCCTGTAAACTCCTGTGGTGCAAGGGACCACCAAATGGAAAGTATTGTTCAATATGATAGTTCAATATTATGTAATATAGTTATGAGGAAATGAAGAATAATGGGAAATTGTATTAATGGTCAACACTTTCAGTCCCCTTAAATAGTGTTGAATACATAATAATAATTAAATACAGAATATATTTCAATATGAATACATTTTTTATTAAATGCTAT
This sequence comes from Apeltes quadracus, assembly GCA_021346845.1. NCBI lineage: Eukaryota > Metazoa > Chordata > Actinopteri > Perciformes > Gasterosteidae > Apeltes > Apeltes quadracus. The sequence goes on along the minus strand of CM037916.1, from coordinate 7,975,982 downwards.
AATAGCCCAGATACTTGGATGCAAACAAAACATACCCAATTAATGCCAGTGATGAGTTAAGATCAAAGCATTTCAAAGTGCAACGAGGTTCAGCCTTTAGGAGCTTTACCAATCATTCCTTAATTCTCACTTCTCAGTAAAAGTGAACTAAGATTTGGGGGATTACTGAGTTGCTGGAGGGAGCTACGTGTTTTCATGTCTGGAAGCCTCTGGCTGATAGTCACAATGTGCACATCCTTCAGACTGGCTGGCTGACACACACATTGAAGTACATCACAGCGTCCTCGCAGGTACAGCTGCGCTGACTGATAAGAGACACATGCAGCTCCACCTCGCAGTTAACATGATCTGGAAATACCACAGACCTAACATGTCCCTCTCCTGACCACATATGGACTAGCCTCATGTCTAAATGAGCCAACGCTACTCACATGTGTCTTCTTTTTCTTTTCAAGCACAAGGACACACATATATGTGACGTTCAGGGCTTTAAGGAGGACTTTTTCATTATTGATGAGGCCACATGCTCTGTGCCTTTATTGGGGCGGCGAGTGGTTCAGGTCTGCTCGACTCAGCATTCCTCTGTCCATTGGTCTTTCTTTTAGCCTCTGTCAGCACTGTGTGTGTGTGTGTGTGTGTGTGTGTGTGTGTGTGTGTGTGTGTGTGTACAGACACACAGGAAAGAGAAAACAAGAGAAAGACAAACACACACGATCAACCTATTGCAGACAGACTTTACAAGAAAGTTGGTGCACAACTAGTAGGTCAGTGGACAACAAACACACGCAGGGACATGTCCTCCAACCTCCATACAGCTCGTGTTGTTTTGAGAGAGAGTGAAGTAGCCAAACAAGTTGGCCAGCAGCTGAGTTGGAATGTCAGCTGTTTAGTTGTTATATCAAGTCGAGGAATATCTGAGGGGCAACAATGTCTCCCGCTTGTCCAAAGGAAATTGTGGCACAATAGTTGCACATGAACCATACCTGGCAGTCAGACTTAAATATAGTCTCATTTGTATATGAATACATGCACATTTAGGTGAGTTAATAATAAATAAAGTTGCACTTAATTGTGATCTTCTGCCACTATGGAATATTACAATTATATAGTTTTGGCATAATTTTAATCTATCTGATCTACAAGTCACAGTTCACTTTTCTATCCACTATTCACCACGCTAACTTTGTCGATGTTTAGCAGGTGTAATGTTTACCAAGTTTTCCATTACATGTGGCACGCTAGGCTAATTAGCACTAAACACAAAGTACAGCTGTGCTAATGGGAATGTCATCGATAAAGGCCGACCTGATTAATGGCGCTGTGGGTCATGTGATCAAAAACATTGTTGAAATTCATATTACACTCTTTCGCTTTTGAGATATTTCAGTCTGAACCAAAGAGCCATGGCAGAAGCGTGGTAAAACATCCTTTTGAGTAAAAAGGGAATTGAATAACAAAAACAATGAGGCACATCAATGGTGCATAGTATCACATAGCATGACCATGCATTGTATCATATAGTCTGGTTCATTTTAGAATCCCTTCCTGTGAAAACGTGTCATTGAGACCACTGATAGGACCAGAACCTCGTGAAATTAGGAAGTGTCAGAATGGTGGATCCTTGCTTGACGCTACGTTCATCCAGCATCTGTTGTCACCCGGCCAGACGCGTCAGCCATGCAGAAGTGGCCACAAGGTAAATGAAACCTCTTCCCACAGCCCTTCGATTGATTTCATAAACATTACAGCACCTCATGTAATTATATTCTCTTACACACACACACAACACAAACCTTTAACCGATTAATACTTGTTTCTTTTTGATTTTTTAATTTCTTCAAAAAAGTTAAATAAAGGAGAAAATCGATGAAAACCAGCGGCATCTGAATCCCTTGCATGTGTCACCAACGGTGAATGAATAAACAAGTAGCCCAAATTTCCATGGCAACAACAAACTCACACATTGCAGATAGACTGCCGCATATAGTACACCAATCCCTCAAGATACGACGTTCTATTGAAAGATATAAAGATAGACAAACACAATTACATCTTCTCAGACGACTGGTGTCCCCATTGATCCAGAAGGAACATTTGGGCTAAAACAAGACACTGTAAAGCTTTTTCAACACAAGTGCACAGTCCCCCTCTATTCCGCTACTCATTTTCTATGGCAGTCAGTAATTGTGCTGGGTTTGCCAAATTCTTTCCCTAACGTCTGTGGCTCTCCAAATACAAATCAGTATTTATTTTTGCTGCAGTCCATAAACTGTTTAGCACTTTTAAAAAATGACACATTCTCCATCGTTAATATGGGAAGTAAGACAACGATCAGATGAAAGACGATTCAAACTGTAGGTTTTCCAACTCTGCTCTGGGTAGAAAGTAGGATGAAATCTACTGGGTTGGAAGATACACACAGAGACACACAGTGACACTCACACCGCAGACCCCCAGCTGCTGCTCCGTTGTAATTTATTATCCGTCCATGCCCGGTGGAGTCATGAAATCAGCCTGGCCTTTGCACACACACACACACACACACACACACACACACACACACACACACAGAGTCCGTCCATGTGTCGTTTTCAAACAGTCGTCCTGGCTTCCACCCAGCAGAGACCTCTTTGGCGTAATTAGTATAGAGCCCCCAGGGAGAGAACAACAGGGCAAACACACTAAATGGATGAGGGATGTGAAAGGTCTCAGGCTGTCAGAAAAAAAAAACATTAAGAAGAGAAGTTCTAAGAAATGAAGGACATTCATGTTGTATATTTATATTTCAAATGATTTTGTCAGTGATAGAAAATGATTGATTAAAACAAATTGTGTGAAGCTCTGGCACATATCAAGTCGTCTGGGGGGGTAAAGATCCGTGTTTATACACACATATTGTTTGGATCGGCATTCATCCCACAGCGCCTTTGTCCTTTCAGCCTCCTCTTGGATGACAATTCTTTTCATGCCAAGTCATGCTTTCACTATTCAACTGTTAATGATGAAAGACACAGTAGGTCATGAGCATTATGGATGTATAAACAGTGGTATATTTGAACTAATATATCTGGTACAACAGCTCACCTGTGTCTTCCACAGGAGGAATCTTTTTGGACACCTCACTGGGTCTTGACACTGCCTCTGACACTAAACCAAATTTAATGTCAACTTGCGACGCTAAAGCAGCGTTCTCCCCCATTAGAATAGGAGGAAACTGTTTCAAAGAAGGACTGCACACATTTGCAGCTTGGGCACATCTGTGCACACATCCAAATACACATACAGACACACATGCACATGAGCACAGGGAGGAATTGCACCATGATTACGCCTACGGTAAAAGGCGATTTATTTTTTAATGGAGTCAATGTTTTATTCATAGCACCTATCATGTCTTGGAGATGACAGAGAACACAGAAAACCTGTTGCAAAAAAAATGGACTATTAGCTTAATCACACAGTAGATGAATTGCATATCTCCGTATCTTTTTTTGTACACAGCACCATTTTGGGCTGAACTGTTGAAATATGGCTTCCATAAATCATTTGACAAATGGATGCTTTGTTGTTGTGTTGCTTTACACGAGTTTGGAATTTGCCAGTTCTCTGGCATAGTGCAAGACAGAGAGAGAAAGGGAAGGAAGGAGGAGAGGGTGTTGTCTCCCGAATGAGGCCTGTAAGACCGGTTGTTCTTTCCTAGAAGCCTTTGAATTGGGCCGAGCACTCCGCCTAAACATCCACTCGCCACTCGCCGCGCCAGAGAAATGTAAAGCTGGAGCATGTGTAGGACCATCAGACATTCCTCCTTTCTACTGCTTATTCGTACCCTCAGGCGTGCGATTAAGAGTTCACTTGAACACTTTCATTTGTAGAAAAAAATGGAGATTAGAAAGTGAGGAAAGCGAGCAGAGGTCACAAATAGAAATGACGTTATACTGCATAACAGAAAGGCATGAGGCGAGTGCTCGGCTGGAGTTGCTGCACTGCACGTGTAGTGTGGGACTTAGTACTGATTAGAAGGCAATGCAGGGGCGCTCAGCTTTTTAGATATCTGCCTTAAACAAACTTCACACTAAACACTGTGCTTCCATGAGTGCTGAACAATACACCCGCCCTGATCAGAAACCATAAGTTGTGTCTATTCACGTTCTGCAATAGTAGTGAAATACACTCTGGTTGAGGACAAAACGCCAGAAGCAGATTATTAAGTTAGACAAGGCAGCCGACCTGAGCAAAACTACGAGCCCTACAGCCATGGATTTGTTTTGGTGTTTTAATATGAAGAATATAGAATTATACTACTATTCTAACTCATTCTAACAGTAAACCAAATTAACTTACAAAAGGTCCTACAGCACTTTAGAAACCGACAACTCAACTCCATGCTACTTAATGTGTGCTTCCACGACAGATGAAAACATGGTAGTATTGCAAACAATTGTAATACTACAATTGCCTCAGAGATTGGTTACATTGCAGGTTCAGATTTGACTAATAATTTATATATGATGAATTATTTATTTATTTAATTGATAAGCATAAAAAAATTAAATGATAGTTTTATTAGACAACATTTGCTGCTGCATGTTACACCGCCAGTTGAGGGTCAGCGATAATGACTGAGTCAAAGCCGCTTGATGACCTCGAGGTGATGGCGACCGCACAGGAGGGAGAAGGACACCGAGGAGGACAGAGAAGGTGATGAAGGAACCAACCAACTGGAAGAGGTTAAGATAATGAACATATCAGATATACTGTACATGCAGGGAATGATTATTAAATACAAAATGAGGTCCTTCCAACACATGACCACCACTGACTATGACCTCAATGCTAAACAAATAATAAGTAACTGCAACTGAACATTGCAGCTTCTAAATCGTATCGTACCTTCCTGCACCATTTTCACATTTACAATGAAGGAGCATAAGATCAAAAAGCTTGGCCAAAGAATACCCTTCTTTTGAGGTAGTGCCACGCTTTCCAGAGGGAAGTCGGGTGGGAGAAGGGAGAGGGCTATCTACGTTTTCTCACGACCTGACACGGGCTACATCTTGAAACAGAAAGTCCTGTGCTGGGAGGATTTTTTTTTCTCTCTCTCTCTCTCTCTCTCTCTCTCTCTCTCTCTCTCTCTCTCTCTCTCTCGCTCTTGCTCTCTCGTTCTCTCTCTCTCTCCCTTTAAAAAGAAATCATAGGCTGTGGGCTGAACCTTAGGGTGGCATGGGTGTATTATTGGTGCATGGCCTTTTAATGTTGTAGAAATTAGGCAAGGATGCCAGTCTTCCGGCCAATCACATACCGAGGTGTGGTTCGCGGGGGGCGCGGCCACGATGGAAAGGGCGGTGCTAGAAGCGGAAGTGGGTCTCGGCTGATTTCTCGCTGACAGTCGCTGTCATTCGTCCACGGTCGGTTTCAGTAGAGAGGGCAGCCAAGGAAGCACACAGAAATCGGCTAGCTCTGGAGTAAAGACAGTTAGCGACGAAATAATCCTGAAAATCAAACAAAAAATGAAACCGATCGAATAAGGCTTGTGAAATAACCGCGGTCGAATAGATTTCAGTCGTTGCCACGTTAGCAGAGCTCGTTGATTACATAGTCCAGATTAGAGGCAGCAGATAGAGAGCTGTGTCATTGAGCAGGCAGGACACGTCAGGAGAAGGGAGAAAAAAAGCTGACCGACTGCACTGTACGAGTCGGCTATCAAAAAAAAAGCTTTACCCGACGCAATCGGTTTTTTTTTTCAAGGACATCTCTTTGCTTTTCAACCCGAGGGAAGGATCACGACAAAGACGTCGCCGAGCTCAAAGGTGGTGATCCGAAGGTGAACATACATTTCATTCGCCCGTATTTTCTGAGCTGTCCGGCTAGCTAGCATTAATGCTGACGGTTGTAGCCTGCTAGCTAGCTAGCTAGCGTTAGCAACGGATGGAAATTAGCTGGCCAGCTTAACATGTAAGTTTCTTCAAACCGCTCCGCTGTTTCTTGACGTGTAAAAACGATAATAACCAGCAAAACCCGGTACATTATTTATTGTACGACTTTTATCCGAGACATTTTGCGGGTGGACTCCACACACTGGTGACAGCTGTCAAACAAGGTCGTGTGTCTTTTTTTTCTCCTCTAAACGATAAGACGGTTTACAGTTGATATTATCCAAGTGTAATCAGTTTTTTATTTCGGACGACGGGGGTTCTTCGAAGGTTACACCTCGGCCACTTGACGATCTGTCAGTCGGTTTGTGCAAAGGAAACGTCTCCGAACGGAGATCGTGTCGTCTCCACACAGCGGTGTTGCAGCCAGAGAGATACTGGTGTCTGCCAGCAGCTCAGCTGAACACTTCCAAGCTGGCAACGTCACGCGGTTATAATTAGCAAAAGATGTAATGTCAACCGGTTGACTTTTTTCAGAACTGCTCGGAGCCATAATAACGGTAACAGATTGTTCCACGCAAGAATGAGCTCATTCATGACTGTGCTGTGTGTGATTATCATGTGTATGTGAGCATTCTCATGAGGGAAGGAAAACCGACCCAAACCGAAGGCGGAAAAAATGTTTCAAGTCACAAGAAATTGTTTTATGACCATCAGCCGGTTGTTGGTAAATGTGTGGTGCGATGAGAGGGGCTGACTGCTAACTCGGTGCATGTCATCCTGTGTGCTCTTCTCTCAATAGGACAAACGATCACGGGATAGCTTTTGTGTGTGGGGGGAGAAAACAAATGGGGGATTACGGGTTCGGAGTCCTAGTTCAAAACAACACTGGCAACAAGTCTGCATTCCCAGTTCGAATCCACCCGCATCTGCAGCCCCCACACCACCACCAAAATGTGTCGCAGAGCCCTGCTGCTTTCATAAACAGCACCACAGCCGCGGGGAATGGCACCACGGGAGGCTCTCCCTGGCTCTTTCCTGCCTCAGCCACCCACAACAGCGTGCAAGACGACATCCTGGGGGGCCCAGAGAAACCCAAAGCTCAGCAGCAACAGGAAATGCAAGAAACGCAAGAAAAGCAGCAGCAGCAGCAGTTGTCCCCTGGGAGTCACCAGGAGGGTGGGGGTGGCGGTGGGATCATCTCAGAACTGGAAAAAGCCCGGTCAGACGAAGCCAAGACGGACAACGGCACGTCCGAAGGGAGTAACGGGAAGGAGAAGCAGTTGCGTCTCGAGTCTCCGGTCTTGACGGGCTTCGATTACCACGAGACGTCTGGTCTCGGGGGAACCGGCCCGGTCCAGTCCAGTACAACCTCGTCATCACTTGCTGGCTTCAACAACTGGTCGGCCGCCATCCCGCCGGCACCGTCAACCATCATCAACGAGGACGTGAGCTTCTTCAACCCGGCGTCCGCCAACAACGGGGCCCTGCTGTTCCCGAACTTCTCTCACCACGTCAGCCCGGGGTTCGGCGGGAACTTCTCCCCCCAGATTGGACCGGCGGCGGCCCTGTCCCAGCACCACGCCGCTCCCCCGCCTCACCCTCACTTCCAACACCCCCACAACCAACACCAGCAGCACCGGCGCTCCCCGGCCTCTCCACACCCTCCGCCGCCCTTTCCCCACAGGAATGCGGCTTTCAACCAGTTGCCGCATTTGTCCAACAGCCTGAACAAGCCCCCGTCCCCCTGGGGTCCGGCCAGTTACCACAGCACCTCTCCCTCCCCCGGCTCCTCAACCTCCTGGAGTCCTGGTGGAGGCTATGGCAGCGGCAGCGGCAGCTGGGGAGGGTCTCAGGGCAGAGACTATCGCAGAGGGCTGAATGGCGGGATGACCCCCATCAACTCCATCTCTCCTCTGAAGAAGACCTTTCCCAACAACCACGTGGCGTCCCAGAAGTACCCTCGAAACAGTCCCGCGGCTTTCAACCCCAAGTCCTGGATGGACGATGGAGTCGGCCGCAGTGATAACATCTTTCCCTTTCAGGTCAGTTTCTCCTGCCATGTCGTCATTGTGTGGTTCATCATTAATTCTGACATACTATTGAATATATTTTTCTGCGATTATGTACCTGAGCTTGTGTGTGGACGTCATGCACGTTATTTTGTGTGTGTGTGTGTGTGTGTGTGTGTGTGTGTGTGTGTGTGTGTGTGTGTGTGTGTGTGTGTGTGTGTGTGTGTGTGTGTGTGTGTGTGTGTGTGTGTGTGTGTGTGTGTGTGTGAAGTTATTTAAACGTCAATGTGTAATTTCTGTTAGCTGTTAATTCTATTCCAGTGTTTTATAGTTTTATCTCTAGACATGGAAGTCGTGTATGAATTTACTGTACATTGATGCATTTCTTACCGCGTGAGCTTAGAGCTCACTCGTCGGGCTCTGCAATTCCACAGCTGTATGTCTCTGATGATGACTAATGTGGCTCTATTACTGCAGTGGTGTGTGCCACGTATATGAGTTGGGGGGAGGGGGGGGGGCATCACGGATGTAGAAGAAAAGATGGAGAGACGGGCGGTGAGAATAGGGGTAAAGCAATCCAGGTGCGAGTAGAATGATCTAGATGCAGCAGTGAGCACGGAGACATCATCCTCGGATGTCTTTTTTATTCTGGTCTAAAGCACAGAATAACGGCCCCACAATACTGTAGATTTATGGCCCTGGAATAATAGGCAATGATTTTTCAGGGTTTCCAATTATTCATCACAAAAATTGTGGCTGCCATAGCCTAGCAGCTGGGTTTCTAAATACCATCCTATTCATAGTGTAATTTTGATACCCGAGTCCACTCACCATGAATATGGCTTGAATGATTGCATAATCGCATGAAGAAAAGAGACTAGGATGGATGGAAACGGGCAAAGGCAGCATGGAGGTAAATTCATTTTATTGATCTAGCGCATGATTGATTGAGGAGGTGGGGCTGGAGAGAAAGGTTGTAAAGTGACCCGGTGAAGGCTCGTTGAAGCACTTTATATATTTTCTTACAGAAATGAACTCAAATCTTGAAAACCAGAAAATTGACTAATTTTCAAATTTCAAAAGTGATGCTTGTTGTGACCTTTCCATTCGTTCTTTTATCCCCATTTCCAATCAACGACCCAATGTACTTGTTAATTATTTATATAGTCAACCACGGGAGAATATTCTAAACACAGTTCAGGTCAGAATGTGGTGCTGAATATGTCTTGACACGTTTCTTGCTTAAGTAGACCAGCTCACTTTCGTAGCTTCATATATTATTAGCCAACAGTCCTGTCCCAAGGTAGTCATGTGCTACAGTCCATATCTGGCCTCTGTCACCTACAAATCCATGTTAACAATGGGGAGTGGTTAAATGTGGTAAAATGATTAGAACATTTTGTTACATCAATTATATAAAAACCCTAACTCTGTTGGCAAATTATTTCAATCAGAATTGTCCGCGTCCATTTGGATCCAGTGATAGTACTTCCTGTTTTCAATCAATTCAACTGCAGTATATTGCTGTTCACTGTGGACGAATCGGATCAGCCAGAGTAGCATTGTCCTTCTGCCCTCTCTATACTGCAAGGGCGGACGAACGCTGGGGACAGAATTGTGTGTGATTATACAAGTATAACCAATTTACAACAATTGATAACAGGTTGAGATCATCAAAACCTAATGGGAGATTGTTAAAGACAATGTTAAAGTTTTAACGACAAACCGCTGTTAAATTATTAAACAGAAAACAAAGTGTCAGGTTATTGACCAAAAGCCTTTGGAGTGTGGTGTAGTCTTTACTTTATTGCATTTGCTGACAGCGTTCCGTAAATGGTTCTTGTCAGGGCATGTCCAGATCATGAACTGTTTAGAGGACTGATGACACATGATGCCTTACACAAGACCCCCCCGAGGGTTTGGTAAGGAAATACTGTTGTCACAGTGTTTCATTGCAAGTCCCTTCTTAATGTCTCAGTTTTAGCACCGACAACAGATGAAGGATTCACTTTCACTCTAAGTCACTTTACTTTTTCAGCCCGTGTGAAATCCAAGTTAGTTCATCACAGTGTTGGTGTCTGGGTACACTTTTCGATCAGATGTTATTCTAACTAACTAGGCAGCTCTACAAATTGAATTTCACAAATTAGCTATGCTGTAGTATTTGCAGTTGGCTGCTATACAGAAGAGGGAATCTCATGTTTTAATTAACAACGTGTCGCAGTTGAGGTGTGTTTCAAACGCTATCGCTCTTTCCGCGTTAAGAGTTTGGCATCATCTTGTGATTGCCTTAGGCCTTGCCATTATTTTGTGTCTGTTTGAGGAAGTGTGTGTGGACGCAGTTTGAGAGCAAGGCCATGTGCCATATTTCATTTAAAGGGCTGTGCAGCGCCAAGGAACGCATGCACACACACACACACACAGAAAACGTTCTATTACTGTGGCTGTGTTGGAGTTAATACTTTAGTATTTGAGATGGGCTCCACACGTTGCACACCTAGTAACCTGCCCATTGGCCAGAAATGAGTGTGTTTTATGAAGCCAGTCCATGCTGCCATTGGTCAAGAGGCAGGGTAACACCACGAACAGGTTGCCAGTCGAGCAGAGTGAGTGATGCTCCTATTCACAGCTACCGGCCTTTTAATCGTCGCTGATTGACCTGACCTCTCAGGATTGTTTGAGGAAATCAGAGCACCTGGACAAAATCTACATACATGTTCTTTTTCTTTCCATGCTCCCTGTTTTCATCGACAGAAATTCAAGGTCAGCGGTATTCTGCCGTGTACTTTGCTAATACCTAGTGGTAAATTTGGCCATGGACCAGATGGAGACCGGTGGTGCCTGAAGGCGAGTGAGCCAGCACAGGATATTGTCTCAGTAAGCTACCAGGGTAACTGCTGGCGACTGCTCCCTCCTCACTGTTTGTCCAGCTCACATACACTGCAGCCATATAGAGGGCTGCTACGTGAAGGCTCCTTATGAAACCACCTTTTTCGTAAACAAATATTGCACAACCAGTGGTCCAGCCTGAGGATCCTGCCCCCTTTTGTTGAACCCTGTGATTGTCTGAAAGGCAATCCAATCAATAGTGCAGGTCTTCAGGCACGTAGAACTCGCGCAGGGATTTTCAGGGCGTAGCGTTTAGCATGAGACTTCCACGGGGGAGGAAGCCGTCCTCCTCAAACCCCAGGCATCGGGCTGCAGAGGTTTCGGCCGCTACCTCTGGATTTCGTGACATTGCTGTGAAATGGGAGAAATGTTTTGGAGACTAATGAGCGGCCTGAGCGGTGCTGGCAAGCACCGAACTCTGTTGCTCATACAGCCTCATTGTGCCCTTCTCACACCCTTGACAGACGATCCGAAACGAGAAGAAAGGGAGCTTGTGTGTATTTGTGTGAGGGCTTGCGTGTGTGTTTTATTTTGTTGGTTTGCGTGCGTGCCCATGAGTGCACCAGCACAAATTAGTCCCTGGAATATGTCTTCTGCACATGGGTTTTAGCAAAGGAGTGACGACGGCAAGGCAGCGTCTTTGCGAAAGTGTCCTATGTCATGTTGTGTTTGGCGTACCCGTATACCTTTTATCAGGGGGTGTCCACACGTTTTCGCCTTGCAGGGTACTTTACAATCTACCCACCACAAATGGCATGAAATCATTCTGTTGGTAAGCAAGTATCGCTAATTGGCAATACCAACGTCATCGCCATCGACCCATTGGGCACTCCTGCCTTTTATATATATGGAGTTAGTTCAGTCTAATCCACCACTGTGACAGTACACCGTTGTCACCCTCCTGCGACCCACGCAGTCACACTACCTAGCCAGCGCCGGGTGATGCTTTGTTTTTGACAGTTCGGGGTATTGAATGTCACAGCAGGCCTTTGAAATACTTTGACCAGGAAGAAACCTCATCGCAAGCATCAAAAGACACACAACCTGCTTCCCTTTCCTGCCCTCCTTTCTTCTCTCATGGCTTACCTCACTACTTACTTTCTCTCTCTTCATCACCCCACTTCTTTCATCTGACATTTTCCCCTGCCCACCTTTTGCTTTTGGCTTCCTCTCCCCCCCCCCCCCCCCCCCCCCCCCTCCCTCGTTGTCTCTGGGATTTGATTAGATTAAAGGAATAAAACATTGCACGACCCCTGAGTGAATAAGAGGTTGGATTGGAGCGTCTTGCACCTCTGAAAATGGGGTAATATCCTCTTTTCCATTCTATTACTTTTTCCTCTTTCACAGCCTCCTGCAACTTCCATTTTTCATTAACAGCCCAGCGACATGGAAGATTAATGTTGGACTTGCACCCGCAGCTTGCTGTATTTAATCATTCTGAACTTCTATATGTGTGATCAAAATATGTTCATGGTTGCCCTTTTTGTTTGGTGGTGGGTTGAGATTAAAAGTTGTCCTTTTCCAGGCATGTTATCCATTTTGTCATTTGAGCATTTTTTCCCCCTTGTAGTTAGAAATGCACCTTTTTAAAAAAAATGGTTTTCTTTACGTAGTTTGGACAAATGCCCAAAAGTGTTGTGTGTGTGTGTGTGTGTGTGTGTGTGTGTGTGTGTGTGTGTGTGTATCCATTTTGCACATTTAAGCTGACAAAATAACTTGAACGATTCCTAAATTGTAGTGAAAATGCCCACCACAACTCTCCTAGAGGCCTTGTGTTCCTGGTATGCAATGGTCTTGTTTTGACTGTCTCAAACGTTCTAAAACCAAAAGACATTCAGTTTAATATAAAGACAAGTTAAACCCTGAAAAGGTTCATTGTTTATCAAAACATTTTCTGATAAATTTGCTGATAAGGTCAGGTAGCATTGGCCAAGTTGCATTCCCCCAAATGATTACATCATTACTTCAGCGTCAGTTTCTATGAGGACACATATCTACAATACCATATATGTTTGTTAACACATATCCAAAAATGGAGAAAAATGGTTCTCGGACCTTTGCAGATGCACTTTGCCGTGCTGTATAATGCAAATTGATCCGATCTGCAGGTTTTTATTGACGGTCAGTGGAAAAAAGAAAAACGGGGTGTGACTGACCTTACTTATCTGTTTAGCTTTAACTAGATAAAGGGTGATTACATTCTTCCTGCTTACACACGTATCCTGCACCTTATTTCACTGTTCTTTGCAAATATCCTCTATAGTTGCATCTGTGCTCTTTGGGCTTAGCATGGATACGCTTTCATAGATGCATATAATGTGACTAGCACTTCAAAGTCGCGTGCGTGGGCGTGTGTGCATGTATGTGTGTATGTGTGCGCATTTGAGCCTTCCCTGCAATTTCTCTGGGATGAATACTTTGACGGTCATCAGGACAGTTGAGTCGGACAAAGGCATGAATCTGATGATTGATTACACTCTGCTGTCCTGGCTAATGCTCAGAAACTGCCAAGCACCAGCCGGGCCTCGGCCACAAAATGAATCCCTATCGCCCTGTAAGCGATGCAACAGGTTTACTTTGCAGCACTACATTAGTTAGCTGGCGCCGTAGAGAATAAAGATGTGTGATGGAAGCATTTGATTTATTTTTAAAGCTGTTATAACACCAAAGCAGAGAGCTTTTACTTGCGGCTTCTGCTCCGTAGTCGTAGTGCATCGCCGAAATAGTATAAGTATGGCACTTTGCTGCTACACTTAGCTGTTTTTGCCTTGTGTTTACGTGCTCGCCTCAGATCTATTTGCTAGTGATGTGTACTTGACAGGGTAATCCGTTCTTCACTTGTTTCTGCTTCCCTTGTCTTTGAATGTTTGGTTTATTTGACCTTTAGCAATACCCGAAGTCCACATGAGATGCAGCAGGTGGATATGAGAAAATAGTGCACCTGGTCTGGCCTCTATCCCTGTGCTGATATTTCTTTTAAGGGAGAGCGTGGGCACTGGGTGTGTTCTCCTGCCATGTCATCTCCGTCTTCGTATGTTCCCTCGGCCGGTGTGGGAAATCTGCGACAGCCAAAGCGCTGCTAAAGCGTTGGATACAGCTGGTGGAGTTCTAGCATCCAACCACGCTCCATGACTGATCACATAGTAAAAGGGGCTATCAGATTTTGTGAGCCAGTGGAAACACCAAGGGGTAGGGGGGGGAAGAAAAAACGGTCATGTGGTTCTGACGCACTGCTGTTTTTCTGAACCCTTTGGCATTTGACCCCTGTGGACTTCGTGGAGCCTTTCCTTACAAGGTGGTTTCACTTTCAGATCGTTCTCAGCAGATATTGATCCAAAGCGCTGTAGCAAGAGCCCGACCTCGTTGCTGGATAACTGGCTGCTTAGTAGGGCGGTAATGCTTGGATGCCTTTTGTTGGAATGACAGGTGAATGAAAGGTATGATTGACTATGAATAGGTAACAAACAGGAATGAAACCGGTCGGGTGATTCTTGTTGTGCGAGGCTCCTCCATCGTGAAGGCAAAGCTTATCAAACTGTGATATGGGCAGGATATTGGACTTTCAATAAACGGGTTCTGTTTCAATGTTGAGCTGTATTCACATTATATTATGTTAATGATTTGTAATATCAACCCATAATTTCTCTGGTTTCACTTTTTCTCAGATCTTGAGACGTAGGCCAGCGAAACAATGAGCCTCAATCAGAGCTCAATGCGAACCGTCACTACACCTGCTTATCATTCTCAAACGGGAAAACAAGGTTCTGGATTTTCAAAATGTCTTTTTAAAAATATTTTGGCTGGACTTTTAAATTACCACATGGTTGATACACTTGATATGGTGCATTATGGGGGGAAAAAAAGCATTTCTGTCGTGACCAGACAGTAGAGAAAATGACTCCGCATTCAAGTCACGATGTCCATCTTATTGAACAAGTGGCAGCCTGAAGAGTCATTGGCTCTGTGCAGCCTGTGAGACTTCTGAGGCATCAATGAGGAATATGAACCTACTTTTAAGGTATTTCTGCAATGAAGAATGACTGGAAAAATGAGGAAGACACAGTGGAAGAAATGAGACAACCGACAATGTGGCGGGGACTCTAAGCACCAACTATAGATGTAAACAAAGACGACATGAATGTTCGCGCGTGACGCCAAAATAGTTTAATCAGAATTTGTCAACTGCTCGCTGTCAAAAGCCGCATATTTTGTTTGGCTGAGGTGGCATGGCACTTGTGCGTGTGTTGCACTTGTGCGTTCTCACACATATTTCTTTTGTATACAAACATCTCCAGTATGGTTGGTATGTTTGTAGGTGACATGTCTGCGCCTCAAGAATGGCCTGAGCTCCTTCTTTTGTGTACTGATGGTTGTGCTGTTGACTTCATTATGCCACCTAGGTCAATGAGTACATTTCGAGCTCAGTTAAGTGTTCAAGTAACGGCAGCTATGCACAATGTTCACTCGCTTAACGGTTAGACCAAGATGCCGTCAACATCAACATGGGCGCTGCGTTTCCAAAACAACATTGGTGAATTTCTCGGCCGAAAATGGAACACTGAAGTGTTTTTAATAAGGCTTATCCAACTTCTTTTTATCTCCAGAATTTCAGAATATATTATTGAATCACTGAGATGGCACTCATGTGAAACTAGGGCTAATTTGTTTGTCCCGCCCGCTATTTATGTGCCAGAGTCAAGGATGGAAAAAATGAGCCTAAACGAGGCTTTGTGTCTTTTGTGTTAAAATGTCTGGCTGCTCCCCATTTTTTCATTCATTTTTTTCAGTCCGCTCACATAACCAACATCGATGAATCCAGTCGTCCAATCGGGCGTCTGTTTTATCAACTGTAAAGACTGCCGACTTTATTTTTTTGCTTTTCTTTGTAGCAGGAAAAGAAAAGTCAATGATGTTTCTCCTCCGTCCCTCCTCCCTTTTAGGAGCGCACCAGGTCCTTTGACAGCTTCAACATGAACACGCTGGAGAGCTCCCTCATCGACATCATGAGGGCGGAGCAGGACACCCTGAAAGGTAAAGATGACGCTGCAGGCAGCATGGACGAAACGCAGAGAAGCTCACCGGCTGTGTCGTGGACAAAATGCTGTTTGATTTCATTTACCGATAATCCATACGCAATTTGTCCAACGCCTAAGTACTAGTGCATTTTCCTGGTTAAGCTCTCCATTTCTGCTAAAGGTGTATTTTTAGCAACATGTGTTGCACGTATGACATCATTTGCAAGGTCAGTGCAAAAGTATTTCGCCACGGTAATGTGTCAACTCATTTTAAAAGAAATCCGCCAGGATTTAATGACATTGGACAAACATTTGGTAGGATTGTTGCACCTTAAGGTCTGATAACTACTCACACATTTATTCGCAGTTTAACACTAATTATTAACAGAAAAGTTTCACTTCCGCCATCGTGTCGTATTTAGATGTAGTGTTAAACAGTAGAAAGAGGTCGACTTACACCCCTGCGTTACTTTGCTCTCCTTCTCACACTGAATTTAAATTTCTTCACTTTTGATAAAATGCGATGCAACGAGTCTGACCTCCTTTTTCCTGCATTTTGAGAAGCGGACGCAGAGAGAATGCAGCGCTGATGGAAGCTTAGGCTTTGTATTTAAGAAGGGATTTGTGAGAGCGATGGAAGGACTCCCACTGATCTGAAGTTGTGGACCATCATTAGTTTTTTAATGATCGCAGCTGCAAAGCCTTCGCTTTTTTTACGGATGATAAAAAAAACAGGACTCATGGCGATCTCTGTCCAAACGGTCTGTCCCCTCCGGGATACACGCTTATGCTCTTACCTGGAGTGGGAAGTTGTTCTAGTAAGATTAACACATTCCCCACATATTGCCTGTAAAAGTATTACGTTATATTCAGATGGGTTTTTTTACGTCCCTATTTATATCAATTGGGTTCCCAAAGTAACAAAAGTAAACCTTCTTAAAGCTAGCAGGTAAATGAATTGGCAAATTATTATATATTGTATAAATTACAAGGCGGGTGCTACTGAAAAATGGCCTCTAACTGTTGATTAATAGAGACATGGGAATATCTGTTAATGGCTGAATGGTGACCCAGGAATGGGTTATTGAATACAGCAGGTAGCCAGTGTTCATTATTCCAGAGCAGCCATTCGCACACAGGTTGGTTCCATAGTATTTCTTTACTTGATTTAACATTGATATCTGCAGTCTACCTGGCCACACGAAGGAGCCTGAATGTACGTGTTGTTCTGATGTTCCAATGTTGGAGCTAAGATGGAGGCACATTGTGTTTGTTAAACACATGTCAGGAAATGAGGGGAGCATGAGCCCAGAGGGAGCAGCAGCTTGTAGGACCAGTTCTGGTAGTGAATGATTGAAAGGAAACACCTCTGTTACCAGGCTTTAGTGGAATTTAAGGGATTTGAGAGTAGAGTTTAAGTTGTTAGCCACATTTCTTAGTTGTTTATCAAACCATAAGCCTTTCCTTTTACTTTATTAAAGTCTAGATAGACAGATATTCTCTATGTCCAGTCTCCATTTTCCACTTCCACTCTCATTGTGTGCATTACTCCTGGGACCTGGTTTAATCAAATTAAATGTGTGTAATTCCCTGTATTCTTCAAGGAAACAAGTAACCCAGTACATCCCACATACCAGTTTCACCACCAGATTAACCAGATGAGTAAAACCTCCTTGAGCGGCAGACGCGTCACTTTCGCCATGCGTTTCTCCCCGCCTCACCCACCCGCCGCCCAGTGGCGTCCCGCTGGGATCTGATGTTCCTCTGTCAGACCTGAGTCAATCTTCTCTCCAGTATTAACAGTGGAAGACTGGAAGGTTACCTTATAAGCCACGATCTGGTGTTTTAGCTGCAGAATGAGAGCAGAGAGGTCGGCAACTAAACACTTTCTTCATTAGGATTTGAGCCCTGAAGGCTTCTTGAGTGATGAGGTGTTGTTGACCTGACGCCTCTTAGCTGATTGTGAGGATAGCAGACGAGGTTAGCTGATCTTTCTTCAGCTGTCTTCTTCAGATCGGTTCATATTCAGTGCCCCATTCTTTACAGCTTTCCCATGATGCATCATGCCCTATACTCCTTATTGTTTCCCATCTTGTAACCCATGACCTGCTACAAAATGTGATCTCTGTATTCCTTCCTTTCATAATTATAGCCCAAGCTTGTAGGCCGCTATGCCAAGTGTAGCAGTGATTTAAGCGAGTCCTTTCTTTCTTTCTTTTTTCTTGCGGCAGAGTAAAAAGAGAAACATAATTACAGAAAACGTTCTTCAGCACGGACTCCTCGCTTCCTCCTGCTCTCTAGCACATGCGTGCCGGCTGAACTATAATAATCACAGAGAGCATGCATATTTGTTTATGTATACAAGTAGCAAGCACATTTAAATGCACAACCGGAGCACAAATCTCTCCTCTCCCAGCAGAGCGCGTTGAACAAAGCCAACGCCACGAAGAAAGACAACAGGCGACACAAAATGTCTACAGTAGAAGTGGCTTTGATTCTTTTCCAGCATTGTCCTGACTGACAGAAAGGACTCCTCTGTTCACCCAACTCACACACACACACACACACACACACACAGCACTGTGTTGTGTGAGCATGCAGGCATGTGTTTAAACTGTTGCTGCACTGTACGTGCACGTTGCCGGCCACTTGCAAATACGGTTGAGGGAGCGGGCGCAGAGAGCCCCGTGGACGCCCGGGGACGGGGTGTGGACGCGTGTCCGTGCACATGCTCCTCAGAGACTATTGGGTAACCTCTCCATGTGCTGCGCTGTGGGCAAGTGCACTTTGATTCCAGGCGACGCCGCATGAGGTCGTTTAGAGGGGGGCACTAAAGCAGAGAAGGTGAGCTTGTGTGTTGATGAATGTCCCTAAATGTACGGCAAGCTGCAGTGTAGCACGTAAGCTGAAGCGTAGGGGTGGTCCGTTATGGCGTGCGTGCGTGCGTGCGTGTGTGTGTGTGTGTGTGTGTGTGTGCGCGCCCTGCACCGCCTCCACTGGGCAGTGTGGGACTCCATGAGCGAGGTGTGGGGGAGGGACCAGCAGAGTTCCATGTGGCATTGGAATGCACCAATCACAGGGTGGTTGGTTCGCGTACAACAATGGTCGTACTATTTCAGCTCTTTCATCTCATTATCCCTGAGCAGCATGTGGGCCTTGCATAACTTTGAAGCTTGTTTGGCATCATAACATGTATTTGTGTGGGTTTGTGCGCGTGTGTTTGTGTGTGTGTGTGTGTGTGTGTGTGTGTGTGTGTGTGGGTTTGTGTGCGTGCGCGACGGCCCTGGCGAATGGCTCGAGGCGTAATGAACGATATGTGGTTAATAGAAGGCGAGAGTGAGGCACAAAGGCGGAAATGGGGGTTGATTAGGAGGAGGGAAGTGGTTGGTGTCACACAGGCGCCTAATATGAAAGGAATATGTCCCTCATTGCGTGCAGAGTTGTTCAAATATTGCCCAGGAGGGAGGTAAATCTCTGCACATGTAGCAGTAATCGCAAGCGTTATCCCATGATCCCAACCATTTGCCAAATTGCAAACTACCTTACTAAGAGTGCTGCTATATTTACTCAGAGGTCAAATGTGTGTGTTCTGTCTCTCCCTGTGCAGGTCGTCTGGGATTCCCCCATCCAGGAGTAGACAACCCTTTACCCCTCAATGGTACGTATGGCAACCTAGTCTGGTTCTCAAGGGCGCAACTGCGATTAAAATATAAATTGTAAGGAGTCTGTGTGGAAAAATTTCTGCCATTAAATTGAACACAGGGACCCACCCGACGAATTAAATCCAAAGTAAATAAGTTGTGTTGATGACCCTTTGCCTAGTTGTTCATTTCTGTCTGATCCTTTGCTTTCACTGCTGATCCAGTTCTGTCCCAGGGACATCATTTCTTCTCTTATTATTGTGGTAACGTCTCTTTTGAGATGTGAACAAAGCCTGATCTGCTCATTTCAACACGTATTCGTTTACTCACAATGTGGCGTCATCAGCGCTCGGCCGGGTGAGCTGTGTAATCAATCCCGTGGATGAGGGTGGGTTCCTTGTGAATTGATTTCATGTCGCAACTATTGCCCAGTGGCCGCGTTGGGTTTGGGCTCCATTGTTGTAGAGGCCAGGTCACAATCATTCACATTCTGGAGCTGAATGTTCCCGCATCACTTGAGGCAAGAAGGTGGTCAATGCCGTGACATAATCTCAATTCATATTTGATCATAGCTGTCTCTGGTTTGACAGTTTTATCAGTATTCACAAATCTCATGAGCAGTGGTTGATTCTTGTGTTTTACATCACCTAATGCAAACTGCTGGGCGTGGCCACAGATTTTTGGATTCCAAATTTGAGGCTTTGTGGTTGTTAAAAACAGGAAAGAATGCAATATTGATCATTTTCCTTCATCTCTGTGTTTAGGTTATTAGTTTTTTTAAGATCCTGCTGCACAGAAGAAAAGAACGCCTTTTATTAAACTATGTATAAAAACCAGAATACAATCCGGCAAATCCCTTCGACGTGCCTCGGTTTCCACAGCGGGGCTTTATGATTCAGTCCCATCTCCTTTGCCCTGGTCCACTCCCATTCCCTTCGTCATTATGCAATTGTGTTGTTGTAGCTTTTGCCTTCTGGTCTCGGGCCAGGATGTAAAACATGCGAGGCCACTAGTTCCTTCACAAGATCCCTGGGTCACATGGCGAGATCACATGGTCGGGAGCTGTCATCAAGCCCCGAGACAGATGGTGCCAGCGGACAGGCAGGATTCAGAGGTTGCGCAGCAGCCCCGTTCGGTCTCTCTCTCGCTCTCGCTGTCTCATAAGCGGACACAGATTGCAGTTCTCCTTATTTGGATTCGCTCACTCTCATTTTCTCTCTCCCGCACGCCGTGTGACGTGGTTTCTCTATCTCTCAAACGCACACACAACATGCACCCAAACACCTTTTTAAAGGCCTCTTTGCTCTTTCAATCTGTTCTCCCGTTTCTCTCTGCCCTCTCTCTCCCTGTCTTTGACCTTCCCCCCCACAGTTAATGTCCATCTGGGTTAGACCGTCCACTGAGGGGATTATTGCTCGTGTGTTCTGGTCACTTCATCCTCTCCACTGCTTTACAGTTTTAGGTGGATCGAGGCTCGAATCTCTCCAGTGTCCACGTTTTAATTTGTTACATTTTGGGCTGATGGAGTTTGGCATTCATGTCTCAACTGAATTATTTGAAATAATAAACAGTACCCCAAATCAGCACCCTTCGATTGGAAGCTGTAATAGAAGAGGCCTTGATTTTAATTTTGCTTTAACTTCTTAAGCGTTGCATTTATTGTGGGGGGATGGTTACAGCTCGGTTAGTAACTGGCCATTTCGTTTAAATTAATAATGAATGACGATTGACCTCACACACGTTCCATCCCTCTCCATTATACATTGTATTGTCACAATCAAGACAACTTTCTTCCCTTCAATGTTTTTCTACAGATTATCAAAACCTAGCCTTTGTGCTTTTGTTAGTCTAGTGTTAACCGGTATGGTGACGGTTCTGTAGGTTATTATCACTCACATCTGAGGGAAGGCAGACAATGGAGCATCTCAGCGTTGTCATGAAGCACCTGGCACTTTTATTGGTACAGAGTATTCTGCATCTTCTTATAATCACCCTCTTCTTTGATCCTTGTTCTTATTCCACACGCAGCCAGGAATTATAGCAGGAGACGAGGTAAAATATATGATCATGTGCAACGTAAATCCACTCTTCGGGTCTCGTTCGGTTGACCGAAGCTGCTGTTCTGATTTTATTAGCTACACGGCGTCGGTTTTTAGATGTTTTATACTTGTTTCAAAATGTTTTCAATGGGCTTCGTACAAGTACCGTCAAGTGACGTGTTCGTCTGCATGGTCGTTGTGTCCAATGTCATCATAAGCTTGTGAAATGATTTTATCCATTTGTTGAGACCCACAAGTTGTCATGTGATATTTACTCGCACTGCAGCAGAAGCAAAGACACATGAGCGGGCACAAGGCTCGACACACACACACACACAAACACACACACACACACACACACACACACAGGCGGACTAAATCAGTCATGCCCACCCGCACAGCACATACTGTAAGCTGAGGCTTCTGTGATGCATAAATCTTTGATAAAGTAGCTGAGGTCAGGTTGTATAGAAGCAGGAACAGGCTTAGACTCTTCTGTGTCTGTTACAGAGGACCTGCATGCATTTTAAGTCCTTCATACATGTAGCACCTCATTTTATGTTTTTCCAAAGTGGTTGAGAAAACACCTGCAACATTTCACTCTCACCAGAGGGAGTAAAAGGCTCTATTGTTCTAATCCATCCTTGGAAAAAAAGCGTTGCATGCTACTACTTTGCCTAAATGACGTGGTAGGGTGAGGTTAGATCCATGCGAAAGATTTAGTTTATTTGTCCTCCACCCTGCACGGAGTGGACCCCCCAACCACCAACCTGAACCTTCGCTCAACTCAGGAAATTAACTTCTCTTTTTCCCCTCACCTCCCTCCTCCTCTCGCAGGCCACTCCTCTCTCTTCCCGATGGAGGATGGTTTCCCTGACGACGACCGCGGCGAACCAGGTCTCGCAGGCCTGGGCTCTCCACACTGCTTTCCACACCAGAATGGAGAGCGCGTCGAACGTTACTCACGCAAGGTCTTCGTGGGTGGACTGCCCCCGGACATAGATGAAGGTAGACTAGTTGCATTAACCATCAAAGGGATTTCATTTTTGAGGGTTTTGATTGAAGCTTAAGAGATTAGGAACTAAGGGCAAAATCTACCTCAATGCATCATTGGAAGGCTAAAGCAAAAGCATCCTAATTATTAAGGATGACTCCTGATGCGATACCTTTCCTCTAAATCTCCAATGTTCTCCTTTTTTTATTTATTTTTTATTTCAAGCTGCCAGCGAGTCATTTATTCTGTCTTGCTTCCTTTCAGATGAGATAACTGCCAGTTTCCGGCGTTTTGGACACCTGTTTGTGGACTGGCCTCACAAAGCGGAGAGCAAATCCTACTTCCCACCCAAAGGTCTGTTCAATTGCTGATTCCGTGCCATTTTGTCTCACGACCTACTGTTTGCAGAGACTAACAGCGACACTCCTGTTGACCTTTATCAGTTCCAACTCCAGAACGATTTTATTACTAGAAGAGATGTGACTCTAGTAGCATCAATTCTCCAGTGCAGCATGGATGGCCTTACATCTGTCCTACCACTGTTCACACGTGTGCAGTCCGGCTCGGTCTTAAGGCTATTTCCTGAAGCCTTTCACATCCACGTGTGGACTGTTTGTTCGTTTCTCCGTCTGTTTGCCGAAGCTGACACCTTCCTGCTGCGCACAGTCGCAGTAATCGACTCTTTGCCGGTACGTCTTGTCCCGAGCAGTCCGACTAACCCGGCTGTACTGTGTGCAGGCTACGCCTTCCTGCTCTTCCAGGACGAGAGCTCAGTGCAGGCTTTGATTGATGCCTGCATCGAAGAGGACGGCAAGCTGTACCTCTGTGTGTCCAGCCCCACCATCAAAGACAAGCCGGTCAGTACGGGCGCACACACACACACACACACACACACACACACACACACACACACACACGGGGTTGGCTCAAATCTTATGGCTCGGGGGTTATGAACATGACTTTTACTCAGCTTTACAACCAGATTGTTCCAAACCTTTTTGAAAGTGCCGTGACCCGTTGGCTTTGGGTGTGACAGGTCCAGATCCGCCCGTGGAACCTGAACGACAGCGACTTTGTGATGGACGGATCCCAGCCTCTGGACCCGAGGAAAACCATCTTTGTGGGAGGTGTCCCCCGTCCGCTCCGTGCAGGTACCCCCCCCTTTCATAACTACTACTTTCCTGGCAGGTGAATCGGCAACAAATCAGCATCGAAGAAGCCGCTCTTCTCATTTTTTCCGTTTCGTCCCAACGGTGGAAGCGCCAGCTGTGAACAGAATGTGATCAGCTTGTGTTCATAACAAACATTAGACCTGCTAAGAGGGTTAAAGTGAGTCACTGCGCGCTGAGATCGGCTTTGACCTTCAGTGGTTTGGCCAGGAGGTACGCTGCGTGGCACACTGTGCTGTGGAGACTATTGGATATGTTTTTATCCTGATAGCAACGTCATGTGCATGTGATGTTCATCAGTTATGGAAATGACCGTGGTCATATATCCCGGTGCATCTTTCGTGTCGTAAGATATTTGCATAAAAAAAAAAAAAAGAAAGTAAAACATGATCTCCTTTTGATTTCCCTGCCTTTACAGTGGAGCTGGCCATGATCATGGACCGTCTGTATGGGGGAGTTTGCTACGCCGGCATCGACACAGACCCCGAGCTGAAGTACCCCAAGGGAGCAGGGCGGGTCGCCTTCTCTAATCAGCAGAGCTACATTGCTGCTATCAGTGCTCGCTTCGTACAGCTGCAGCACGGAGAAATCGATAAACGGGTGAGTGGAAAGTAAAGAGCGTGGTGTTTTTTCTGTCTCTCTTCTCCTGGCCCTTCGTTCTTCATCTGTCTCCCGTCGCACTTTACATCCTGTTCTGCGTGTCTCTCGAACTCTCCTCCCCCTTTTTGTGCTGTAAGAGAGAACGTCTTGCTGCAGCACGCCTGCATAATGTCTTTGCTTATTAGTGGGGGAATGCGTTGTGAGGAAGTACGTTGTGCATAATAGTTGATTCACTTTGGTCATTAATCCAAGCTGTAGAGATCTTCTCACCAATTGCAATTCAATTCAATCAAAATGTCGACCATTGAGTAGGAGCACCGAACAGTACAACAAATGACTGTTCTGGGCTTTTGGTTGAAAATCAACATAAACAATTGTTGTACAAAAAGGTACATGAATAAAATTGCAAAAATGCCACATCTGCCAAAACCTATTATAAGCTATAAAACAGACATGTGTTACTCGCCATACAAAGGAAGTGCTATGTTGTGGATAAGTTTACAGAAATATATGAAAAAACTTTCCATCCTCTCCAGACTTTACCTTCAGGTTTATACATTCACTCTTCATTTGGTATATGTGAATATACATTAATGGCAGTTTGTCTTTACATATGGTGTGGTGTTGCATGGGATGGATTTGTTCAGTGACATGCCAATTTAAATCTTTATATAACCAAATAAAAATGGCTTGAATGGCCAAGTCAACAGTGATTAATAGAAAGCACGAGATGGCCTTTTTAGGTTGTATTTGTGCGGAAGGGTCCGTGTGTATTTGAGATTTCTGTTCATTCTTTCCATTGTTTAGTGCCTGATAATCACCGGGTAAAACGTTCAATGGACCTGTACGGGATTCTTTGAGGGATCGGGTTAAGCAACAATCAGTGCCTGGTCGAAGGGTTACACACGTCCTCCAGTTTATATCGCACGATTCAAATTGTGAACGTTTTTTTCCGGCTTTTGGTTGAAGGTATTGTACTATTCTATGTGGAATTAGTCATCGCTTGGAGATTTTCCTGGGGCAAATGGGTTAAGGCGTTGATCACCACCTCCTTTGTACTACCGCCCTCTAGTGTCGCCGTATCGTAATGTGATTCTGCTGAAAGGCGAAAATGCTCGCAGGGTCACCCGTTAAAATGTGTGAAAGGATTGATAGTAGCTCAACAAAGTGTAAAAAGTATTGCCCCAATGTGCGTATTCACTGAGGATTTCATGGGGAAAAGTCCTCACACACACTGGCCTGATTTAAAACCTGCAGTGAAGTGGATGGAGAAGCACCTGCGTTCAGTCGTTGGAGGCTCAGGGCATCGCACCTCTCTTCCTGGGAGGCTTTCTGTTTCTACCTTCACCTCCCTCTGGAAACCCTGCAGTCCGCCGATGATTAGAAACCTTTCTCTCCGCAGACCAGGGTTGGTTTTGAGTGGCATGGATGCCGTCAGATTATAATGTGAAACCACTGCATCAACATTAAAAATGGATCACTCTATGGTCTCTTTGAACTACTGCTGCACGCGCACAAGCCGTTGCTCTGCTGACAAACATCTGGCACAGAGAGGGTTTTTTTTATTATTAACAAACCGCTGCATGGAGTCAGGAATGACATCCCTGGATCGCTCTGATCCCGGCCCCTCTGATTGCAGGTGGAAGTGAAGCCATACGTGCTGGACGACCAGCTGTGCGATGAGTGCCAGGGGACTCGCTGCGGCGGCAAGTTTGCGCCGTTCTTCTGCGCCAACGTCACCTGTCTGCAGTACTACTGCGAGTACTGCTGGGCGGCGATCCACTCGCGCGCCGGCCGCGAGTTCCACAAGCCCCTGGTGAAGGAGGGGGGCGACCGGCCCCGCCACATCTCCTTCCGCTGGAACTAGGCGGACGACAGAGGGGGAGGCAGCAGGAGGGCAGGTAGTGCAGGAGGCGCAAGTCGTTGTACAAATAATTGCACTTTTCTGTTGCTGGTTCCTTTCTGTTCCAATTTCACTGAACCTTTTTCCTAATTTTTTTTAAGTTAATATATATCTATATTTTGAAGATAGAAAAGAAAAACTGGAATTATATCCAAATATGTCCAGCAAGGAAAAAAGATGTGTAACATAATTTTATTTATGCGTTTGATTTTTTAAAAGTATTTTTATTGGTTCTCAAAAAGATGCATATATAGGAAAGTTTGAAGTTTGATATGGTACTCTGCTATTCAATTGGCATTTTTTTTCTAAACTATGTATTTGATTTTAATTTTGATACGAGAGGCCCCAAAACAATACACTTCTTTTGACATTTGATGGAGTTCTTTTGTAGCAGAGCGGTTGCTTGTTTTGTGTACCGAGTCTCCACAGGCTATTTATTTCTGAGAAGTGTGATGAAGTTCTGTATTCATACAAGAGGCTCCAGAACAAATGTGGATTGAAGAAAGGTGTTGCTAAAGAAGAGTGCACTTGTTTCCCGTTCGAGAGGGTGCAGATACGGTATATGAGACCCTTAGTAGTTAACCAAAGCTGAATCTTGAATTAACTTTGAAGAACAGAGGGGGCCCACTGCAGAATGAAATTATTATTTTCCCTCCCATATCAAAACGTTTCAATCTTTCTTTTTATGAGTTCTGACGTCATATAAACATTTTTGATCTTACTTGAAAAATCGTAACAAAACTTTAGCAAAACATATTTGGGTTCCGATCTCCATTTTGACATGCAAAAACTAATACCTCAAACTCCGCTGCTAATGTACTGAACACAGTTAAAAAGAAAGGAAAAAAAAAAAGCACGAAAGGAAAAGCATTATCACCTGCTTGTGTTCTCCTTTCCTTTTTTTAGAACTATAATCAAAGGGAAGTGATGCAACAGGCAGAGAGCGTGATGTGACTGGCAACGTTTTGTACTCGCTTGCTTCATCACCTCCTTATTTTTATATTCAAACCCAGGGTTGTGCTCGCGGCCGAGCAGAGCGTCACACAGTGTGTCAGGGGAATGTATGCTATCGGTGGGCCGCGGGAGCAACACACAGGCCTACTGGTAAAGACACAAGTCCGCGCCCCCAGCTCCTCCCCCTCCGCCCCCACCACCCCTCCCTCCCTCCCTCCTCAAGTCCGCCTGTGACCTCCGCTGCTAGCTAGCAGCTAACAAAGGGGGCGGGCCTCGCCCATCCAACCCCCTGCTTCCGTGTCGGTGAGGGATTAGATCCAGATCTTTCAGGACTGCAGTTATGGTAACTCCTGGAGAGTGAAGGCTGGTTAGTGGCCGTCTTCGTTGCAGTTTCTACGGGGGGGGGCCACCGCCCAGCAGGACGCGCCTGTCCCTTTTGTTAGTTTTTTAATTTTTTTTTTTTTACGCTTTTTGTGCAATTCTCCCCAGTCTTTAATGAAAAGGTTCCACTTTGCATCTGAGAGTCGGCTTCATTTAAAGACAAGAAGCAATTGACAGCCCGTCTGATCTGCCGATCGTCAGCACACGTGCGAGTCACGGCGGGGTCCGCCCCTTTTGGCGAACGCGTTATTCGTTCTCCGGCTAAGCTAATCCTACTCAGCATCCAGTGTTTTTGAAGCATAAATGAAGATAGTCTCTGCAGTGTGCTCTACTACTACACACTTGTGACCCACATGCAGTTTGCTCTGTGCCCCGTGGTTTTTTGGGAACCAAAGATGGCTGTGCGGTAGTGGGTCATACTGTAGCTCATTTCTTATTTAGGTCTTTATTCAGATTTCCTTTTCTTCATTTCTTTAAGGATGTTTTCTCATATATATTTTTTCAAATCAGTCACTACTACCCAGTTTTGCTCAACTGTCAAGCCCAGCAAACCAAAGATTGGCCTTAACCATAATATATTTATATATATATATATATATATATTTGACAGTGCAGTCAAAACACATTAGAACACAATAAAATAAAAAACAGGGCTTCTAAACACGTGCACACACCCGCACATGCAGACACACTTACACACAAGGCCTCATGGCTCACTATGAAGGTGCACGCTGGTAGGCAGAGTGCTTTTTATCGCAAATAGGTCTGTGGAAAGTTAAACATAAAGTGCACATTCACACAGCAGAAGTAAAACTAATCCTTACATTTGTTTGACGTTTGAAGTCACTCAGTGGGGAAACCTACTAGCCGAGCATTTAAATATGTCAGGGAGTTAGTGCAGAAACTTGATTATACACACTAGTGAGATACATATCCTCATATTGCCGTTGTTGCACCAGTTTTGCACTCTGGACATTAGTTTTTGAGGGTGCGATCGGTGAGCATTTTAGAAGTTAAAACACTTTGTGAAGAATTTGCTGTTAAATGAGTCAAAAAAAAAATTATTTTATACATGGCCTGCTGATTTTTGGTACAGTGTTTTCTAGCTAAATTATTTTGTCATGCACATATAAACATTTATTATGCACTACTTTTCTAAATATTTTTTCTTTTTCCAACAGTCATTTTAGGCACATTTTTCACAAATGGGGAAACTCCTTTTTGCAATACCTCAATTTTTCACATTGTGAAAGGTAGCTTTTGTACTTTTGTTACTGAGAGATCTGCATATACGGAAATGTTCATTTTAAGAAAAAAAAGTTGGGTGATTTCAATATATATTATTTTCAGTTATGCTTTTTATACATTTCAGTGCTGAGGAAACTTTACAACTAAGTGCGTACTTCTGTTGATGCGGCTTCAGATCTGCAGAGGAGAGACCAAAGTGGTCTCAGCTTTTCGTACACTAGATAATTCCAGTCAATCTGGTCGATAACAGCATGGCGAGAATAATAAGAAAAAACAAAAAAAAACACAAAAAAACCCCAGTTGTAATTTAAAATTGATGTTAATGTCTCTAAACATGGCTATACTAGTTGGACAATGGCAACGTCTGTCTTGGTTTCCTCTCCATAGATGGATTATAACTTAATATAAGGAGAATGCAAAATTTGGTTCACGCTTAACGCTGAATCTCGTATCACAAGAATGGATGTTTGGTGTTTAGATATTTTAATATTTAAAAAAAAAAGTATATATATATATTCTTGAACTTGCCAATTAGCACCTATCGTAATCCTTAGCATGCATGACAAAAAAAGAGAAAATGACAAGTACATGAATTAGCTATTAAAATTAATTGTTGTGGTGTGCACCAAATGTTTCTCAACTGTTGAGTTGTTAAGGACACCCCAAACCCGCTCTCACATAACCTCACCCCCCCCCCCCCCACCCCCACCCCGGCCGCCCCGCCCCTCCCCCCTCCCCACGGGTTGATCTCCTCGCTTCCCCATTTGCAGACCTCCGCAGGATGCACGTGACAGAAATAAAGACGAGAAAGAGGGCAAAAACGTAACTTACAATCCATTCGGCCGTGCGGGACTTTGAGCCTCCTTCTAGAAACACTGTTTTAAAACGACTTGAGAACTCATTCCCGCTGTCTGGGGTGATCTTACATAGACCTATCTGGAGGAAGGGGAGCTTAAAGACTTGAATGTGGTAAATGTTGCAAGTTAACTTCAAGTTGTTATGTGCAATACTTCTTTTGACCTTTTTCCAGATAAAGACTCTTTGCAATGTAATTCTTTAATGCCATTTTTAATTGCAGACATTTAATTAAAGAAGATGTTAATATGTTTTTCACAGTCATTTTCTACTGTTATTGTAATCCTTTTCATGCTGGTGTTTGTAAAAAAAAAAAGAAAAATCAAACTATTTGTACTAATATAAATAATTGAAGTTATTTTTAAAACATTAAAGGTTTTGTGCTCATTTGCTTTGTTTATTTTAAGCTACTGTGATTGATTGCATTGTAATTATTAGGTCAACAATGTATTTAGCCGTTTATTGGTATATTTTTAATTGGAATGTATAATTGATTTTTATAATTTTGATCAGATTTTTGTTATATTTTTGAGGTGAAGCTTTTAATATGTTAAAGTGTCTAGTTTTTACTAATTGCTATATTGTGCTCCACAATATATGGTTCACATTTTCTGAAGGAAAATAAATATTTAAATATTTGTCTGTTAATGTTACTTAATGGCAAGATTTCAATAGTTTTTAA
Source organism: Apeltes quadracus (assembly GCA_021346845.1). Lineage (NCBI taxonomy): Eukaryota > Metazoa > Chordata > Actinopteri > Perciformes > Gasterosteidae > Apeltes > Apeltes quadracus. The sequence continues at coordinate 7,945,730 of CM037916.1, read as the reverse complement.
CTGTTTATGGGAAGGTTGTTGTATTTATTAATAGCATTTTTTACTTAAGATATCACCTTAATTTTTATTGTCATTTCACTTTATAAGTTCCTATTTTTGTATTTTCCTTTCTAATTAAGTTATGTAATACGGATATGTCCATATTTCTAGGAGTTGGTCTGTAAAAGTGCTAGTGAAACGAAAAAGAAAAATCTAATGTTATTTAATTGTTTGCAGCCAACTATTTATAACAGTATGCATAATTTTTAAATATTTGTAATGTGAAATGTTGAATGAAATAAATCTTAACTGTGATGAAAAGATGTGCCTGGTGTGCTTATTCCTATTAGTTTTTTCCCGTTGCTTTGGGACATTTCTCCAATCATTTGTAAAACGCCACTTGCGTTTCTCAAAACAATTTGTACAAAAAGCAAAACACAGTGGATTACCTGCCAAAGCCAGTCTCTTAACATCCTTAGTTCGCCTCTCAAAGTAAATATTTGTGTCACTGAACATGTTAGTGCCGTCAGAAGGACACGTCCTCGTTTCTTTATGTGTCAGACAGTCAAGCTGCTTAGTTGGGTTGTCGGTATAACCGTAAACTCTGGAGGTTCTGATGTAAACTGGCTAAAGTTACACCCTTAGTGTAGTGGGTGATTGATTGCAGAAGACGTGACAAGATTCACATTTACAGGTCGTACTGTCATTTCTTGACCGACCCTTTCGTTGCGATACAGGAATGAAAGGACGGCACTGCATAGCACAAAGAAAATAAACAACAAAGGACAATCCCCTAAAAAGCTGCACATGCGGCGCTGTAGGAATTGCAGCTCAGTCTTCCTCCTGACGTTCCTGTCTGTTGGGCCACTGATTCTCATCACAGCGAATATCTTCTCTTGCTCATGGTTCATGAGTTGCACCTTTATTGGAGAAAGTCAAGATTCACCTGGGAGCAATTTACCAATTTATGACAGATGGAGAAGTATAGAAATAAGCTTGACATATTATGACAACTTGTTTAACCATTTTGCATGTAAAGACTTCTGCAACGAACCAGTGCCAAAATGTTGTGGGGGGTGAGACTATTCAACAGGGACCTATTGTAATACATTTGATCAAGATTAAATAAGCAATTGCTAATGTAGCAAAAAGCGGATAATTGTACATAATCATTTGCATGGATTTATTGTTTTTTTAAGCATTTGCTATTTGCTATTTGCATTTGCTTGAAATGAGAAACTACTGTTTTGATTTGAAACAATGATGTGAAGAATGAACGTGTAGTTTTGAGAATTTAAATTCTAATCAGAAAGAGAAAACAGAAAGGCAACACTTCCACCACAGCCCCTGGGAGGTTTTCAGGACTTTGGGTTTACCACGGATCTTTCTTTGACCATTGACAAAGATTGCTTTTCAAAACACCATGCTAATAATTTATTCAACATGGCATACTATATCATTTTTTTCACAACCTCTTTTAGATTAGATCAGTGACTTCTACGTACTCCTCCCCTCGTCTCTGTTTAATCTCAGGGGCCCAAAGAGGCCTTACAGCTCAGCAGCCTCCGGATCACAGGCGCTCTGACAACTCGGATCAGTCTTCCACACTGTTATTGTGTTTGATGTCGGCGTCTTTCCACGTGTGTGAAGGTGTAACGATGCAAGTTCCTGCGCTCTCGTCTTTGACTTTGACGTAAAAGAGTGAGGTTAAATTTACACCGGTGCTCTGAGGCCGAACACCTCGTCCGGGGCGTGTGGGTCCGCTCCGCATCATTGAGATGGATTAACAGTTTCACCTTTACTCTCTTTTTAATAGGATTGTATTGTGTGTGTGTGTGTGTGTGTAGTACCACCCCAGCCTGAAGGACGGGACAGGAAGTGGGTTTAAACTGACCTAAATAGAAGTACTGTGTATTCATATGAAAGGTTTCTGCTATTGATCCAACTGTTTTGTATTGTCTTACTTTAATCTGTTTTTCTACCAAAATGCTGATGCAGAAACCAATCTTGAACTGTTTTTTTTTTTTTTATATCTTCTAAATGTAAAATTTAGAATATCTTGAAGTAAACCTTAAGTTCTTTTTATGCTTTTTGTAACATTATCATTTCTTTTAACTTCTGAAAATTGCTCACCAGCATTTACTAAGTTCCTGAGAACCAAGTTGCAATTTGCCAAAATCTTTATACAAAGAGCTTTTGGGAGTAGCTAAATTCTCCCATTTCAACAAAAACTGAATTTGAATGCAAAATTCCAGATCCTAAATCCCTCAGTCCTCAGAATACAGACACCTCATGTTAGTGAGAAGGTCAATGGTCATTTAAAGATTTTAGTTGAAGCGGAAAACGAAGAGCAACGGATGCAGCGACGTACTGTCACAATAATTCTTTACCTTTCTAGAATGTATGATTTTGGACCATAGTCCAAACGTTGTGCAAAGACCTGCAGCAGTTTTTGTGCTCTCACACACAGCCAACAATTCATATACAATTTGCAATCTTATCTCATCCGATTGGGGGACAAAATCAGGTCAAAATGTTGCTTTGCTATGCATTTGAGCCTTTATTTTTCGTAAGGATTCAAATTATAGATTGGACAAGAAAAGGATGGACACTTTTGTTTAGTCTTTAAACAGAAGAATGAACTGTGTTTTACAGTTGGTAGTGTAGCTACAGGCCCATATTGAGTTAGCAGCTGATCAGTAATCACTCCTGCGGCTGACTTACAGTTATAGCTGCTGCCGAGTTGCTCCCTCTGATAATGTCAGGATGTAATCCTTACAAGCTAATGAACCACTAGGTAGGATTTCAGGTGCAGCATAAACCTCGACCTGATTCCGCAACCTTTCCAAGTGAGCACACTGTAGGAACGAGGGCGAGGAAAGAATGGTCAGAGACCCGAAGGAAAGGAAACGTCTTCAGGATCCAACAGGACAAAGAGGAGTTCTGTTTATTCTGGTTGATGCAAGATAAGGGGGAAGAAGGAAAATATATGTTGAATGCAACCCAACTGGATTCCATTGCTCTGATTTGACTGCCTGCACCCGCAAAAAAGTATACGGTAAGTTTTGCTGTTTTAACACAAATTGTGTAAAGATGACATAAGATACTGGCTTTCTTAATTCAAATGTTTTGGTGTTGTGCAATATTAATTCCTTCACATTGAATTTCCCCACATTTCCCCACAATAACTGTCAACTGCAGTAAAATATGCATTTGAGGGACTTGAACTTTACTTTTGTATTTTAAAGTTTAAATCTTCACTTAATTTCAAAGGCAACTTTTGTCATTGGGCCTTTTGTCTTTAAATTTTTCACCTTAAATTAATTGATACTTTTGAGATTACAATTTTGTTTACACATTTTCTCTCGTAATATTCTGAAAATTTGGGGATTTCTAATTTTTCTGACGAACTGAAGGATAAAGTGATCTTTTACTGGTTGAGAAAATTGTCCTTCATCTGAGATTAAACCTTTTGCTGATGCATACATTTATGGCCACAGCTGAACCAAAGAGGGCAAAGGCATCATTTTTATGGTTTGATATGAAGCTGTAATAATAATCCCAACACCCCACTGCACAAAAAGTTCTTTTCCTGGTGATATTCCAACTTTTTAAACATTTTTAATGAGGCCAGGTGAATGTATTTATATGATCTCAACAACAATGCAAGTCAAAGTGGCTCACATAAAACCATTGAACCCATAAAAACATCAGACAAAAGTAAATTATGTTTAAAAACGACAACAATTAAACGCAGATTAAAACAATAAAAAAGAATAAAAGTTGCAGTGCAGCCGATGAAATAATTTGGAATTTCTGGGATTTCTGGGTTTTTTCCAGATTAACCAATAAGACCTGCACTAACACCGTATCTGCAATAAATTATAAATTATTAATGAATAAACTTTGGTTAATTCTCTTAATGTTTAAACCCATTTAGAAACACGTCTGAACAAGTTGATTCAAAAAGTAGGATGTGAATTATCTGGTTATCCCTGGTGTCAGGAGCCTTTCTTAATCAGATTATGCAGTCAAAAAAGCACCACAGTATCTCATCAGGTATTAAATGTACAAGGTTCAAGACAGAACAGCTTATGCACAAGACAAAAAGTCTTAACATAGTGATCCAGTGACCCACTTTAAATTCCTTGTCCGATCTGAAACATCTATGCTCCCTGATGAGTGTCCTTGGTTCCTCTAGTTCAAATGATAACATCAGGGAGGTAATCTGCACAAGAGAGAGCAGACCAGGCAGAGGAAGTGGAAGCCTTTGAGCTACTAAGAATAAACTAATGCTCTCCTACCTCACAGCACCCCAAATCCCTCGGTCTGCGTGACCTCGTGTCCGAAGCATTTGAAATAGAAAGCCTTCGGCTGTGACTCGTTCAAACAGCAGGGTGCAGCATTTCACCACAAGGAAGTTGGAGTACTTCTCCAACTATTGATTGAATAAGGTTATAATATATCAAATATAACATAAAGTCAACTATACAAGGCAGATTAGTAAAATGAAGAATGAAATATGAGAGTAGATTTAATTTTTTTTTAATTCCTTGTTTTCTGCATAATAAATGTCAGGACTGTTTTCATCCCGAGTCCCCAGGATCACAGTGATTGGAAAAAGTTACTTCCATCACTCTCCTTATCGTCCTTCCCGCCTTTTCTGTGTTCCAGACGAAGGCCCGGCCATGGACATCGGCGGTTTGGAGACGGTGGTGGCGAACTCAGCCTACGTCTCGGCTCGTGGGAGCGTGGACGGGGCGGCGGCGGCATCCATGCGCGACAAGAAGATGCGTGCCCGGATTAAGCTCCCACACATCAGAGATTGCGAACACATGAAAAGCACCGTGGACGCCGCCTTCGACAGCATGTGCGTCAAACAGCCCATCGGCAAGCGCCTGTTCCAACAGTTCCTGGAGAGCGAACCGAACCACCGAGACGCCGTGGAGTTGTGGAAGGACATCGAAGGCTACACCGTATGCCAGGAAGTGGAGAGAGCGCAGAAGGCTCAACAAATGGTGAACAAGTACTACAAGTCAGCTTCCAAGAACTTTTGCAGCTTCTTGGAAGAGAAGGCCGTCGCTCGAGTCGTCGAAGACTTCAAGAACTCCCGCGGCGACCTGTTCAAAGAGAGCGAGCAGCAGCTCCTCAAGCACCTGGAGGGGAAGGCCGTGAGCGGCTTCAAGAACAGCATGTTCTTCCTGCGTTTTGTTCAGTTCAAATATCTGGAGAGCCAGCCTTTCGATGAGGAGTGGTTCATGGACTTCAGGGTCTTGGGCAAAGGGGGTTTCGGGGAAGTGTTTGCTTGCCAGGCCAAGGCAACGGGCAAAATGTACGCCAACAAGAAGCTGGAGAAGAAGAGGCTGAAGAAGCGCAAAGGCTACCCGGTAACGCGACGATGTGCCGTCCGTGTGTCCCATCTGTTTCCATTCTTAAAGGGAGAAGAGTTGAATCATTCTACCAGCAGCCTCACACTGATATGAGACAGAAAGGGTTGGTAGAGAACTCGACCTCAAGGCTCAATGCAAAGACGCTGGTGCTTCTCTTTAAGACCTCACGACGCAGCTCACAGAGATACAAGAGCCTAATGCTGCTAAAAAAGTCTTCAAGTTGGCCCACTCTATAACATATGCAACAGCACGTTAAAGTCCATCCGTTAAGGCTGATTAGACCTCCACTTAGTTACAAGTACTTACTTTGGGTGTGCCAGGTAAGCAGACCTTTAAAGGACAATTTCACTATTAATGAATTAGTTAATCCTGTTAAAGTAAAACTAAAGAGACCTGGCTTTGCTTCAAGTGGAGCAGAACAAAATCTGCGTGTGTCACATTGGCAAAACCCTTGACTGAGTCGTGTTAGAGGACCAGCATTTAGTACAGTGACATGAAAGGACATGTGAGAAGAGGTGTAATTAGGGAAAAGACCGGTGTGGTTGGACAGTGGCTTTACCAGCCCTTCGCATGGCCCAAACAGTTAGCATTGTTTTGTTAGTCATTGCTTTTTGGGGTTGGAGCGGGGTTGACCTTGTTCTGATGTTTGATTTGTGTTTAGGGAGCAATCGTGGAGAAACGCATCCTCGCAAAAGTTCACAGTCGCTTTATTGTGACCCTGGCTTACGCCTTCCAGACGAAGACTGACCTCTGCCTGGTCATGACCATCATGAATGGTGGAGACCTCAGGTGCTTCATATAAATACACCTTAACACACGCTCTCCCACTGACGGAAGCATTGTGCCACTGAATCCAAGGCCACAGACTACTTTCTGTGCTTAACAACCAGGGAACAGTGTTTCCCTTCTCTCATCCCTCCTACTGATCGCGCTGAAGTAGAGACACTTACACGCAGGCCCCACGAGTCAGAGAATAACCTTCAGTTTCCTCTTCTATGTTTCTTGATTTCCCAGAGGCGTCAAAAAGATAATCATGTAACATACCATCCTCTCTTATAGGTTTCATATGTATAATGTGGATGAAAAGAATCCTGGTTTTGACGAGAAGAGAACATGTTTCTATACAGCTCAGATCATCTGTGGGCTGGAGCACCTTCACCAGCACCGGATTGTCTACAGAGACCTGAAACCAGAGAACGTGCTGCTGGATGATGCAGGTGAACCATCATCTTGTTTCAGAATATTCTAGACTAGAGACTTTTTAACCAAAGGTGTTTATGGCATTCTTTGAAATAACGTTTTTAAGACACAGTAGATGAGATCATGACTTTTTCCATTACGTAGAAGTCTTTCTTTCTTTTTTGATTTAATAGCCACATGCCGCAGTTGTAATCAATGCATTTCCATTCAGGACACGTCCGTCTCTCTGATTTGGGTCTAGCTGTTGAACTTCCACCTGGAGAAGACACAACTACTGGATATGCAGGAACTCCAGGTGAATAAAAAGTATTCAAATGAGGTTAAACAAATACCATCATCCATGTTTATATCAACAGGGAGAAGCAAGTTTCTGTCAGTAGTCTATTGTGTGTGAAGTCACTTTGTCCATAAATGCAGGTTTCATGGCTCCTGAGCTGCTGCAGAAGAAGCAGTATGACTACTCGGTGGACTATTTCACGCTGGGAGTCACCATTTTTGAGATGATTGCCGCCAAAGGGCCCTTTAGAGTACGAGGAGAAAAGGTACCAAACGTGTAGAGATGAAATGATATCCTCAATTCCCCTGTTCGCTCTCGTCCGGTGCCACTTCTCAGATGAACATTTAAATCATGTATGTCTTTATTCAGGTGGAGAATGATGAGGTAGCTCGCAGAATCCTGAACGATCCCGTTTCCTACACACCAAACTTCAGCAAAGCGTGCAAGGATCTCTGCGAAGGCCTGATGCAAAAGGACCCATCTAAACGCCTCGGGTTCAAAAATAACGACTGTGAAGAGCTCAAGAATCAGCCGTTCTTTAAAGAGATTAACTGGGGCCGCCTGGAAGCAGGTACAGAGGGACATTCAGGATTAAGATGTCAGAACTGTGCACATTGCCAAAAATACTTTCTCATTGAATTTGTTTCTTCTGCTGTGTTCCATCTAAAGGGATGCTGCCTCCGCCATTCGTCCCTGATCCCAAGATGGTCTACGCCAAAGATATCGGCGACGTGGGAGCCTTCAGCTCAATCAAAGGTATCGTCCTGGACAACAAGGACACTGAGTTCTTCAGTGACTTTGCTTCCGGCAACGTCCCAATACCTTGGCAGGAGGAGATGATCGAGACCGGCGTGTTTGGGGAGATGAATATCTGGGGAGAGAAAGGCAAGCTGCCCAAAGACCTTGATCCAAACCACGTGGAAGCCAAAGGTGGAGGATGCGTGCTCCTTTGAGCAGAATCAGAAGGAACCAGAGGAGGAGGATATCTTTAATCTGACCCATAAGGATGCAGATGGTGCCGTCCTCTGTGCTATATTCTGCAATTGTTGCAGTGAATTTGTACATTTGCAAATATAACTATCATGTACCCACATGTTAATATTTATAATGTTAAAATAAAGTTGGAACCCTGGTAAACCTATATCATAACTGTAATAAAACATTTAATACATAATAATGTAAACATGTTTGCAAAAATAACAATATACCAAATATGTCAATTTTTTTTAGTTTTTACAGACAAATTTAATAAAGGTTATGTTATACAGAAAAAATATACAATGTTTATACAATAAATTACTTGGAAGAAGCTATTGACATTATAACATTATGTCATTGTTTTTTATGTACTTATTAAAATAAGAAAAGTATTTTAGTTTTTATTAAGCCAAACATTGTTGGAAAATGAGTTATAAAATGTTGCAAGAGCACCAACATGTGTTTTCTGTCTCCTTTCCACATCAATGTGTTTATTTAAGGTTGATAACAGATGACAACAAGATAAGAGAAGGAAAATGTAAAATCAGACTCGCAAGGACTCAAAACATATTTGGACATTACATAAAACGTCTGAATAATTGACCAATTTCGATTTTGACCAATCAGTGTTTTGACCATTAATCTATATTGGAATATTGGTAAATGTATATGGATTTTACTTGTGTTCAGGGCCTTTCTAGTTTTCTCACTACTCAAAGCTCTGTTAGCCACATGTGATCATTAAACCTTTCACACCCACATTAACAAAACATACGTACGTTCAGCTCCAATAGGGTTACCTTTCGGAGCAGGAAAATATTGGTGAGTTTACATCAAGAATTTAATAGTCAGATCCCCCATGAAAACAGCACAAGCAGCCGTCCGCACACTTCACTGCTGATTTCACCTCCTAGAGCATAAAAAACATTTCTCTCTTTTGTATTTTCTTCATTAGTGAATTAGTGAAGTAAGAATATTTTGCAAAGGCTTTGATTAAAAATGTAATGGACTCAATAATGTTGCTTCAAACCTTAAGTAACACAAATGACTGGATAACTAATGATGACAATCTTTTGTGAATTTGAAGTTATATAGGGCACTTCTTGAATGTCCGCCAGATAAAATGTTGCACTTTGGTCCGTCATTAATATGAATGACTGTACAAGCTTCTGTGTGTGTGCTTCTGAGTTCATGATTGTATTAATCATCGCGTTTAGTTATGCCAATGTGTCCTTATTCAAACATTTGCATTAATGAACCCACATGAATCTAAACTTTGGTTTACACATAAATAAATCATTTCCTAAGTCATTTTGAGGGCTAAAGACCTTCCTTCATTCACTGATCAACATCATGGTGGCTGCTATTAAACCCACTTATTCTATTCACACTTCCTTTATGTAAAAGTGTAAGCTTTCAAATGTTGAAGAATTTGTGAGAATATTTGAAAATTTAACTGTGAACAGTCAAACCATAGTGACACATTTGCTATGCAAGGAAGATTATGACTAGTACAATTGCTACTGCTAATAATAGATATGTACTATAACAACAACACATGACATTCTTATATTATCCTTACATACATTTTACACCGGTGTGAAATCATGAAACGGGACATTTATTTAACGCTTGCAAGCATGGAGCAGAGTCATGCATGAAGGTTACTCGAAGGATCCTTCCCTCGGCTTCGAGTTATGTAGTCTATAGTGACAAACATCTGTATCCCCCTCCTCAGGGGAGGACACCTCCACATCAAAGAGAAAGAGATAGCTTTGTCAATAATGGAAGGGAAACTATGTTCACCACTAGGCAATAAAACTTGACCCAACATGAGACCCGTGGGAAAATACCCAGATCCTGCTTCTCAAATTATCCGCAACATCTGTTAATCACCACATATCAGTTTAAGGTCACTTACAATGAACCTTATATTCACTTTTATTTTAATTTAATAATGATATACAACAGAAAAAGAATAATCCTAATTCTAATAAAAAAACGTAGGTGACCTTAACAGCACGTTTGACTTGGTGGTCGAATCTGGTTTCACAGCCCATCAAAGCTTCAAGTTCAATCTAACTTTATCTTAAAGCAGGGAGGTCAATACGGTCAAAACCTGTGTGGGAAGGACAAAGAAATAAAATATTAACCGACATAAGATTATGATTTAAAGGCTGAATGTCTATTCAATACTTAAAGTATATGACAGTACTTTGAACTCTGCTTCTGATTACGTGTCAGCTAAGGAGAATTCCCATTTGATAAGATACCGACTGAAAAAGGTGAAGTTTCTTATAAACAAATATTAGCTCAACTTGTGTTTAATCTTCACACAGAATAGAGGAGGTTATTGGAAATCTTATGTAACGACTGAACACAAATAGAACTTCTATTATACAATGTATAGAAGCAACCAATTAAACATGAGGGCGTGTCAGGGTGGCCTGGTTTGACCCAATAGGTGAAGCCCCTATATGTCAACAACAAACCTGTATGCCGGAGGACAAGAAGTCAACTTACAAAGAGCACAAGTTTCACTGCATCTTTTGTCCTGCAGCAGAATCGTTAATGCTTAACCAGTTTTGAAATAGACACTTTGAATGAATCACTCTCTCAGTCTGCTCTCACTGTTTGCTTTGCACACTATTCAGTATTTCCCATTAGAATTTGATTAAAGAAACTTAAATGACCCCCCCTAAAATAACAAACTATCAATTCCTCAAAAGGAGATCCGTGCAGGAGGAAAAGAAGGCGAAGGCAAAACCAATCAATCAGGCATAATGATTCCAGCCGTGTGGCGCATGGATTCTAAATTGTTTAATATTTTACAATAGACGATAAATGCTAATCAAAAGAGGGATAAAAAAAAACTCATTGTCTGCTTACATTTTCATGGTAACATGCCAGGCATGTGAAATTTGGGCGGGAATAGCAGACTTACAATGTAGCTGCAGCCAATAAATCCCAATGTTCAAATTAGTCCAGGGTTGAGTGGAATAGGGGAAAAGAAATCAGTTCTGATCGTACTCAACTCTTCCCAACTTCTTCAGCTAAAGAAGTGGGAAATAGAGCTCCTCACAGAGGTCCCCTCTATTAGCTGCTAATTATTAATAGAAGATTCCTTTCAAGATGGAAGAGATCATCGAGGTTATGGCACTTTTCTTAGGTTTTACAGGATGGATAACGATTTTCATATCGCTACAAGATCAATATTGGAAAGAATCCACCACAGAAGGAAGCGTAATCACAACCTCCACAATCTATGAGAACCTCTGGATGTCGTGTGCCAGTGATTCAACAGGGATCTATAACTGCCGGGACTTTCCATCCCTGTTTGCTCTTCCAGGTACGTTAAAGCAGAAGAAGCAATTGGTAGAAGTAATTGTGAGTATTACCGTTAATTAATAACATTTGGTTGTTTTTTTATTCATACTTTAAGTGACCATGTAAGCTTTCTTTTTTCTGACGATTCAGCTTTATAAAACGGCTTACTATTCTTTTTATATCTCTGTCATAAGTGTAATTGACATCTCATTAAGGATTGTCTTTTTTTGTTACTAATGAATAATACATACATATTCAGATAGTCATACTTATATAACTTATATATCTGCAGTGAAGTTGCAACCATGTTGGAACCATGGTAAACCTATATCACAACTATAATAAAACATTCAATACAATACTGTAAATATGGTTACAAAAACAACGATATACCAAATATGTCAATATTTTTTAGTTTTTACAGACAAATTGAATGAAGGTTATATTACACAGAAACTATATACCATGTTTATACAAAAGAGTACTTGGAAGAAGCTATTGACATTGTAACATTATGTCATTGTTTTTTATGTACTCATTATATTAACAAAAGTATTTTAGTAATACTAATATATTTATATATATATATATATATATATATATATATATATAAATATAAATATGTATTACAGCTGCGACATTGCTTTATAAGTTTATGTATATAAATAAACGTATAAAGCAATGCCGCAGCTGTAATCACCAGTAGAAGTCGTTCTTTTCACCACAATACCAATGAAAAGTTTCTGACACTTATTAACAGCATTTTTGTGTAAATTGAAGGAGGAATTGAAATACACTTTATGAACATTACTTATAACATAGATTGTACAACCATAACATTATATTTTCTAATTTTTCACAATTCTTCTCAAAAAAACCCTCAAAACCGTAAGAGCAGTGCTGTAGTCCTGTAAGATTATCTTTACGTTGTACATATGCTTATTTTTAAACCTCTATTATATATATATATACAGTGTTGGGCAAGTTACTTCAAAAACGTAATGCATTATGTATTACTTGTTACTGTCATTTCAAAGTAATTTGTTACATTATAATATTACTGTCTCTGAATTGTAAGGCATTACACTACTACTGAATTACTTTTAAGTTACTTTCACCAAAACAACTGCAAATATATGTGTATATACAGGCAGACAAGAACATGTGACTTTTATCTTGCATGACTAGGGAGAAGAACGCAAAGGCATAGACAGGCCCTTTTTCGGGTCTGTGGATTAGTCCCCATCACAACATGGCAACACTTTAAATGTTAATTGGGTTGTTTTATTATTGGGTTCTGTAAAGTAAGACAATATGCTCTGTGCCGTCACGCGCACCCCTGCGAAGTTCCCGCACTAAAATGTTACAATGTTTCTGTGTTCAACGACATTCAGAAACATGCGCCGTCTGCCAGAAGGTGAAGGTGAAAATGCATTGTAACGCACGTTACAATGCATTTTGTAACGCGTTACTCCCAACACTGTATATATATATATATATATATATATATATATATATATATATATATATATATATATATATATATATATATATATATATTATCATTATATTTCTTTTAGGGCTGTCAAAAATAGCGCATTAACGGTGTTAATTAGATATTTGTTGTTAATTACGTAAATTTATTCAGGTCCGGAAAGTACCTTTTCCTCTAGTCTAGGAAATGCAATTCATCTTATACAACACATTACTGCCACCTGCAGGCATAAATCAGTACTCATCACAATAGATACTGTACCGTTGGGAGCTAGAGGCGAGGTGTTTTTTTCCCACATAAAAACGCTGACTCAAAACAGATGACTCAAATTGTGCAAAAATGTGGTAGGTAGAGATGTTCCGATACCATTTTTTCCCTAACGCTGTCTTGTGGGTATCGGCCGATCCCGAGTACCAATACCAGTGTTCGTGCTCTTTAGCGTGACGCTTCTTCAGATGTTTGATTAAGTTGCACACTCGTGCCCCCCTCGAAATTGCTTCTTTGCATATGTTGCATGTTGCCGTCTTACTGGTGGGAAAAGCCACTGTAAAGTACTGCCAAACCACCGACATGATATGCTAACGTTAGCGTTAGCCGTCAACGTTAGCTAACTTTAGCGCATCATGTTGGCGGTTAGCTAGCTAGGGTTAGTTGGGCTCATAGACGTGTATATGTCTATGAGTTAGGCTAGCTCCTTTTTAATTAAGGAGGTGCCAGGTGAACAATTCTTCTTCGCCCCTCTAAAACAGCAGCTGCTGATTTCGGGTTAATTTGGATTAATTTGATTAAAAATTTTAATCATTTGACAGCCATAATTTCTATATGCTTTTTTTATACAAGGCTGCTGTGTAACTCAGTCACCATAATGACAACAACAAACATTAAATGGGGGGCTACAGAGGCTCTAGCACCTGCCTTTTTGCCAAGACCCATTTTTTATTTTTTAAAACTTGTAATACCTCCGCTAGTTCCAATGTGAATATTCGCTCGGACCTGGTCCGAATACTAGCACTCCCCCGCTCAGCCCGTCTGTCCGGCCTTGAATTCTTTCAATGTACGCCCCTGCCCCTTCAAAGGTCTCTGCACGGCCCAGCCCAGCATCCCCAAAACACGGGGAGACGAGGAGCCAAACCTGCACTCGAGTGCCAATCCATCAGCTGGATGTTATTGACACAGTGTTCAAAGCAAAAGTCAAAGGTTGGGAAACAGCTTTGTCTGTAGTCGTTAATAAGCGGACCTGAAAGTCGGACTTTACATCTCTTTTGTCCCTTAAGCTGGGTAAACATGTGGAACCTCTGAAAAGGTTCGATTGAGTTGTGAGTAAAAGGTACCATCATGAGTGGGCTATTTGGAATGAATCATCCGTTCATTCATTAGCCTGCAAAGTCTTGACTCGGCGGGTTGGCGTGAATTATTCTTAGAATTTGGGGCCAACTCTGCACAGGTTAAAGGCAACGTTTTCTCTCTCCGGATAACTACACAACTGTGCAGAAGAGACAAGGGAGTATGAATGCGATAGTAGAAGCTGTGGCTTTCCTCCTGGGCTTTCTGGCCTGGCTGATGGTCGGAATCGCCCTTCCAAATCGATACTGGAAGGTCTCTTCAGTGGACGGTAACGTTATCACCACGTCGACCATCTATGAAAACCTGTGGATGTCCTGTGCGACCGACTCTACGGGAGTTCACAACTGCCGAGATTTTCCATCTCTGCTTGCACTTAATGGTATGTGGCCAACGCGGAAATAGTTGTTTCTCCTGTGGATTGCTTCTTATCTGGATTGAATGCTCATTCACACGCTCAAGGAATCAGGATTAATTCAGCCAATTATAAAGAACTTTACTTCTCATAGAATAATGAACAAAGGGTAAAAAGGGGAGAAAAAAAATACAATTTATTATGTCCAAAAGGGTGAAAATGTGTACAATGAAATGTAAATGGTGTGATTATTTGCCATCTTTTACTGAGACCTGACCTTAGTGCACCGTTAGAAGCATATCAGGAGCAATTTACTGTGCAGGCTCTAATCTGTATTAATGGCAGGGAATATAAAATATGATCAAGACAAACCAAGTGAACCCAGACCAACTCAATACCAATAAAATAAAATACCAAAAGCTCATTTCTAATTAGTTGTTTCTTTTGAAAGGTTGTCACATTAGTGGGCAATCAAACCTTTACGGATCACATTCAGCCAACCGAAGCCCCAACAGGTGTCTACAACTATGATTAAAATGAATCTGTTTAAGGAAATATCTTTGTTGTCGTGGCGGTAGTTGTGTCTCACGTTGTCTCTCAGAGGGCTCTGCCTTTGCTCACAGGACCAGCGTTACATGCGGAGCCTCCAGGGGGCTTCTGCATCCACAACAGTCTAATGAATGGCGTCTGTGGATAAAGCCTGCATTTGTAACACTATAAGAAACTGTGATACTTGCTTTTTATAATGCAACTATGTACTTGAGTTGTTTCATGTTTTTTTATGTGTCTTACTAGTAGCAAACCATTAAAAAATCTTCAATAACATTATCATAAACTGTGCCCCCTGAAAAAGCAGCCTTTTCAGGTCATTCATGTGACAATATGAGTTCTGATAAGGGAAATTCCTCACGTTTGACTTATTGTTAGTGTGTTTTTTTATAGCAATCGGTAATAGAATCCTTTATCGACGCATCCCTGATCACAAGAGCATTTCTTCTCTTTGCAAACAGGGTACATTCAGGCCTCCCGGGCCCTCATGATCGCTTCCATTGTGTTTGGGACGTTCGGGCTCGTGGCAACTCTCGTTGGAATGAAATGCTCCAAAATAGGAGGAGAAAACTACGTCCTGAAGGGAAGGATTGCTGCCATTGGAGGATGTTTCTTCTTAGTCCAAGGTAAAGACTTGAGGATGGATTTCATGGTTATGTGACAAAACAACATTTGAGAAAATGTTTGGTCCCTTGCAGGTGCCTTTATAGTACTTTTAAAATGTCTGGTCCTTAGAAGGTCGCTAAAAAATCACACAAAACAAAACAGCCAGAAAAGTAAACACCTCTGGGAAAAACAACTCTTTGCTGTCATTATGGGTTAATTGCAAAGGGTTTTTAACTATATTGTTTGATTGTATTCCAATAGTAATCATTTATAAGATACATGTTGTAAAGTGTTCATAAAGGAATAGTCCTTACTTGCAGGAAACTTTGCTCCATGTGACCAACATGGCTGACATTGTGTTATTATTTATGAAATCTTATTTACGTTGTCTTCGCTTGTTACTGTGTGTGTTGCTTGCATTGAAAAAACCTCCCACGTTAGCAAAGATTGAGTGTGGTTTGTGCTTTGCAGGGCTATCCACCATGATCGCTATATCTTGGTACGCAGCCAACATCACAGAGCAGTTCTTTGACCAGTTTTATCCAGGGACAAAGTAGGTCAATACTCTCTGCATCAGGGTGTCACTGAGTGCAAAACAAACACAACGACAGCTGAAAAACAGTGTTGTTGTTGTTGCAGATTTAATAATAATACATTGAAAAATAACGTGTCCCCCATTGTTGTGTGACAGGTATGAGATCGGAGAGGGCCTGTACATCGGCTGGTCTTCAGCCATACTGGCCCTTTGTGGGGGGGCGTGTCTGATGTGCTCTTGTAAACTCAACACACCCAAGGAAAAAATGTGAGTCTATGTGTCTGAGACGTTTGATCATTGAGTGGAGCTTAACCTCTGAACTGAAACGTGTGTTTTTGTTCTACAGTCCTTATCCATACCAACCGTCCTCCAGAGGACGTGTGCCGCCGACAATTGTGATGTCTCAGTCCGCACCGAGCAACTACAACAGAAATGCATATGTGTGAGAGGGGTTGTGTAGCATCAACTCGGGGCCGATGCTCCTTACTAGCTTGCTGTGTCGTTGCACACAGAAACTGCAGCATAATGAATAGTGTGACAGGGTACGTTCTAATTAATCTACAGAATATAAAGAACATGCTAGACTCCATGTCTAGAACCCTGTGGGGATTTCTTCTATGTCTGTCATACTATGGCAGTAAATGTTTTCTGATTCGGATTCTGATAGTATTAACAGCCTTAATTAAGCAAATGTGTACAAAAATCATTTTAACCCGCATTTTGCCACGTTGATTTTATGATGAGAGAAATAGAACGTTGGACGTGCCGTGGCAATTCCTGTCTTTTGACTTCAGAGGACGTACTACTCTAATATTGTGTTGAAGGTTTTATAATCATATATTATGTCACTCTTACTAGGACTAGAAATAACAAAAACAGAAATATTGTATCCTTAAATCAACATAAACATTTTCACAATTATGTCAATGGTTGAGGTTTGGGAATCCTTTGTAATATCTGTGTATCCTCAAACCTGCCATTGTGTTTAATGGTCATAAAGATGAGAACCTTCATAAATCTAAACATTTCTTGTGGCTGTGCTACAAATTTAGAAAAACGTATGCAAAAGAGTATTAAAAGATCAAAAGCTAATTCCAGATCCAAATTAAACAGCAAATCCAGAAATTTCTGCAATCTAATTCATCAATACTCGGGGTGGTTTTGCAGTCAATAAAGCTCTTAGTAATATGACCAAATGTCTTATGAAAATATTTCAGCAAGAGGTAGTAAGTCTAATTATGTGACTTGCCTGTGCAAAAGTTATGGGGGAAAAGTGTTATTTTCAACAGTAACCAGTAAAGCATCACCAGCGCTTCAGTGTCATTTTATTTTGCCATTCATCTGAAACACATAAACATACTTTGTAGTTATTGGATAATAATGTTTTTTTTAGCATCTGTGTATAATTGAAAGGTAATGTGAGTTTGTATTTTGGATGATTCTACATGTGTTCCTTTTACATGTGATTTCAGTATGTTTTGTACAAAAAATAAATATAATTTCTGGTGACTGAACAATGACGTATGAGAGGTATCAATGAGAGATTTTGATTAATCAACCCAGGAAACATAATGCCATTAGCATGGTTTTATCACTAGACACCTGGTTTCAAAGTAATATATAAATAACCTCTATTTTGTCTCTTTACCAGAAGATGAAGTACTGAAAGCTCGGTGGTGCACTTAACCTCATCATTGCCTGGACATCCTCTCAGTTCATTGTCAGTTTTACACATGCTGGGTTGATATGGTATCACATCTGGGTTTCACCTTAATCTGGTCCAATAACATTGTCTTGCTCGTAAAATTGCCTATAATATACTTCAGCAGCATCCGATCTGGCAAAGAGAGCTGAATTCTGTTGGATTTCCTAAAAGTCTTTTGTTTCATTGAACATTTACAAATGATGATATGGAAGATAAAATGATGATGGTCAGCTACTTTCATAAGAGTATATATTTTAAGAGTACTCAAAATTACATATATAAAGTTGCAATTGATTTGGTTAAACCAGAAAAAAGACAAGAAAGAAGTGAAGAATTGTTACAGTGTGGCATATTATGGCGCCATCTTCGGGGTTTGAATGTTTAACAGCCACATTTTCCTCAGGCAAACCTCTAATCTTGAGGCGCCTCGTTTGCTAAATTGTCCAGTTCTTGTCCGACAAAACGTAGAAAGTGCCAGCCTTCGCTGGCCGTGATGTCCTGCGCTCCTTTAGCAGCGTAGAAGTCTCGAGAGGGAGTATTCCAGTCCAGCACAGCCAGCTGCAGCCGCACACACTGCTTCTTCTTCCCCACCTGAGGAAACAAAGCAGCCATGCTCTATCGCCTCCTTGTCACACGGGACTTCGCCAAGAAAACTGCGCTTTAGGAGGACGCCGGATATATCCCTACCTCAGCGACTTTGCTCAGCAAACCCTTGCCGATGCCCTTTCCTGCTTACAGAAACAGACACTTGGAGAAATGGTGATTTGCACAACCGAACAAGTGACACGTTGATTACAAGTGGATGCATATTTTACCCCTGAATTCTGGCATCACGTACAGGTCCTCCAGATACACGGAGCGTCCCTTCCACGTACTGTAGGTGTAAAAGTAAAGGGCGTATCCGACAATCGGGAATCCTACGCAGACGAAAAGAACAAGTGGTCAAAAAGACAAGGAAGGAAGAATACCTGGATGTAAAAGATGTAATCCCATAAAGTATATTAGTCCATCGAATTCCATCGATGGACACTTTACCTTCTTTACACCGATGCTCCTCTGGCACTTCTGCAACAAGGCATTCGAAGAAGGGATTTTGACAGAAACCGTCCCTCTCCAGTTCTGAAGTAAAGCCAGACAGATCATTGACCCAAATGGTTACATGTCATGCGGTAAAGAGATCATTTTAGTCATCTGCAAAAGGGCAAGAAACGTTTAAACAACTGAAGATGAAGTACTTTTCATTCAACTCTCCTGGACTGCTACTGCATTGCTTGGTAATAACAAATCACATCCTAATGTAAAATGTTTGCATCGACATCTGCATCTCCACTTATCCAAGTGGTTTGACCATAAACATTATTGAAATAAGCAACTTGTTCATCAAACAAGCGTTCGGCCTGTTCCTCTGCTCCTCTCAGCCATTTGTTTAACGTCATCAGACACGTGATCGCAATCAAAAACTCAACCGATGCCTCAACAGGTACTGTGCGCGTCAGTCACATTATACCATTACTTAATTTAATTCAAGTCGTTAGGCTTGAATATCGATAATGTGCTGTGATTTAGGATTATTCCGCAGCATTACTTCATCATGTTGAGCACAACTTACCTTCGTGACTTATCTCCACTTGCTCGGGCATTTTTTCATAGACCGCCAACTCCTGCGCGAAGGAGGGATTTTAAGGCGTCATATGCATTTAGTCACCTGTGTCGTTAGACGAATTCACCAGTGTGCATGCACCAAGTATTCCGCCGGACAAGAACGTGGGTCACATTGTGTAACAGAACACGTTTTGGAGCCTCACCGATATCATTCTCGAGATTTCCTTGCAGTCTTCTTTTGTTGCAGGCCGGACCTTGACGTTCATGTTTGTTGAATCAACTACACTTGAACCGGAGCTGATCAGGAGCTGTGTTCTTCCTCAGACAGAAGCAATGTATAAATGTATAACGTTACAGCTGAACCGTGTTGTTGACAAGGAATTCATTCCGGTGTTGAAAAGTCGCCTTCAAAATAAAAGCTCAATCAAAAAACATGAACGTTTCAGATGGAGCAAGTGGATTAGCAGAATTATAGGGTTAATCGGCATTTAATCTTAAAAAAAAAAGTTTACTAAGAATTTTAACATTTTATGCCATGTCTGTGTTACTCTGCTACACATATATGACAGGTACATTTATTTTCCTACTACTACTTTTTGAATGAAAGGCTTATTTTTTTACCAATGCAGTTTTTATTGGCTTATCAGTGCTGCCAATGAGCCTGTTGAGAATAACTAGTTTGTTTAAATAATTCTAATAAACAATAACATGTTTTCACAAATATAGAAATATAAAAAACACAACTAGACAAGAATTTCATACAAAATCTGATTTATTTTAGAGTAAAAAAAGAGCATGGGATCAATTAGAATATAAGCTGAAACATTACAGATCTCACAGCTGGACCTGAGTTTTCATTAGGCATTAACATATTTACAATGTCTAGTCACATTTGCTCTTCATCAGTCAAGAGCTCAGACATCCCCCTTCATTCAATGCCAGAGTTTACCCCTTTATGTTCAGCCCAAACAAACAATTTTGAGTGTTCAGCTGCATCAACATGGTGAAAACCTCACTATCTATACAAGTCTCAGTGCGGCGACTGTGTGCTCGCTCCAGGAGACTCGGACCGGTCCAGCTTCATCGCGGCTTCGAGTGGGTTTGAGGAAATTGAGGTTGGTAGCACAGAGCTCTTCGTCTCCAAGGAGGAAGAGGCGGACGAGGGCAAAGATACAACTATGTACTTCTGCAGAGGTCGTGAACCTGTCAGTCCAGGTCCACCGCCCGACTCCAGTTTTACCAGAGGCTGTAAAGTCGAAGTGGCACTGGGAACAGTGCTGGTGACCTGTGTGGCTGGCTGGGAAGAGCTCAGGGTAATTACCTAGACGGGAGACAAAAAAGACGGATTTAAATAAATACGCTTTTAATTCTATGGAGAAGGGTCTCATTTTAAGAAAAAGTATAAACCTAATTAATGAAAATATTTTCATACATACAACTTGTGTCTATTTTTTTCTCATATTGTAAAACAGTAGATGTGTCGTTTTTAAAATGTCATCATTCACGATGATTAAATTGTTGTTGAAACTGCTTTCTTATCAATGTAGGCAGACGATACCCTGCAGAGATGTCATGTAGTGTTGGGAATGAATTAAAATTAAAAGCACCTGCTGAGTTGAAGCGGCTCCAGCACTGGTCGCCATGACAATGTATTTTGTTGCCGGAGGAGATGGCTGTGACGGCGTCCCCGGTCGAGGAGACATCAGGGTGAGGGAGCTTGGAACCTTAATGATGCTGGGAGTGCGCGGTCCTGCCGACCCACTAAACCCACTTTGTGACACAGTGAGGGTGGGACGAGGCTGCACGACACAAATTCATCATTCGTTAGTGAACAGCGGTGTGTTCGTTTAGTTACACCTCACGTTATGTTGTTTACTCCATTTTCCGCCAAAAAAAACTGAACAATATATTCAGTATTGAACGTACCTGTGTGATGGTTAATGTTGTCCTGTTGACCTGCTGAGCTTGCAGTGCTGCCTGCGTCCTGGCCTTTATTACATGCGAGCATAGCATGGGCCCGAGGTAACCGTAGTCCGTCCGATACTGTTCAGCGATGTCCGGCTGAGGTCTGATCTTGGCAATAACACTTGCACAGTGTTTCTTAAAAACAAAACCCATTGTGTTAACATTAAACAAACTGTGGTCTGATACAAACTAAGAAACAATCACTGATGAATGGTTATGTTGTTTTAGGAAAATGCTTTGACTGTTCGTATACAAATGTATTCATCTGTAGGAAGTTGTCAATTTAAGTGCATAATAACAAAAATAAACTTGTTACCAGCAAGAGGCTTTGAACATGGTCGGCTCCTATCTTATCGATGTTGGAGACCACTGGTCCTTCCACCACTCCTTTGATGCGAGCGCCCTCTATAGTAAGCCTCGGAAGGATCAACGTCTTAATCACCTGTATGGGGAAAAGAATCCTAGAGGTTGGTGAAGAATAAAAAGAGTACATTGATGCTTTTATCTAAAACGACTTACAATGAGTGCAATAAGGGTACAGACCCAGAACAACCAGAATCAAGAAAGTACTATTTTACAAGAAAGAGACTGCGTGCTGTAGTACAAATTCTAAAGAAAAGAGGATCACACTCACGTCAGGTCCTAGCTCAGAAAGTCCAGCGATGCAGCCATAACGTGTCGTCCACTGCGTTTTCTCATCCAACCAACTCTGAGGAAACAAGTCACTCTGGTTAAGAATGAAGTTAAAAAAAAACAATGTTAAATTCTAAAAAGTGATCACCTTAGTAAAAGTCTTCGTGATACGGGACTGGATGTTGTTGGTCGTAGTACTGAAGGTTTTACAACTCTGGGCCATGAGGCGAGCCGCAAAGTCTCGCAGAGCCCAGTGGTTGTCAACATCTGGCCGCAAACACAGCTGCTTACTCACGATACACGTCACAACAGCTGGGATGAGCTCATGCAGCTGCAAATAAAGATTGAAAAGTAAAAATATAAGTAAAAAAGTAAACGTTGAGATACACCATTGAATAAATGATGTATAACGTTTTGCTTTTTTCTGCACTCACGTATTTCTCCAAATACAGGGTGGGGTTGTCCATAAGAGCTTTGACCATGCGCATTAAATAAATCAGCAGGGCCAAGTTGTTTTGCACCACATTCACACGAACCTTTAAGGAGAACAGAAGGTCATTACTTATTTTACATGAGGGGAGTGATGTTTCGGAACATTAGTAGAAGTAAAAGATGCTCACTCCTTCAGAAATGAATGTGCTGAATCTTGGAAGCATTTGATAAAGTCCTGGATCTGTTGCAATACTTTGTAGAGCTTCCTGTGAGAGAGAGAGAGAGAGAGAAAGATTTTTTTTAAAAGTAACTTTTGGCCGAGTTCTGTAATTACTCATATCATTTTCTGTTTTGACTTACAGCCCTTTTGGCCTCACAGGAGCCCACGCACGCTTCTGTGATCTCCTTGTAGTAGAGCTGCTGTTCCACAGACAGCTCGTGAGTGCTGCGCGGCTTTAACCTTATTAGACCCTTGTCCTTTCCTGTAAGAGACCCATGTAAACACGCTATAATAGAGGAAAACGTTAGGACATAAAGAAATAAAGGCATTTGGGGAGGGCGGGGGGGGGGGGGGGGTAGATAGAGAAGTGTTCTAATTTAACAGAAGATACTGACCTTTGCCATCAGCAGCTGTTGCCCCTGGAGTCTTGCCTTGAATTGTCCCGTCCTCCTCCTGACCGGGTTTTACGATTTTGAGGGGCTCCGTAGATTCAACCTTTTGCTGCTCTTTTGGTGCTGAAAAAAAAGAAAAATCAAACTCAATCTTGAGTTGTTCCCCCCAGATAAATGTATAGATGTTTTTTTGTAATCATTTCAAGGGACAACTGAATAAAAGCTCACCTGGCGGTGGATTCTCTGGAATAGAAGGCTGCACCCCATCAATGCTTAACCAGTGGGCTGTGGATCAAAACAAACACGCTGTATGAGTTTACAGTCGAAACAAGACAATATCTTGGAGAACAACGACATGCGTACCTTTGAGTGACACATCTAGTGGTACTCTGGGGAGCGGTGTGTTAATAATGTCACTGAGGTCAACCTCCTTTTCCTCATAGAAATGAAGCTCTCTTCCACCACCACTTGCAAAGCGGAAAGGGATAAACTCTTGCGACTGGAATCCGTAAAGGGGCTATAACATGAGGAAATGTACTTAGAACACAGAAATTGAAAAGAAACCAGAGTAAAATACCAACTTCAAGCTTTATTTTGAACTAAAAATAGAAAGTTCTCTAGTAAAAGCTTAAAGTATGCAAGTTCTCCCTTACCTCCACGTTTTTTAGTCTGAGAGCATTATCTATGTCGTTGGTGGTTAATTTACGTCTCTTCCCGTGATGCATGAATTTAAGAGCATCCTAAATAAAAAGAAATAAAGTCAAGAGACCAGAAAAAGATATACAAAGATCATGTATCAGTTAAGCCAAAAACTCACATGGACTCACAAAAGAAAATATTCCATCTACCATCAATGACTTACCTGTGCAATTTCTTTTATTCTGTAGCTGACTTCTTCACTTAGTGCAGCACAGCTTTCCTCCTGCAACTGCCCCACTCCCACAGACTCGGCCATGGCCTTCATGGACTCTGTGGGCAGGGACACCGAACACTGCTTCTGCCGACGTTCCTCTGCCATTGCTGACAAAGTACACAGGTCTGTGAAAATCACCCCTCTAATGTACATGCAAAAAATCTAATTCAAAACACATGTGCTCATAACATTAGTTCATTGACATAATTATCTTTGGAGGTAAAACCCTTTACTTCTTAAATAGGAACACTAATAATAATAATAATAATAACTAAAAAGGGCCTAAAGCAACAAACGCAGAATTATAACATTATATGACGAGCAGTCTTGTTATAGTTATGTGATGGTTCAGCAAACACTATATTTTTACTTTAATTCTCCATATGTAAACATTAGAAGTTAGTTTTTGCAGCTAATCATTTAGATATTTGACAAAATGGCAAAAACTATTCATCTGCCTTTTGCAGACAACCATCAAAAACAGTGTTCATGCATGCAGACAACTGGGCGCCTGAATGCAGTTCAGTGGGATGATGACAAGAATAAATGTAACATCGAAAATGAAGAATCTATCAAACTCAGCAGGTGTTCGTCGAAGAGACTGTGGGAAACTGTGAAGGAAGGCTCTACGGTCCATATATAAAGTATCTATCCGGAATGTTGGGATATGCATGCAGATGTCCCATCAGCACAGGCGGATGCAGTCATTTCTACTGAGGGTGAGTGACGGAAATAACGTTTATTTAATGCGGATAACTTTACGTTTAATGTTTGATTTATAATCCCAATTATGTCCAACACTGCTCCTATGTCGAATGGGGTTTAAATGATGCGTGGAAAAATACTTTCCACGCATACTGGAAAAATACTTAAAAAGGGGTTAAACTTGTGTCCTCATGTGTGTGTAAATAAACAGGCAGCTCTTCAGAAAGCGGGCTCTTCCCTCCGCCGGAGAACCCGTCTAACTAAGGTTAGCAGCATTGGACACTCAAGCCACTTCTAAAGTAACGGTATAGCCATACAAATGTAACGACTTCATATGTAACACAAAACACGTATTCATTGTAAGCGACCTAACGATGCATAGTGTTTTCATAATAACTTACAGTGAGATAAATACCATGTATTTTAGCTTGCATGCTAGTAACTTAGCTTCCGATGACATTTTACCTGTGTGAAGTTGTCCTCTCCGTCTGAGTTTAAGCAAAAACTAACGAATAAAATACAGTCAATGTTGAGATTTACAACAATAATTGTTTCGCGAAGCCAATTTTTCTCTATGAATATCCATCTTTCGATATAAATGACGAGGTAATTCACGGATTGCAGCTGGGACCTCCTTTCGTGAATTAGCGCTTATGTTCCGTCGCCATTTTGAGTGACGTTCAGTTGAGATATCGCGAGATTATGATCGCGCTACTCCGACAGTTAGCACAGTATCCGTTTATCAAAAAGTGACTAAAGCAAAAAACGGAACGTGTGTTGTGACCGGCAAAATAAATAAGACCATACATTCATAATTTGGAAAAATAACTTAATTGAATGCCATTTCCTCTATGGCAAGTAAACAGCATGTATGTCCGGAACCATGTCATTCTAGTGTTTTGGTGGGTGACCTTATGATGTAGCACCGCAGGCAAACGTCAGGATCGTGGAAGGGCATCACAGGAGTAATCATGTATAGATTTTTATTCCGAACAGTATGTACGGCTCGAACTTCTTCAGCCAGTGTATTTGAGTCGTGTGTGTTGCTACCTAAATGTGACAACGCTGCAGCTCCTCTTTTAAGGTGAGCCTTGCTGTGAGTCAACGGGACATACCGAGCACAATGCTACGAATGAACGTTTGCCCTTTTCTGAGCTGCTATTTAGGTGTAGCTAATTTGTTGCAAATGTAACGTGTGTTTTGGGAAAGCAATGTACATTCAGGCTAGTTCAAACATGTGTTCTTTCCATAAAAGCTGGCGATGGCTAACGTTAACTATTAACTAACTGAAACTGCTCTTATTTTGTGGGACACTTTGACATTTTCTTAAACAACTGTAGATAAAAACCTAACGTATATTAATCTAACGAAGATGATTCAAGCAGCTACCTTGTGACAGGATAAATTAACATCCTACTTACATGCAGTTAATCTTAATGTAAAAGTTATTGTGGCCTTTCCACCATGTACCAGCTCACACACTATTGCTATTAGGCAGGTTGGTGGTTATTAGGTAGCCAAACAATTACATGTGTGTTGGCACAAAATTGGCACAAAGCCCGTTCACTTTTTTTTATTATCATTGTATCATGTTATTTTGAGAAAGTGTTGCCGTCCCATAAAACTAGTTATTGTTTCTAGGGTCCCTTTTGAGTTGTCCCCTCGCCCTCCTATCCCCTCCTACCCCCCCCCCCCCCCCACACACCTCCCCTCCTCCCCCTTTTAAACCATTAACATAGATTTTTTATTTAAACACAGGGTTGCCAAGGGCTTTGGAGTCAAAGCCCTCAGCACAAGCTCAGTCAGAATCTGTGAAAAGAAAAACGATGGCGCCAGTTCTAATCAAGTTGAGAAAACAAATGTAGATGAAGTCGGTGAGCCAGAAGAAACTCCAGCTGTGGTTACACCGAAAGCTGAGGAGGACAGCAACATTATCAAGGTGGTTGAACATCAGGATGAGGGGCCAGTGGTGATCAAGACGAGTGATGGAAGTACCACACAGCCGCGGGTGGATGTTCAAACCAAGCCTGCCATGGCAACGCCCAAACATGTGATGACTAAACCAGCTAAAAGTGGGAAAGAGAGTCTCCTCGACCTTCTTGGAGCCATGAAGGTAGACGTAACTAATAAGAGGAAGCTCAAAAATATGGTAGTTAAGTCAAGTTATGAGTCTACACCAAAGTCGAAGCCAGCAGCTATGGAGAGCACTATCAGTATGTTTCAGAAGGCTACAGAGAAGGCTTCATTACAGAGGTGAGAGAGTTTGAAGTTACTCATTGGGTTGCATTGCCATGCCAAAGTGCAGCTTATTTAGGAGTTTTATGCTGTATCTCAACATTGGTAAAAAAGTTCTGACTTTTTCTTCCACAACACGATTAGATGGCTACACGGTCACTGCTGCCACGTATTCTATTCCGAGTTTGATCGTTCTACCCGTTACACCTGTTACTTACTTTACGACCTAATCTTGGGAGGATATGTGAATTTTCTAGAGAGGCACTGGATCCTGAACTGGTTGCAGCTGCGTCTGCGGCTGCCGCCACTCTGCCTGACCGCAGCCAAGCAGAGTCCGAGCTGCTGCGGCAGCTGAGGGAGCACGAGGCCGTCACCGAGGCCCAGAGGAAAGGGGACACGAACCCCCTCGGGTATGTGTCTGAATATTTTAATGAGGCTTTGATGTTCTATCTACTTTTTCATTCTGTATAATGGAAAACATCTTTACGTGTTATAAACGTTACTATTTTTGCAGAGGGATAATCGCAAACATGAAAGTAGGAAAGAATCCCAACCGACAGAAAACCCGGCCATCTAATCAGATCCGATTTGATGACGACGGGAAAGGATACACGCACGACCGCGGAGTCACCGCTGAGCTCGACGGGATTCGGAGGAGGTAAATACTTCAATTCTTCAATTCTTCATTTATTTTTTTACTCGTGTGAGTTTTAGGATCGGCCATGTATTTAATGCTTTTCAATTTTTAGGATGAACTTGTTCTCGGGGAGAAGACTTAACATCTTCTCTCCCACTACTGATGAAGATGGTGTTGAATCAACAGTTGGTAATAAGTACTTCTGATTTTGCAATAAGCCTGCCTTCGTTCATGGCTTTTAGAAATTGTTGCACTTGGAATTTAACCTTCCTTAATGCTTATTGTCATGAGTTGTTAATGAGGTGGAAGCTGTCATAATGTGACATTACAAAAACTCAGGACATTTGCCCATAACGCTGCCGTCATATTTTCAGCGCGGCCAACCCTATGGGACGTGGACTTTGCTAATCAGTTGTCACGGGTGACAAACCAATCGCCCCGCAACGGACTTGAGGAAATGATTCAGTGGACCAAAGAAGGGAAATTGTGGCAATATCCAATCAACAATGAAGTTGGTGAGTAGTGAATGCTTTATCCAAGCTGGATTTACAGAGTAGAGCAAAATGACACTGACTCTGGGTCTTCTTGCTCTGTTTTAGGCCTTGAGGAGGAAGCCAGTGTGCCGTTCCATGAGCATATCTTCTTAGAGAAGCACTTGGAGGAGGGTTTTCCCCGGCAAGGACCAGTGCGTCACTTCATGGAGCTTGTGGTGGCCGGCCTCTCCGGAAACCCTTTCCTCACAGTCCAACAGAAGAGGGAACACATTTCCTGGTTCCGAGACTACTTCCAACAGAAAGAGGAAGTCCTCAAGGAGGCGGAAGCTTGAGTTAAGGACAGTTAGCATACGTTTTCAACATTTGTTGAGGGTGGACACATTAAACTAAGTCCTGTTGGACAAAGTGGGGCTTTGCATTTGTGATCTTTTTCACTCATACAGGATGGATTTCTTAACTCTTCCAGGAGGCCCGTGAGGGACGACAGGCATCAAGTCCGTACTGCTGGCAAACATCGGACAGCATGTACTGTCTGTATTGTTCAGACTACAAAACGATTGTTGAAATGTTGCTCTAAAAGGGCTTGTACAAAGTACTATAGCTAACAACGTAAAACAATGATGTTGAATTAGACGTTCATTATGAATAAAAGTAAGTTTTGTAACGAGGTAAGTTTAGGTACGGTTGCTTTAAAAAAAACAATTGGACAGTTTTTCTGGATGGACAGTTGGAGACCTTCACTTTCAAAGAAAACATGATGAAAACCTTTCTCTGTTTTTGTGTTTAAAGGTCATCCGAACACCTGTAATTATGATAAAAAGGACCGTGGTCAGATTTACAATTGGAGGGTGATAAGGCCATGAACCAACAAGCAGTAAACTCCTTGTGGTCTAAAAGCACGCTGCAACCTACTGTCTGAACTTTTGATATCTTCACATTAACATCTTTTTTTCGCAATCGGATCTTTTTGTTTTCACATACAGACTTTTGACCCTGATGTGGTTTGGGGGTGGGGAACAGAAATGGAAAAACCATTACATCAAGGAAATATGACATGATTTTAACCCAAAGTATTGAAAAAAAATGAATAAGGATTAATTCCAACAGTCATCTTGCAAATAGAAGGGGTTCTGATGAGGTGAAAGCCATGTCTACCACCACCGTCCACATTGAGCCTGTTTCTGCCCAATTGTAGGCTCTTAAAAAAAAACAATCCAGGTCTTCAACGTTTTTGAGGCCAAAGTCCCGTAAACTGAGCAGGGACTACGAGCTTTTCAAATTGAGGGATGGCCTATCATATCTCCGAAAGATTACATCTTCTACCTCCATTTATTCAGTCTTGACAATTTGTTGATGTATGTTATTGTGTATTCAAAGATATGTACATTTTTGGTTAAAAAAATGAATGAAAAGTGAATTTTAAAATAAAAAAATCACTGCACCAAAAACGTTGAAACCCCCTGCATTACCTCTGCTGATCCACTAGGGGCCGCGGACCCCCCGTTGAAGACCTCTGCACCAGTGGGACTGCATGTTCCGCTGCTTGTATGGTGCATTTAGGGGCTCTCAAATTGTCCCGGTACACAATGCAAACATTTTTATTGATGATTAATAGTGTGTAATTTTCACTCTGCTTAACCGACATTTTTCTTACTAAGTCAATAAGTTACTGTGGCAGTGTGCCACAGTAACTTATTGCTGACAATTCTGTCCTTCTAATCATATACATTGTACATAAAATGTGAATTTAATTCGAAATCGGGTCCATTTAGGATTATTTAAGCCAGGGGTGTCAAACTCATTGTGGTCTGGGTGCCGCATACAACTTAATTGCATCTCAAGTGGGCCAGACCAGTAAACTCATTCCAAAATTACATAGAACATTAAGTCCACTTTCTTCTTTCTATTAGTGCAGTGAAGAAGTAATTTATAAAAATCTTTATATGCAATGAATTGTCCTTTAAATAAATATATTATCAACAACCTAAGAGTTTTTAAGAAAAGAAATGTGCAATTTCAACAACATTTTCACCCAGTTTAACATTTATTTAAGTGCATCATGCATAAAAACTGATCACAGTGATTGTGATTCACCTCCATGAACATGTAGGAAGAGGTCCATTTTTTTTTTTGAAAAATCCGACACTGTGTCCACTTTTCAATTTCACTGAAGATGGTGCCAGGGTCAACAGAAAATGCGGGTAAAGCGATAGACGTGAAACAGCGCCACTAGCGGACAATATGGGAACTGCAGATTTTATAGAAAATGAAGTGTATTCTTATTTTTTTTCTCAATAATACAGATTTATCCCGCGGGCCAGACTGAACCACCTGGCGGGCCGTTTCAGGCCCGCGGGCCGTACGTTTGACACCCCTGATTTAAGCTAAGCCATCAAATAATAAAACATTTGCGAAATTGAATGCAACGTCGAGTGTATTAGTCAGATTCCTGATCCTGTCAGTGGTCTTTGAACGCGGCATCTGACTCGGAACGATTGTCATTATTGACACAGTGGCAGACTTGAAAGTTGCTACTATTCGATGCAGGATGGTCTGAACTACAGCGAAGACCTTGATCGATACAACTTTAATTGTATAAACATCTCGTTATAGTCAAATCTAGCCTGAAACCGGAATCCGGTGTGTGAACGCAACCTTTTGTTTTACCAGTTGATTCAGTCATCGTTATTATTTTATTTTTTAATGTGAGTGACCTGTGTGACAGCGAGAGCCACACTGACATGGCTGAGGCACCGCCTCCGCAGCCGGTCGAAATAGACCCCGAATTCGAGCCTCTCTCCCGCCCGCGGTCCTGCACCTGGCCGCTGCCCCGGCCCGAGCTCAACGATCCGGCCGGATCCGGCACCTCGTCCCCGGCGCAGCCGGAGCCGGGAGGAAACCCCGAGTTCACCAGCAACCTCGGCTTGTTGGAGGAGGATTACGAAGAGTCTGCGGAGCAGAAACCTCCTGTGCCAGGCGGTGATTTCCAGTGCGAGGATGGAACCTGCCTGCACCCACATCATCACCACCACCGCCGGCATCACCACTCCCACCCCCACCACCACCACCACCTCCATCAGCCCCTGCAGCAGCAGCAGCAGCAGCAGCTCTCCGGGCCGCCTCAGCAACAGGTGCCTCCTCCGGGTGTCGCACCGCTGGGCAGCAGCGGCCCGAGGAAGAGCAGCTCGTCCCGTCGTAACGCGTGGGGGAACATGTCGTACGCCGACTTGATCACCAAGGCGATAGACAGCTCACCCGAGAAGAGACTGACGCTGTCTCAGATTTACGACTGGATGGTGAAGAACGTGCCCTACTTCAAGGATAAAGGAGACAGTAACAGCTCCGCGGGCTGGAAGGTGAGTGACCTGCGCGCTGCTGCGCGTGAGGGGGTCAGGTAGGAAGGGAGGAACTGGAGATGGGGTGATGGCAAAGGTGCGAAGTCAAACTCCTTAAAAAGGATAGAAACACCAACAAAGAATAAGGTTTGAATCAATGCCATTAGCAGTTGGGTCAAATATTGTGCCGTTCTGCTGATCCTCTTTGGTGCCTTGTGGCACATGAAATAGTAAAGTTCTAAAGGAGCTTTTTCCCCCCCCCCTTAAATCAGTATGAATTTTGTTTAAAAAGACAACATGAGGTCTCCTAACACAGCAGTTAAAACACGGGCCCTGTATAATCTGCTGAATCCTGTCTTATTATAGGAAATATATAGAGGCATGTATCGTGTCACAATAGGAAAATGACAAATATTAAGTTGAATGGTCAAACCAAATGACCAACTGTTCAAAATGCCCAAGCGAAAGAGAACGATTCTACCAAGAGTGTATTATTGAGGGCACATTTAGTGGGGGTGGTCATTTATCCAAAAAGATAGCAGGAAAACATCCCACAAAATAATAATATTTGGTTGACGATTGCTGGCTCTTAGCCGGTTTGACTGAGGAGAACATGACATGTACCTTTGCTATTCCAGATCACAACGTTTTATATAACCACAAAACATGCTGACTTCAGGTCGATGCAGCAGGAGTTGGTAACAGCCCTGGGAGTTTACAGAGCTGCGCTTTCCGGACACACGTTAGAAATATTTAGCACAAGGGAGAAGCAGTAGCCTGGCTAATCCGGGTGTTAATACTGTCCCGCCGGGTGCGGCAGTTACTCAGCCATGAAGGATAGAAAGTTTGGTTTGGCGGTCCCACTCATATTTCATCCTTGTGGCGCGTCCTGTGACCCCAGTATTTTCTCCAGACGTCATTTTAAAGTTAAGTCAATCAAACGTGGCTCCCACTGTCCAACCCCCCCCCCCCCCTTTGCGGATTGGAGTAAAGTCTTTGGACCCCGCTCTCCCTCCCCCCACCCCCCTCGACAATAACAGGAGACGACGCAAACATTTCAATCAGTGTTGGGGAGTGTGTCGGAGGGGAAGGGACTTTGGAGAAGGGAATGCTGGGAACAACGTCAAACATCCTCCATTCCTGAGCTGTGCGCTCATATCTTTGTGCTCCTGTCTTCTGGAGCTTCCTCAGCGGATGCCGCGGCCCGGAGAAAGGGATTGCTGCTCTTTATCCGCACGCTTCCTCCTCTTCCCTCTTTCAGGCCTTCTGCTGACGGAGCGAAGGGAAGCTTTTCGTAGGGCGGTGACCTTTAAGCATCAATACCTCTAAATAATGACCCTTTCTTATGTGTAAATTCAGTTTTTGATAAATGTCGACAAACGTCAACATTTCACTGACATCCAACCAGAAGTTCCACCAACGTCCCAAAATGCCAGCGTCTGTCTGTTTCGGCATTTTGTGGTTCTTTACTCCGCTTTGTTGCCCCTGAGGTTTTTTTGGTGTTACCTTTTAAGCGTTGCACTCAAAGACTTCGAGAGAAGGGTTTTTACTGTAGCGCCTTTTTTTTTTTTTAATTGTGTGACATTCACAGAAGCGGCAAAGGCCTCAACAACAATAGCACCGGCCTGTTTATGTTTGATTTTAAATCAACACATCACCACTTCAACCCCTGCATTCCTAAATGTTGCCACGGCTGAGCCTCGGAACCACCGGCCTGCAGTTATTTTTACACTTTCCTGTTAAAAAAACACTATGGTCCCCTCACAATGAACTATGATGCATTTCCTGCAGAGTGGATGGAAAACAGTGCCATGTGTTAACATCCCGGCCTCGCAAAAACACGAGGGTCCGGCCTGGAAAAAGAGGAGGCACCAATAGGAGGACAATGTTTGCGCGTCTAATTGAATGTGAATTCATTTTATTCCATTTCGCTGTCCCTGCCACGTGCTTGAATAAACACTCAGCCTGCGTATTGTTGTGCTTGGTGTCAAACCCCTGGCCCAGGTTTTGACTCTGGGATCCACATGAGGCTCCCTGGTTGTCGTGACGGATAGAGATAAGCCACAGACCCAACGGTGAGCGGAGGGCGTTGTGTTTGATCCTCTGCGATGGTACAGCTCCACCTAGAAAACTGAAGGTGGGTGGAGGGCAGGACGCTGCTGCTGCTGCTGCTGCAGCGATGGCTTCCTGTCTCCCCCGTGTCACAGAGATTATTTCGGGGGTTTTTTCCTCTACAAATTGTGCGTTCGACATAATGGCTTTACAACAAGAGCGGGCCCCTGCCAGCCGTTAGAACTGGGTCCCCTGGGATATCGGTGCTCCATGAGTGGCCGTGTGCAGTACACAGAGAGACTTCACCATCTTACTGCAGGGACACGTTTTCTTTCTCAGTGAACTGTAACCATAAATGATGGAACAGGAAGTGGCGCTCCTGAGTTTAACTGACGCAGAGGCTCCGAGGTGTTCATTTGAAAACATGTTCACTGCAAGAAAGTATTGTAGTCACTTGTACAGTCACTTAAACATGTGTGCGTGCCATTGGTTTGTAGTGCTGCACAGATGTGAGGAAAATGGATTTACTGTATATACAGCTTTCGGTGGACACTTGCAGAAATGTGTCCAATTACTGTGACGTTGTTTTTTCTTACAATATGATTTAACACGTGTGCAGCCTTGATTGTGTGGTCGTGCTCCTGATGTTTGCTTATGACCAAAACCAGACAAATTTGAGACCGAAATTGAGTCAGTATGAGTCAGTATGTATGTGTGCATGTATATATAGACACATACATACTGACTACCATATCCTGATAGAGTGACAGCGTGTCGCTGTGCTATTGGATAGGTGAGATCAGCTGCTATCAGTGACAGGGAGGGGATTTGAACTGAAATGAAATGAATTGTCCCCTCAGTGTGAATTGCACTTTTCATCTTGTAGTTTTGCGGTTTCAAAAAGGTTTGGTTACCCTACACTTTGTTTCATGATCAAATACTTTAAAATGTCAGCTTTTTTCTTTGTGTTTAGTTTCTAATCACTCAAATGTTAAAACTCCGATGCACTAGTTTTAAGATGCTTCACCTGGTTACCACACAGCAGCGGACCTCGAGCTCAAAGCATCGCTAGGCCTTCAAGTACTACTGTAGATGATTTAAAACGCTCTGTGAAGTCAGAGGGAGAAAATGTTAAAAGTGTTAATGGCTGGTTTAGGAGCTATATTTGGGGTCGCAGTGGGGGGGGGCGGGAGGGGTTGGGACTGAACATCTTCCAGCTCGGGATCACAAGATTAAAAAACGGAGAAATGTCGGTAACTTAAGAGGCCCACTAAAAGCTTCAAGGAGCTCCATGAAGAAAGTGAGGCTTCGGGCCGGGGCTTTCCGCGGCTTCAGGGAAGCCTGACTGGCGGCCTGTGGGCCGAGTCCTGTGTACAGTCTGCTGTCTGCACGTGTTTCAGCCTGGGGAATCTGCGTCGTGTGGAGGTCTGCTTTGTCCCTCAGTCCTGCGCGGGTACTTTTACCCCTCTTCATTATGGTCACAGAGAGGACGAGGCCATGAATCCGTTGTGCTGAATATGAACGGCAGGTTCCTGAGGAAGGTGAATAAATACGGTGTGAAGAAAGAGAAACGGGATCAGCGGGAACTGGGATTAGTGTCAAATTGTGTAAAAAGGCCTTTTCGCCTTCCAAAGTGTGCAAAGAATGTGTAGCACTCTAATCAGCTTAGTATGTCTGAATAATATCAGTGGTCACGTGAGGATGTTTTACTGTTTATGTCATTCTCAATCGCCGTGTTTATGGCCAAAGCTGAGAGTGTAACACAAATCCCCTCGTTCCCTTTCCCAGTTGCACTTTGAAGCCATTGCAGAAGTCACTCAGTGTTAATTAAGTACTGCGTGAAGAGGCGACATGGTCTCCACACTGTGCTGGAGGTCTCATTCTCCTTCTGCGTGCCTTTTTACTGCCGTGTAACAGAAAACTCCTTTTAACTTCCCGGGTCAGAGGAGTAATGGAGGGGGGGGGGGGGGGGGGCACAGGAAGACACTGTCAGGAAGTGGCTTGTCCTTTTACTGAAATCTTTTTGCTCTCTTATTTACACAACCAGTAACGTGCCAGCAGGTATTTAACATAACAGCAGTGAATAAGTGTCATCTATTGATCAGTTTAGCTGCTGCTAAATAAGATACCTGATTTTCCTGCCTTGCATTTTAATTTTACAGGAATAAGAAATATGGATGTAGTAGAATTTTTGAGCAGAATGTTATTGTCGCAATATCAGCTCGTTAGGTCCATTCCGGCCTAAGAGATTAGTAATAATGCTGTTGCATCCAGTTTCATATTCTCAACTTCTCAAATCGGCTGCAGCTGCATCTCGCTGCTACATACACGTGAATATAAAGTGATTCTCTTTTTCTCAAGTTCTTCATCACTAACTCAACATCAGGCCTCTTCGTTGCGGGTTTGAGTAGCAGCTGGTCTCCAGCGGCGGGTCTCCTGGGAGATGCTCTCTCCCGTCTGCGGTTGTGTCCGCCGCTGTACTGTATGTAAAACGTTAGGACCACTTTCCCTGCGCTGCACCTGTCCCCCCCGCATGCGGCCTGGACTTGTTTACTTGTCCTGCGACCGTTACAGCGAGCCTCACGCTTCGCGGCGCAGGGAACAGCAGCTGTGTCAATTTGGATTGTTTTTGAAGTGCAGGAGGAGGAGCAGCTTCATGCCGCAGCAGCTCGTCTTGATTCCGTTGATCAAAGATGATTTAGAGATCATTGGGGACATTTGAAGTGTTGTAGGATGGTGGATAAGTTTCCATTACAATAAGTGCCGCAGTGTGTCGGAGCTCGGTAGCAGCAGGTGGACTCAAACACAATGCATTTTTTTTATTTCTAAACTCAAGATTGGCTAATGCCAAATTAGCATTTATATTGTCATGGAGTATAATCCATTTTAGCTTGTGCACAATCTTGTGTTGGATGTCTGCTCAAATTACTCAACACATTTACAGTAATTTAGAGGCCTACATAATGACGGCCTGGAAACTCCCCTGGGTGCCAAGAAAGGTCAATAGAGAGCCGGGCTCTCAGAAGCATGATGTGTGAATGGGGGCACCTCCTGAATGGGTGAGGCCGGGGTCGTATTTGGTTCTGTTTTGAGGTGAGGTCTGTCTCTGACGAGGATTATCTCTGACGGAGTTTAAAATTCCCCTTCCAAGGGCCCAGCCGTGCATTCCACAATCTATTGTGGGCGCTCACAGGCTACCGACATATGCATATCACCAGTGATGTCTACAGTGGGTGAGCGAAAGGTGTCGTTTTTGGTGGGTGGAACATGAGGTCGTATCGCAGACAGAGTAGGTGGAGCACGCGGCTCAGGTCTCAGGTCCTCCACTAATGACTCATTTCCTGTCTTCCTGTTACAGATTGAAATCATGTAAAAAAGAAAAAAAAGGGTCATAGAAAAGGTCATATTAGAAGAACACAAGTCAGATTGGGCTTTGCATTTTGAGGCCATGCATCGATCTGAGTTGCGAGGGGAGGGGAGCGGGTGGGGGGGGGTGCATACAGTCCAACCCGGCAGTGCGTCACATCTGATGCCTCTTCCTCCTCTCTCTGCTCCAGCCAAACTGTTATCATGACTCTGTCAACGCAGGCCGGAGAGTTCAGTCCACAGTGAACTCATTGACCCAAGTTCTGCAGGCAAAAACATTTTCCCCCGCCCCCATCCTCACGTTGAACCCTGTAACCTCCCCCATCGGTCTTTTTCAGTAGAAAATGTCAAATTCATGCACAGCCAGCTGCCTGCGCTCCGACGAGTTGAGTTGACTTTGAAGTTCAAAGACGATAGTCACAATATTCTTAAGCTTCTTCTGTTGTGTTTATGCAATTATTCATTATTTAATTAGTCATTTTGGTCTCAGTCTCAGCTACAACATTTTTTGCAGTTATTTATTTATATCACTTTACAGTGCATTCCATTCTTCTTAACTGCAATCATTAAAATGCTACGTCATAATCCAATCATTAATATGTATTGAATTTAGTGTAAAATAAATAACACCACATGTCGCATCCATCACTGGAGATCGTGAAGAGGGATTAGAAGAGGCTCAGTAGACATAATATAGCTGACGGAGGATGTGGACATACGCACACTTCCTGTTCATCTGCTGGCTGAGCTCACACTCAACTCCCAGCTACACCTTCATTATGGAAGATGACAAAAGTTTCCTCTGCAGCAATACCCCATCATCATTAGCTCTCGTGGCTCACTCCCGGTGGCTTACTTTTGCACCCACTGGGTCAGTATTTCATATTTAATAATATTATTTAACAGCATTTATTGACGGATTAGCATAATTCATGGAGAAAATATTAACCTTTGAAAAGAGAGGCGTCGCAAAACAACATGACCCAACGTTGTTGTGGATATTTTGACGTTTCCAGCTTGAGCCCACAGAAAACTGACCAATAACCCACTTGTTTCCCCACCAGAACTCCATCAGACACAACCTCTCCCTCCACAGCCGCTTTGTGCGCATTCAGAATGAGGGGACGGGGAAAAGCTCCTGGTGGATGCTGAACCCGGAGGGGGGAAAGAGCGGGAAGTCACCGCGACGCAGAGCTGCTTCCATGGACAACAACAGTAAGTTCGCCAAGAGCAGAGGAAGGGCCTCAAAGAAAAAGGTAAAGCCTCCGTTTTTTTATTTAATATAGCAACATTACACTTGCTAACTCATGAAGTCAATCTGCATATAGCTTCCCCATATGTTTCTCCTGAATCTATGTTAAAAGAGTTTTAAAAGTTTCTTACATTAGATAATACAGTTATTTGCTATCACGGAAACAGTCACAGCTGCCACGTTGTCACCTTGGCCGCTGGCCAGCAAGGATATCCTATTGTTAAAAGCTAATCCAACCAATTGGTGGTAAATTCACACATACGAGTGGTGTTGATGTTCTCATCTAATTTTGCCAAGCCAGTAAACAAGCACATTCCCCAAAATGTTGCACCATTCATTTCACTTTGATTTCAGCTCGTGACACACTGGTGATTCTTACTGCAGCCTTTGTCAGCGTTGATGTTTTTCTGTCCTTATAGATGTATCTACAGGAAGCCGCTGAGGGAGGAGCACGCAGCCCTGGTTCCCAGTACTCTAACTGGCTGGGAAGCCCAAACTCCCACAGCAACGAGGACTTTGAAGCCTGGAGCTCCTTCAGAACGCGCACCAGCTCCGACGCCAGCACGCTGAGCGGCTGCCGTTCACCTTTTCCCTCGGAGCAGGATGACCTGGGGGAGCCCGACGGCCACATGATTTATCCCGGGGCAGCTGGGAGCAAGATGAGCGCCGCGCTGCCCAGCCTGTCCGAGGTAGCCGGGTCCGTGGGTCAGCGTGGCTCAGACAGTGTCATGGAGAGTCTGCTGGATAACCTGAGTGTGCTGTCTCCTAAAACGCGCCTGGCCTCTGACGCCTCGCATCCATCGAATGCTGCCATGCATCAGAGTGGCCCCTACGGCTCCGCCGGCTTGACCCCGCACCCTCAGAAGGACTACCGTAAGTGCATGTACAACCAGCTGAGGATTAACCCCCTGCCCCCTGCTCCCATGCAGGCGTTTCCAGAGACTAAGTCGGGCTTTAGGGCTTACGAGAACCAGTATATTTGTCCTGCTGGCCTCCTCAAGGAGCTGCTGACCTCGGATGGGGTGGCCAGCAGGGGTACACAGTTCTCTCCGCTGGGGAGAGGAGGTTGTCTAATGCCAAATTACAACCATAACGGAGTCAAAATGATGAGTCCTCCTCAAAGTCACTTAGTTCCTCATGTCCATCCACAAGATGTTCACAGCCAGGGTCCTTCAACCTCACAGGATTTGAATGGCAGTCACATGATCCCCCTGACTTACCTGACTAGTCTGTCAGGTGCCCCCCCTCGACTGGCCAGCCTGAGGACATGCGTGCAGTTGCCCCGCGGACACGCGCTTCACAACAACGTTGTTTCGGCGAGCTACGGCGGCAACAACGGTTACAGGGAACTCAACTTGATTCACCCGAGCAGTCATCACCAGGAGCGGCTTCCCAGCGACCTGGACAACGTGTCCATCGAGGGGTTTGAATGCGACATGGAGACCGTGCTCCATGACACCCTCATGGATGGCGGCGCACTGGACTTTAACTTTGAGCCCACGGCTGGGCCTCATGGGTTTCCTCAGAGGGTGAAGACCACCACGCATAGCTGGGTGTCAGGCTAGGACGCATGGTTGACCACAACGGGTGAGACTATCAAGTAGTGTGTCGGTGAGTACATGAATTAAAGCTGTACATTTCGTTTTTACTGGATTGTGTTTCTCATCCCTAAACATTTTCTATTCTCCCTCACAGGTATTCCAGAGCCTCCAGAGCAGAAACTCATTTTCAAAACATGTCTTGAGTTGCACATTTATGTATAACCATGCATAATATTAATTGATATTTAATAATTAAACTAAACCCAGATACGTAAATAACTGCATGGAACACAAGCTCTGCAGAAAGAAAAGAATGAGAGACAAGGCTTTGCAACGTAGCCTTGTTTACAATTACCTGTCCAAAACTGGAAACATGTATATTTTTGCTGATTTGTGTATTTACGTTACATTATATTACATAAGACAGAACATTAAATCGGAGCGCTAAACAGCAGCTCCACCTATTATGCACCAGGAGTTTGTATCACACACATCATGTGCTACTCCGTGTGCCTACACAGTCTCCCAGACGTATGATGCTGTACAGATTATTTGCCTTTGGAGTCGATTTTTGTTACTTGTCAGTATTATATTGGTAAGTATTATGATTGTGCTAGCAATGGTTGTTTACATATCTAAGTCCAAACCATATCAATAAATATATACCTCAAAATATTTTACCTCTCAAGTGTTGAAGGTATTTATTCTGCTGTTCTCCTCAGCAAGTATTTTATTGAATTTCTTTGTAATTTGTAATTGTAAATTTCTTTTACAATAGTTTTGTTTTATTTGAATGATTTGGACCTATTCAAAGTAATGCAACATATGTTTTTTTAATGTATTGGAGGGATATAGCCATTTGTTTCTAGTAAATATGTTGTGACAGCACACATTTTTCTAATTTACATTTTCGTTAAATCATACATTTTTAAAACGGGAAATAATTTGTCCAGTTAAAACTCCAGGAAAGGAATTCAATAAAGCAAATATAATTATATCTTAGAATAATGCTACTACTTTTATAGTTATAAAAGTGTATTAGAAATAAATGTCTGATGGGAGCCTTTTTTAAAGGGTCAAATTCCCACCGTTAATTAAAAAAGAGAGTGTGTTGTATTTTATATGTAATCTTGGACATTAAACAAATGATAAAACCTACTTATGTCCACACGATTTTGAAGGGGAAAACGGAATGCATTCATATTATATCTTTTATATGCACATACAGGTAATTTTTAAATAATGCATTGTTGTTTGTAACCCATTCAGTGCATACATTACAATATGCACATGCAAATAAAGTAATAAAACAAAACGGTGTCTGTGTCTTCATTACAGTAGCATTTTATAACACTTATTGTTGTAAGCACATCAGTGGCATTTACATTTCCTGTATTAAAAGTTGAATCCTTCTGCTCATCTTTATCTATATCTATCTTTACCTATGTCTATATATATATTTACTGAGCGCTTCAAGTAAAAAATTGATAACAGATGTTTCCTACGATGTGCGAGACGGTTATGAGTCACTTTTTAGATGATTCATCTCACCAGAGGCTTTAATTAGTTTTGACTATGGCAGGCGTCATTTTATTTCATTGCTTGTTCAAATAAATGTGTGTCTTTCTGCCATAAAAGCACTCTATGAGTCATGCGGCCATTTATTATCTTTAAAGAAATTGACGCATTTATTCGTAGGAAGGGGAATAAATGAATGAAACGTATATTAGCTCACAAAAACATGCTGTACCTCTAGCACACTGCCGACACATAGTTTCCAGGTTGTTAGTCCCAGGCAGGCCCCAAAACGTACAGCCTTTTGTTGATTACTATCAGGGCTCATCATCTCCAGTGATTCTTGACTCAGTTATTGTTGTTGCTTTTTGACAGTCTTCCCATGAATCTATGGAGATGCACTAAATTGTGTAGACAGGAAGTGATGTAGGAGATTAAAAATAACTCCATCATAATTTTCTCAGGTCATCCAGCCGATAAGAACGATGTGGCTGGGATTATTGGATTATTGGTTTCTGACACTATGCTCTTGGCTCAGTGGTGATCGTCCTCCTCTACCTCCTGCAGATTTAGTATTTCTTAATAAATAGCAAGTTATGGCATCATGACCAATTAGATTAGTTACAGTTACGCAATTGACCTACTGAGAGGAGGGACCCCATAAGGATATTATATGAACGTAGAGCTTGTTGCAGGTTCTGTTGTAAACGTATTATTCTTATTCCGTACCGTTTTTTGTCACTGAACATCTGAGCAATCACATGAGCTGGCTTGGCTACAAGAGACGACAACCCGCAACAGCAGAACCCCTTCCAGGAAACCAAATGTTACGGTAGCAAACAAGCATCAAATTGTAAATGACTAATCTGTCCATGTGGGCAGTTTCCAGTTGCTACCTGAAGCCTTTTCTTTTAATTGCAAACCTGCTTTCACTGGGGACATGAAATATTGAAGAATATGTGTCACAACATCTTTTCACACGCTCTGTCAGACGTGACAACTTGCCATCAGGGATAACATGATGCCACTTTGGCAACTTTAACTCATCAATAACAGCATATTCAAACATAGCATAATTATTTTAAACCCTTTTGTCAATGAAATGTACATTCTAAATAATCAATACTTAAAATGCACACATCTCAAAGTCCTTGCAATCATAAGGGAACCATGCATTCATGTTATTTTATGTAATCTAAAAATGTACTTCTTTCATCACTCCTTCAACATTTTAGTATCCAGTTTAACAAATGCGGCTCAAACACAATTAATAATCTCATTAGAGATTCACCATAAAATCGGAATAAGGAAAAGAAATGAAGGTTTTAGGAAATACGCTCCTTTTTTCTTACAAAGAGGGCGTTTAGGTAAATTTAAATGAGCCATTGACATGCAGAGATGATGGAAAGATGGAAATGTGCCCATCTGGAGCCGGGAAATTCTTTTAGCTAAGCATTAAGTAGTGTAAGCGTGGGGAGGTGGGAAACAGCTAGCTGTGTCAAAAGGACAATAAATGTGCTTAGAATCAAACGCTTATGAAACCACGGCTTTGTAGGTTTGTGTTCGTCTGTGAAATAGAAAAAGGTCCTGATTAGTGATCTTGAGAGATGCTGGTAAGCAGATTTTGATGAGGATCTCATATCTAATTGACTCATAGAAAAAGCCGCAGGACTTCTATTAAAATCTCCAGGCAGTGGAAGATAAATGGCTGTTTAATGCTCAGAGGAGATGCAGATTATACGGCTATGTTTGTGTGGCTCGCAGCCTCTGCACAGCGAGTTGGGTTAATTTATCTGTGCGGCCCCAGAACAAAGCCAAGAAATTAGGCTGCCTAAGCCTAAGCCTGGAGATTTGCTAATGTAAAACAC
Source organism: Apeltes quadracus (assembly GCA_021346845.1). Classification (NCBI taxonomy): domain Eukaryota; kingdom Metazoa; phylum Chordata; class Actinopteri; order Perciformes; family Gasterosteidae; genus Apeltes; species Apeltes quadracus. Next base: position 7,902,836 of record CM037916.1, on the reverse strand, counting down.
AATATGCACATGCACACCCGGCCGTGAGATCTACAACGCTCTCAGAGGAAGGCCGCGATAAAGATGAACTCACTCTTGAACAGGAAACAGAGGAGATCAGGTCGGCCCTAAAGGGGCAAACACACCGGATCTTGGCACAGGGGCACAGAATCGTACAAAACAAAAACTGCTACATGCTACAGTGTATTTCAATGGAATACGATGTTAACAACAAGGAAGTGGTTTTGAGAAGAAGAAACATAATCTGAGAATAGTCTGGACGGTGTGCAGCTCTAATCTTTGTGGAAGGGGCCATTTAGCAACGCTTTTATAAAGTACAACAATAATCTAGAATACTGGGTTCAAAGTGACCTAATTCTGCATTAATGGATTACTGTGTTAGTGCTACCTCTTATGTTGGTTATAACCCTAAATTATGTCATCATCTTTTCAGTTTTTAATCTTAGATGTGCCATCCTTATCTCCAACAAAAGGACGTTCCCATGCAACTCAAGTTCATTCTCAGTTATGGTTTCATAGAATTTTTGAAAAACCTAAAGGGACAGTGTTAAGCTGTTGGGTTACCGCAAGCCAATCGAATCGTTGCTCTTACGCTTAAAACAATTCTCTGTTGTAGCCAGTTGTCATTTAAGCGTGTACCAGACGCAACACTCCTCCACCCCAGACATCTCCGCCGCAGCAACCTCATGCAGATCACAGGACTGCTGCAACTTTTAAGTTCCATTACACGCAAAGCATTTACCATAGCACATGATCCCAGCCACCTGAACTCATGCTTCACTGGGAGAAAAAAGAATACAACAATTAGAGCCTCTGATGTCACTGCCCTGAACTCTATCTATCTATCTATCTATCTATCTATCTATCTATCTATCTATCTATCCATCCTTCTATCCTTCTATCTATCTATATTAATCTATCTATCTATCTATCTAATTGATCTATGTATCTATGTATGTATCTATAAATTCATCTATTTATCCAGCCATCCAAAACGGTCATTGAACCACACACCTTTATAGCAGAGCCTTTTTGAAGAAAAGTGGGTTCTTTTTTTAGACTTTGAAGACCTTGTACAATAGAAATACTGGGGTGTCCCTTTATGGTAATCCGTGTTATAAATTCACACTTATTGAAAGACTGTGGTGAAGTAGATATTATCCATAAAAAACAGGAAAACAAAAATTATGTATTTTTCTTCCTCTGTCACAGGAAGTGGCAATCCGCTGCAGCTGCATTATGTTATTCTTTTCTATCTCTTTAACGTTAGTGACGCTGTTGTTTTTACATTACAGCTTTGAGACAACTTCTTCAAAGAACTACCTTGTTCCAGCAGTAGTCTTTTCATGGTAGATTACTGGACGTCTGTGCCCTGGTGGGAGAGTGTTGAGAACTTCATGAAAAGTACCAATACAACATTGTTTTGAGCTATTTCTACTCTGACTTTATGTACTGCTGGCAGATTGAGTAATGACAACCTCTTGTGTTTTTTAAGTCGACCTGTTTCCAAATTAACTACAGAGGTTAAATAGCAGAGTCAAGATTACAGTCCTCTGAAAGTTAGAGGTCAGTTGATATGTGCAGCAGATGCATCAAGCTTAGCATGTATTTATGGCTCCAGTTTTAAATGTCGGAGTAAATCCTGACAAAGAGCAGCACACACCATGCACCATAGGACTGAACGGTACGAATAACTACGTTCATTAATAACAACACTAAGGAAAACTGACGTATTGACTTCTCTCAAAAAGATCAGAAGACCGAAATGGATGTTGTAGGGACTCAATTGTATCGCTTCAATGAACAAACTGTCTGTTTTCCAGGGGTTTACGAATGTCAGTGCATGACAAGGGTTCCCTCTGCTGGCTCACAATGCATCTGTCAAGTAATAACAGCACCTGAATGCTTTGAGGACGTTGCGTGTAAAAGGTAAATATCCTTTATTCACACAATCAGAGATTCAGAGGTCACAATTCTGTCCATTTCTCATACAGATTAGGTCATCATTTAGCAACAAGCAAAGATGAATTGTTTATAGATTTAGTGATTTGAGCAGAGGGAACACAGGACACTTGTATTGTGCATAACCTTTATTAGCTATAGCATTTAGCGCACTGGGAGGTGGACAAAAATAAACAAAACAAGCTAACATATCTACTTGGGAAAATATAAAGTCATCTTTATTGCAAGTGCTAGTTGGTCTACAACACTACAGAAAGGCAAAGGAAACATAATTGATGTATGTAATGTAATACTTTTTAAAGTGAAAAAATAAAATAGCATTCAAATTGAATTGGCAGTTTAAAGAAAAAACATGTACAACTGCAATATACTTTCATGCTACACATATTCTATGTACATTGAAACAAACATACTGTACTTATACAGTAGGAAGGTGATGTCCAAGTTAAGCAACAACTATTTGCTGTGAAAAACATTACGCTTGTTTTCACCCGTTATCTCTTGAGTTTCAGAAGAAACAACTTCCTCATTCAGCTGCAGTATCGCTTAAGGACTGCAGCGCTCAGACCTCAAAGGTCCCAAAGGTCAACCCAATCAAGTATTTATCTTATTGCTGCCCAAGGGGAGTAGAAAAGAGACTGTATCGAGGTGGACCCCACATGGGGCTCCAGTGTACAGAGGTCTTGATTCTACTTAAAGGTACTGAAGGTATCAGAGATTAGCAATGCTAGCAGCAAAGGCAGTGTTTGAGCAGTTATCCATTACATTTACTCAATAGCCACCTGAATACATGTCTAGGTTACATACTATATAATTATGGCTAAAAGAAACTGGTGGGAAAAACACAAACCAAATTCAAATAAGCGTGGGATCAGAAAGAAACGCTTTAATGAGTAGATATCTTCAAAAGTCTCTGTTACTTTAGTGTTTATGGGAAGGTCTTTAGTTTTAATGCTAATTTAGTTTTAACAGAGCATTCATTTAAGATACAATATAAATCTATAGGAAGCATCCGTTTTTCTTTAAAAAAAATAATACGAATAACAGATTTAAATAGATAGTTAACACTATGTTCTACTGTATTCGTTCAGAACGTCTCTCAACTTACGCACCATGAGACTGATTTCTTTTGATAGCATTGTGAATCAATGGTGTTCAAGGTACAGTGGTAAAAATAATTTTAAAGAATAGCCATCCCGTGTGATTTATTTTGAGGAGGTTTCATGGCTTCTAAACACCTGGCCTAAAGAAATAAAATAATATTAAATGAAATCATCTCACATATGGTCAGCCACCAACCATTCAACCACAGTGATTCACAAATGATAACAAAGGTCCATTGAGTGGACGCCATGTGAACGTTCACGGACTCAGGAGACCCACAGCCATGGGAAGAGACATGACCAGAGACAAAAACCACGGCGTTGATTCAAACAGCACACTGATGGCCGAGCAGATGGGCAGAATCCCTGCAACGGAGCAGAACTTAACTTCAGACATTGTTTCGCTCGACGCCTGGAGGAAAAACCAAGAGCCGCATTGCCCCGAAGGATCCGCACTGCACTCACTGTGATGGACCGCCATGCTGTTCTCCTTCCAGCTGCTGCCCTGGTAAACCCTGCAGGTGTAGGTGAAAGGCTTCTCGTCAGCCAGCGGGGCCCAGGTGAGGCGGCACAGATTAGGAGCGACCAGGCTGACGTTGCTCCTCCTACGGTCCTCTGTGGACACATAGATGACGTCATTGGGGTAGGTGCTGCCCACCAGGCGGCTGTCCTGCCGATACTCGCAGTAGGGGCCTGGGACCTGGTAGGTGGGTGGAAACTCACAGTCCACCCTGACGTTATGCTCCAGGTATGTTAGGCACGGAAACATCTGGGGCCCGCGAGGAGTGAACAGAAACGTAGTCACAAAGTTCACTGAAAGAGATGCCAACAGAAGGTTAAAATCACAGGTGATCTCTTTTTTTCAATGGGAAATCACGGCAGCGACGTTTGAAAATTGTTCTAGTCTTTACTTTCTGTCTTTGTTTTTCCTGCCTTTGTGATCGTTGGAACCACAATGATTGGTTCTAATCACTCTGCTCTGCCTGAGTGAGTCAGTGTCCTGTCCCTCTATCGGGTTCACCTTGTGTCCGTCTTTGTCCGTTTTTTTTGTCTGTATTTGTGTTGCAATCAGCATTTTTGTGATCAAAGCTCAAATCTTGTTTAATTCAATCTGCCGGTCTGTTTTTTTTTTTTTTTTTTTGCATTTGGGTCCTTTTTTTTTAATGTCTCAAAGGAAGGTCTTTAAAATGTTAACATTAACAGGACTGCTGCTGATTACACTGTCCCTTCCTGTTCAGGCTGAACCCTTAATAAACAATTAACAATCTGCATAAGAATAAAATCACCGGGATCAACATACTGCAATTACACTTTTTCTGCAACAATCAGGACTTGACATTGCCATTATCCGCCATAGGCCTCTGTAAAACCATCTAAAATGGACGATGCCCTGCGTCAAACTAACTTTGACTACAAAGAAGAAAATACAAAAAGAATGGCACATACTGTGAGTTTGATGCGTCATCATCACCCTGCCAAAGAGGAGACAGGCCGTGGCGAACAATTGAAGCTCCATGGCGACTGGCGAGGAGATCGATGACCTTCACTAAACCGCAGGGCCTGAAAAGAGTTCGACATGGGACGACACATGAGAAAGCTGCACATGCAGCCGCGGGATGCTCAGCGCAACGAAGCAAGCACGCAACCTCTCAGCTGGTACAACTGCACCACGGGCCGCTTGTACCCTTCAGCGCAGTGACGTCGGGCCTTGGATGTGCACGGCCGGCTGCTGCCCGCATGCAGAGGCAGGACTACGCCCAAAATGCGGTGTCTCCGCTCTGCAGCAAGTGGCCGATCCCCCCTCGCTGAATGCGCATACACACAGTGTCCACACTGCGGGAGAAATAACCCGACAACCATGCGGACCGGGCTCCGGATGCCCGGCAAACCGAGCAGAAAGTGCAATGATCTGCATGCAATGACAATGTCTGCAGCTAATTTCCCCTCCTTGCAGATGAGACAAGAGGTCTTACCCGTACGCGGTCCTTGTCCCGAAGTGGAGACAGCAGAGCAGCGCGCCGCGCAGGGCTGAGGATGCTGTTCTTGCGCTGCGGCTGACGTGCTGACGGAAACGCGCACACATACAGATCGGCTGTCGTCCCAACAATACCAAGTCGTTTCTGCACAGCGTTGATCCAGGAGCGTTTTGTTATTTTAGACTTTAATTCTAGTCATGAGGGAGAACGGTGAGAGTGTTAGGTGCATTACTAACGATCGTTAGTTCGTCATGTGTGACTCGTGGTAGAGACGTAGAATCTTTGGAGTTCCTGCGTTAAAAAGTTGATGAACTGGAACTTTATGCATAATGGTAATACTTCTAGATGTCATAGTGCTACAAACACTGAACCCATTATAGTTTTGGGAGAGCTGTTTTGTATCTTACTGCAGAAGAAGAGTTCCCTCTGCAGGACAAACATGGAAGTACCGCCACACATTTGACATATTTGTGACACTATTTGTTTCCTTTTGGGGGGTTAGGACATCTACTTTTTAAAAGAACATAAAAATCTTCAGCAGCCTTAAGCTTGAGAGTTTACTTAATGCTCATACCTCTCATTTGCCCCAGGCTTAAAAAAAAGTAAACATTTACCTCTGCTGCAGGCTTGATTCTCCACTGCAATAGCAGCAACTGCTCTTGCTCACACAAATAATTGACATAGTTTTTTAAGTGATGAGATGCATGCACAAATTAATTTTTATATCATTGATTTGCAGAATATGTAATATTTGCTTGATATTGCATGAGGGGTTTCTCTGTCAAATGTGATTGAATTTCAGAGCGCTGCAATAAACTGCAATGTGCATGCAACATGGGGCATTATTAGAAAGTGGGACAAACAGCCCTAGAATACCATGATGAAAGCAGGTAAGACAAGAGACCCTCTATATAGATACACAAAGTGGGTGCAATAATAGCAGGTGCTGTTCTGCCTGCAGCCCGATGCAGGCTGCAGATGAGTCTAGTGTTAAAAAATAACACGTATATTGTGTAAAATAACACAATATACATTGATCACCTATATCCAATATAGTTCAGTACTGTTTTAAGGTTTGTATCTGTGTATATACTTAAAACGTATATATGTTCATACCAATATCCAGTCCATGTATTAAAGTCTAATTAATAGGATTGTATTGCTACTAAAAATATTTTATTGTTGCTAATGAGTAAAAATGTGCATTTTCTTTAAACTGGCCTACAGTGTATAAAAACATAGAATACGGAATATATAGCATCATAATCAAAACACAAGTACATTTTTAATTGAATTTTGATGAGTTAATGCAAACATTGGGGAACATGAAAAATCAATGATATAATTTATTGCTCACCTCTCTTCTCTGCACCATGTTGTCTGTGGTCCGGACCATCAAACCTTCTGCAAACATCACACGAAACACAGTCTGCTGCAGTATAAGGCTCAAGGTTAATTTCCTTCAAGATACCAGCTCTTTTAAATGTTCAATAAGCAACCAAGCAGAAAATGGAGCCTTCTAACAATATGTTGTTTGAGAAAACTTTGTATGTTTAAAATGTGTTTTTTATAAATGCAGAAACTTTAACCAGACAGTATTCAATCAATTCTTGGTGATATGTTTGATTGTACACTGGCAGCTCGATAGTATAGTACTAGTAGTATAGTGTCCGTACATCATTGATGACGCTCTGCGTTGTTTCTGCAGTGTATCAACAGCAGCGTCAGCAGTGGAGCAGCAGGGATCAGAGCCACAGAATCTTAAATGAATACTTTTGCTTCTTAAGGTGGAAAAGGAGCAGGCCAAATGGTAAGAACTGAGCCAGTGTTCGTATTTTAAATAGAGTATAGTGCAAAGGCACCTATATCCGCTGCTGTACGGCTTGCTGTGGACTGTGTCTTTCAGAGACCTCTGCGAGGGTTCTGTCAGTGTCCTGGGAGACTGCTTCAGCACAGCAGTGGTTCAGCATCCGTCCCAAGAAGGACCTTGACAAAATGGATGAGCGGTGTGAAGAGGATGGGCTGCAGTGGATAGAGAGGATACAGTGAGAGGATGCAGAGGAACCAGCGGGCCGAGATCAGTGAATTTGACTGGATCAATCTCTGTTCCTTACGTTTCGTAATACCAACCAATATTACTTAATTTATTTTAGCACGTAGATTAAAATGTTCCAAGTTGTTTACAGCCAGAGCCATTCTAGTTGTGTAGCTGCAGGGATGGAGTCAGAGTCACACCAGAGTCTGTAACATCTCAGATATCAGATATCTAAAGAACCTTCGAGAGGACTGATCATGAGTGCTGTTGACTTTAGTGTGTGATTTTGAGGGAAATGTCCTCACAACTGTTGTACAGAATGTCAAGATGTTTGGTGCTTACATCAACCAAACACTGACTGGATACTCGGGACCGAAGGTTAAAGGTCAAGGACCCCGTGACCTCACACCCACCCCATTCTTATAATGTCCAATAAACCACTTTGAATTCATTTTCTCTTGTAATTTAGCACAACCTTTGAATTGGAACAGAGGAAACACTTTCAACACACAGAGGTTTGTACATGTAATCCTCTGTCCTATGGTACAACAAAGGATGAAAATCAATAAAACTCCTTTACAAGACTGAAATGTCTCCAAAGTCCACTATAGAGCACCATCCCACCTCACACCCCCTCCCCTCTCTCCCTACTCCTCTTTCTCTCTGTCCCACTCGCCTCCCTCTTTCTGCTTTCTTTCTATAAGCCGACCTCTACTGTATCTAGCCGTGGCATCTCACTGCAGACCACTGAGGAAAGCTCCAAATGCATCAGACAAGGTGAGAATGATTCATAAACTCTTATTTATTGTATCTGAGCTGCGGTATGATATTGAACTGTGCTATGCACAATGATTTTCCTTCAGTCTGGATGAAATATTGGGTTTAACACTGTAGTTGGCACTAAAGCAAGTATTTGAATGAAGGCGAGAGTAGCTTGGCATCGAGCAAACTAAATAGAGACAAGCATTAAAGACAAGCAGGCGTTCACTCGACAATGGTATGCACAGAAATGTGCCGTTGTTGGCAACTAACCAGGGAAGTTTGCACACATCCTTTTGCAGTGTAAAAACAACTATTATGTTCACTATTATGCTCCAGCGACTTCTCTCCAGTAACCTCTGCAAGTGTGATACCAATGTTTGTGAAATCCAACACTGCTCGAAAGAGCAACGTCAGCTTTATCTGAACCTCAATAATGTAAAGCTGTGCAAGCTAAGTAAATGGTGGGGCAGTTTGGGTTCAGATGTCTAGTAATAACATGGTGTTAGTTGGCTTTTTTTAAAATTTGATTCCATATTTCCTTTTTTCAGGAAACCTGGGAGAATGTTCTTCCTTGTGATTATTTCACTTTTTGGTAAGATCATTTATGGTTAACATAATATAAATAAAGGATTTTTTCTAAGTTGAGTGATTTTTCTTATCTAAGCTGGTTTCTTTTGTGTTCTTCTCTGTACGTTGTACTACTCACAGGCTTTGCATCAGCCCAGAGGGTGATTCAGTTGACCTACTGCTCATTAGATGAGCACAACCTCCGGATGGATTGCAAATACGCGGTTCCCCCTGAGTCACCGGTACCGTTTTGCAAGTATACAAACGGGGAACGGCTCTTTGACACCACCGACCCAGACGAGGAGCAGCACGCCCCCTTCAAGAAGCGCGCCAGAGTCCGCATCTTCCCCGGCAACATCTGCCGCCTGCTGTTTAAAGGCTTGCCCAACGGCAAGTCCAACTTCACCTGCAACATAAAACTAGCCGACTCGGGCACGGCGTCTAAAACATCAGTGGTTGAGAAAAGTAAGCTGCTCGGCTCACGGTCACCCTGTTTTTTTTTCATTTGAGTGACTGCCAAAAACAAAATGCTCCTCCCCCTGAACCTGCATTCATTTTTTTTCTGATTGCAGAGCTCCTCCTCCCGTGCTCAGGCTGGAGTGTCCTATTACAGAGCTGCAGTGGCTTAATGCTGACCTTGATGACACTTCCCATGCTGCTGGAATTTCACTGGCTGTGAACAAGGCGCCAAACTGCTGCATCTGGTGACGGCTGTTAGACTACCCTGAAGTGGCGTGTATGCACAAAGCGCAATGAGCTGCAATGAATACAACATGTATTTGGTTTTTCACAAGGGCTGCTAACTCTGCATCAAGCACTCAATACGAAGCACACGTTCTACTGCATACACTTTATACTCGACAGTACTCCTACATATAAACAGTTATTGAAATGCATTAGAAATCCATCGGATCCTTGTAGATTTCGGACGGAAAAGTTTAACAGGGTGAAGAGTAAAAAGCTTGAATGTGAATTAGTCTTATGCTTAAAGTCTATATTCTATATTATTCAATAACTGCATTTAGTTATTTTTTTTGCGGTTTCATTACATGTAATGATAGATAATCAGCGTTGATAACAAGAAAGGGGTAACAGTCTTTGCAGGAGCAAAGAATAAGAGACACTGAGGACGGATTAAAGCTGCTTAATCATCAAGCAATTACAATTTTCTCAGCTCAAGAGGGAAGAAACGTCGAGCTCCGCAGAGTGACAAACATTACTGCTGACTATCAGGTCTCTCTGAGGCAAGCAATCTATTTGGCCTGACTGAAATCTGTCCCCCGTGTCTTCTTCTTAGCAGCCAAACGGTAAAGGGGAAGAGGGAGGCGACCTCCTGCCACCAAGGCACATGTGGAAGAGTGCGTTGAATTAGTCGATGAGATCTCGGTAAGAGAGACGGCTTCGGCCGGGTTTGATCCGACAGCAAGCAGAGAAACACAAACTTGAGCTACTTATGGATGCATGAGCAAAAGTCCCCATTCTACTCTACTCAGAGGAGAGGATGTATAAAGTTACTCAATTATGTGACGAAGAAAAACCAAAACACAAGCTCAGTTGTTTTTTTGCCTTTCACACGTGCCTGAAACGCTCGATCCATGTTCAGCCGAGGCTTGCTGTCATGCATATGCAGTAGTTTCTGAGCGCTAAACATTTGGTCAACAAACAGTTATATTTGTACATGGATACAGAACACGCTTTCTATTATGCAATGTTTACTCTGATAATGTAAATGATTTTTACTTGTATGTATGTACCGTAGTCAAATTGTTGGTGTGTGGGCAAAGCACAATCATTTAGAGGCACTGCTGTACTATGGACTGTATAATGACAATAAAATGAATTTCAAATTGAATGGCATCAAATGAGAATAATGCTCATCAAGAAACTGACAAACAAATTTAATGTGCTTGAGCATGCATGTCCACAGTTAGCGTGTACATCAGTGTACACGCTAACTGTGTACAATGTTTTCTACTATTTGTAACTATTCAACAACTTGATGAAAAACATCCGCCGCGCTGTGCAACGTGGCTGCTGAGAGGCAACACCCATTCGGAGGGACAGCGAGATCCTCCCTGCGGCGCTGGCTGGCACACGGTGACACCTCAGCGGCAGGCGGCAGTCAGGCGTCACAAGAGGGACACTCGTTCGGCACCGTACGCCGTAACACACCAGCTTTTAATGTTAATGCTTTGCTGTTGTGACGCCTGACTGACGACTAGTGACCACAACTGATACTACTAATGATACTACTAGTAATACAATGGAGGATTTAAATTCATTATTTCCGAGGGTTGTAAATGACTGTGAAAGTAATTCCACGGAAGAGTGTATTATAATCAATTCTGCTGCAAAATCAGCCAAGTGATGCTTAAATAAAATAAATGACGACTGCCGACTGCCACGGACTTGCCATTGTTGCCGTGTTTATACTGTTAATTCTTGCCTGTATATTTTTTTTTATCTTATTTTACTTCAGCTTACTTTATTCTTATATTACACAAATGCACTCAGTCAAGTCAAATTCCTTTATGTGTAACATATGTGGCAATAAATGGCTTCTGATTCTAATTCCGATCTGATTGCCACAAGGAGGATCTTGGCCTTGCTTTCCATTCGACCACCAGAGTACTTTGAAAACGTAGTCAGGTTTTTGTTCCCTTTTTTGGTTCCGTATTGTACTGACAATTTAAAGGAACAGAGATTTGTGCTCTTCCTATCTGCATTCAATGACTAGTGCAACAGTTACTCTAATAAAACTGCTGTTTAGGTGTTCCGGACAACTGAATTACGCACAAGACTTTCCTTCAACTGAATCACACAGGTGAATACAAACCCAGGCTCTGTTACAAGAAATGTAATTTTCACTTGTTAAAATCACATGTAATAATCTCTTTACATTTGTGGTGATATCAAATACATTAATGCATTGCAATTTCAATGCATTTAAAAATAAACTGCATCAACTAGGTTAATGTTGTAAAACTGCTGTGGACTACTTAAGATAAAATTCAATTCACGTCATTCAAGATTCAAACGGCACCACATTTACTTGATTCAAGTTTATTGAACCTTGATATGAAATGTTAAAATTTTGCACTCATCCACAGTATTACTGTTTGAAGGGTTCGACGACCTGATCCCGACGTGTCACGTGTAGATAGATGCCCTCTCGCTCGGGAGCCGGTTTCTCTCCATGTGAACGCGCCTTCTCGCTTGGATCCGGTCGAGCCTGTTTTTTCCACTGTGACGTCACGAAGGCCCCAGGCGAGATCGCGTTACCCGGAAGTCACCGGGCTAGTTTACCTGGGCGGCTCCTCAGGTGAGCTCACACGGTTATTACGGACAGAAACGTCGACACGGGGAACTAATTGTTGTTAGCTTTAACCCCCTCGCTCCTTGTCGCATATACTCGACGCAAGACAAGTAATTCAGGAATATCTGTGGCTTTTTTTTTTCTCCAGGGGAAAGTTGAGAAGCGACGGCTTCTTGTAGCAGAAGGAAAATATTAAAACAAAGAGAGGACTAAACTGGTGAACATGCTCGTCGGCTGGTTGGTTTCGGTGCCTTTGTTCTTTTGCGCAGCGACAGGTGAGTGATTTTGGAGGTATTTTCTTTTTAAAAGTATAGAGAAAGTCCACGCTTGAAAGTATCAACTGTAACACCGTTCAGCTAAACGGCAGCAGCGGTGTTGTCACCTGCGTTGTTGCCTTAAATTTACCTCGGCCCTCTTCCTGCCAAACACAACGTCGCTCCTGTTCCTCTCAGCTCGGTGCAACAATGTGAATGCTTTACAAATACATGTCCTATCACATTCCTCTTCCCTTTTACAAATACAGGGAGACAGGCCACGTATCAGTGAAGAGTACACCAAATAGTCAAGTTTTTAACTACAACCTATTAAGAAGTATTCATGGTTTATACACACTTGTTGGTGCAGTTGCTCTGTACACTTGTGTCTGAATGAATCTTGTGCTCTCACTTGATTTGTACGTTATTTAGTGTCCCCAAATTACAAGACTATTTTCTGGTGAGTAACTTCAAAACAAGTCCCGGTCATTGATAACAAAGGGTCAGGTTTCGATGAACATCATGTATAGTGTAGTTCGTTCTCTTGCTCTGTGCTAACTCACCCAACTCTGTTTAACAACAAACTTTTGCATTAGCGGATGACATCATAGGGCTATGGTGGATGAGCCAGATTAGTTACCAGGCCTTTTGGAGCATTACTTCCATCACTCCATCGTCTGATTGCTGGACTGCGCAGAGGGTTCTGCTCTTTAATTGAGTTCTGAACCTGAAACTTTATGCAAACAAAGAAGTCGTGGAGTGCTCTGGTTTCGTTCTACACTGGCAGCATATCTCAAAACCAAAACTGAGTGCGTTGCATAATCCCAGCTGAGACGGCCATAAGGAAGTCTGACTGTCATTTAAGTAGAGACAATATAATGCCACTTGTCAATTTGGCTTAAGAGAATGCGTTAACACGTTAAATACATAGAATTCTTGCTGTGTGTATATTTTGATCTTCTAGTGAATTTGGGTGCAATGAATGACTTTGCAGTTAATGATTAACTGGCTCTTGGTTTGTTGCTTGTAATTCAAGCTTCTCTGGACAACACAGGTCAGACAACAATGTGGTAGTTAAGTTGTGTAACCCCCCAAGACTTACAATAATGGCAGTGTGGTGGGACCTGCAGCTTTGCAATTGATCAAAATAGCATATGTTAGTGTGTCTGAAAGCATTAATAATGTAGGCGATGGTGGCTGCGTGGTAGCAGCGCCGCTGTGACTGAAATGCAATGCAGCGGAGTTTCTGACTGATCGGTGAGTTTCACCGGAAGTTTTCTGGCTCACCGGACTTGGACGTCCACACCCTGATGACATTCAATGTCATTTGGTTGGCATATGCACTTTGTTGTGCAACAGTGCTGTTTTTTTTTTTTTTACCCTATTGAAGAGTTATTTTGTATAGTGCTGCTGCTCATTGACATTTTAATATTCATTAATCTGCCTGGAAAATTGATTCATTCAAATTGATCATTTTATCACCTGAACTAAAATAATTATTGTTCATTCAGATATTTAGATTCCCATCCTAGAAGATGAAGAAATCTAGTAAATATTACTTTTTTAGAAGCTGGAACCGAAACAACTTTGTCCCTTTTTAAAAAAACAAACAAATTGATTATCAAAACAGTTTAAAACTATTGGGTCCAAATTTGCTGCCCTTAATTACTTTTAATCAAAATGACCACTTTTTCTCCCGTCAATCATCTTTTGTAATACACTTCCATGTAGTTGACAAGCGTACCGAAGTCCACCTCTTCAAAGCAGGCTTCTGATGACCGATGATCCTCTAATGAGTGGATCTGATTCTGAACCGAATCGGCCTCAATCTTTATGTTCATACTTGTGAAATGTTTCAGCAAAGACTGCTTTAGGGATGTGTTGAAGTAACGGTGGTGTTTTCTTGTGCTTTCTGTACATCCAGGTGTAAGTGGCTTTACAGTCACCACTGACAATGCCAATGTGCGGGTGAAAAACAATGAAGGTGAGTCATGGAGTGTAAAGAAGCTGTTGCGTGTTTCATGGTACCTTCACGGTATAGTCATGTCTTCGTTCTGGATGTAACATGGACTCTGCCGTTTTAGGGACTGACCTTACGTGCTCTTATTCGGCCGACTTTGGTTCCAACCGCCGAGTTGAGTGGAAATTTAAGAACCTGAAAGGGTCCCAGATGTACGTTTTCTATGACCAGAAACTAACAGGTAAGTCAACGCACAATCTTTTGTGGCATCCTTTTGAGTGTTGAGAGGTGTCGTCTTCTGTTTTTCCTCGTGTGTTTTAGATTTGCATCCTGTTTCGTCATCTCTGTTAGAAGAAAGAATATAAAAAACAAATAAAAATAAAATATTTTTAAACTGCTGATCATACACAACCAACAGCAGCATCACCATTTACAGAGCAATTATTATTTTTATGCCGTAACTCCTGAGGTGTAGGCGAAGAAAATACATCTTTCTTCTGGATTGCTTCCCTGGCTCACACAGCATCCATGCAGGCACTGCCCAAGCATACAGATACATATTTTGATTGAAAAAAACATGTATATACTTCATCTCAACGAGTCTGAAATTAATCTCCCAAAGAGGGTTTCTTTAAAGAAAGAAAATGTTAGTTCTTATGTCCAGGACTGTATTACATAACACAATATGGCATACAATTCCCAAATGTGTGCTTGCAAAGTTTTTTTTTTTTCAATGCTGCCGCTCTTCCACAGCGCCATACGCCGGCCGAGTGACGATGTACGGTAGTAATCTGAGGTTCTCCAAAGTAACCCCTGAGGACAATGGCGTGTACAGCTGCGAGGTGTCGGCAAACAGCCAGTTTGGGGTAGTCCCAGTGACGATGACCGTTCTGGGTAAGGGTCCTTTTGGAACAAACACACAAGCGTTCGTCTGTAAACAGCCCAAACCCAAAATATGAGTCTGTGAATGATATGGAGGCTGTGTGCTGCTACCCACGTGGAAACGCACTGAAAACTTAAATGTCCCGTCCCGCAGTGGCACCAGGCGTGCCCTTGGTCAGGGTCCCCAGCTCGGTGACCACGGGCCGCGTCGCCATGCTCACTTGCCACGACCGCGTTGGCTCGCCTCCGTCCAAGTACAACTGGTACAAAGATGGCGTCCTCCTGCCCACTGATCCCAGCAAGATTGCTGCCTTCAAAAACGCAACCTACAAGCTGAACCCAGAAACGGGCAACCTGGTCCGCTGCAACCCATTACTGTGCACCATCTCCATTGTATTGATTTAAAAAAAAAAAAAAATGCCATGTTCACCCCGTTCGTCTCTTCAGGAGTTTCCCACTGCTGTCAAGTTGGACACTGCTGAGTACACTTGCGAGGCTTTCAACGACGCTGGGCCTCCTCAGCGCTCGAAACCCTTTAAGTTGGAAGTCCGTAAGTACTGGTCTCTTTTGAAAAAGACACTTTGGCCTGAGCCTGGAAATCAAGGTGCTTTTGGACCCAGTTTCAGCCGCTGTACGCCAACACCTAAAGAATAGAGAACGAGTTTGACTGCATTGATGTTGCCAATAGAAACTGCAGTACTCTCCAGTATCATGATACTTTTGTTTTCACTTTTTCAGTTGGCTGTTACAGCAGTTTTGGTTTGATTCTTTATTTTTTTTTTTTTACGCTATACCCCCTGGGTTTTGACTGTAATTCAACTAATGAATCTCAAATTGTGACGTTTCCTTCAAGGGGACCTTAACACTGGAGGAATTGTGGCTGGGGTGATAGTGGCTCTGCTGCTAGTGGCCCTGCTGGTATTTGGAATTTGGTATGCCAAGAAGAAAGGCTATCTGCCCAGTGAGTATTCCACAGCTTGTCAACTAGAAAAAGGTTTATTTTTGAAAGCAACATTTGGGTCGTTAACTCGCTATGAGACGTTTTTTTTTTTTTTTTTACTCCTTCCTAAGAGCTGAAGTGACCGAAACATTAATCGAATCATAAACGTCACCATGACGCCATCTACTGTTGATGCATACGTTGCATGATATTCATATTTACCAAGAGCTTTATCCTTCTGACGTTGTTTCCTTTCTTACCTTTACAGAGAAGACTGAAAGGTGAGAGGATTTTGAATTAAAAAAAAAAATACTAGCAGATCATCTGTACGTCTTTAGCATCTGGTCAGTGACGCGCAGGTTTAACGGGTCTCTCTTATTGTCCCTGCAGCAAACCAAAGCCCAGCGTGGTCTACCAGCCGGCCTCCTCCTTGTACAGCGGTGGTGAGGCTGATGATGTGAGTACGAGTGTTGTTGTTGAGTAAATGTTTTTCTGCGCTGCTTTTAGTTCAGACTGGACTGTAGGAAACATGTTTTTGGTTCTGATTTTGTCTGTTTGCTTCCAGGGGGAATTTAAGCAGAAGTCATCGTTCGTGGTATAGTCTTCATAAACGGATGGAGGTCACCTCAATTTTAAATGTGCCTGCGTGGGATCTTCCTCAAGTTTTTATTGTTTTGTTAGTTTTTTTTTGCTCCTAAGTTGCAGTTTTTTTTTTATAGACTAGTGTGATTGTGGACCCAACCGGTTCTCTTCAGTGTCTCAGATGCATCAAGTTTAGGCGATAAAGAGTACTTTTAGCTCAAGTTTCCATCTTTGATTGCAAAGTGTGTTTCTGTATCCTTCTGGTTTTCTGTTCTTCCAAATGCTATGCGTGCATCTGCATGTACATTTGTAAACAAAATGCAGTACACATAATAGTACTAGTAAATTAGCAAAACCGGTTATTTGAAGGAAAATGGACTCCTAAGTACAACATAGCTTGATAACTTTTTACCGCAAGATTTTCATGACTTTTACTGACCCGTCACCTTAATCTATGACTATTCTCTTAATAGTGAATTTGTCTGTGAGCCTACAGACCGCTTGTATATCAAAAGTGAGTGTCTTAAAGTTTTTTTTCCTTTTATAAATAACTACAATTTATGTAACGTACAATGTTTTTATTTCTAATAAAGTGTAATGTTTTTGTAAATACAGTACTGTTGTTGCGGTTGTTCCGACACGTGACTGAATGTCTCTCTCTATACATGGCGGTGGCACCAGCTGACAGCGGGGACGGACTACCCCCACCCCCCTTGTAAATCCTAGGAACACATTGTATTATCTAATCTGTGTTTAACACAGTTCTGGATGACCGATTAACAAATCAGATTTAATGCTTATTTTGTATAGTGCTACTTGTATATAATCCAACAATTGTATATAGACTGTGCTTTTATAGTACTTTTCTTTAAGCTTCATGCCATTCATCATTCCATGCTTCACACCCATTCATGTACTGATGGCATGACTAATGTTATCCGGTTATTATCAAGATAATTTATGTGAAGTTGTTTCGGATGACAAAGTCACATTTTAAATGTAAAAAGTAAAAATTAAATGTTATCAGTATAGTAAATAGTTATTCAAGATGTATTTTTACATTTTTGCCTTGTGCCCAGTTTATATGAAACTGTGGAGAAGAGTTTATATCTACTTATGACAGGCAATACGGTTTAATTTCAAAATAAAATACATACTCATTTGAATAAGTGTAGGAATTTGACACGTTTCCAAATGTTGCCACCCATGAGTTGCTGTGGCAACTGAGGATGGCGTGCTGCTCCCTGATTTGCACCACGCATGCGTAACGTATCGACACCCACTTTACCAGACAGGAAGTGTGACTTTTCCAGCGTCTAGCCTTTCCTCGACGCTTTTCATCTTACTGCCTGGTTGGTTTCGGCGCACAAGTTCAACAACAACGATTCAACCCGGGAAAATGTCGATGTTGCACTCAGGTCAACCCATAACCCGCGTAAAAAAACCCTCAACAACTCACTTCCGGTTCTGTCACAAATCCGCGTCCTGCCTCTTTAACTAAAAGGGCCGCGCAGTTAAGCGCTGCAACATTTTACAGGCTGAACATCCGCCCACTGGGGATCCATTCATAAATAAGACATCGCGTGGAAAAGGGAGCTCGTATAGCATCTGTTTTTTTCTTTTTCTTTTATTAATTCACTTCGATCGTGTGCGACTGTGCGGCGGCAGGAACCGGACATGTTTGCCTCGGTCGTGGACCGTGAACTGGGGGCACGGCTGAGAGGGCAGGAGTGACTCTCCATGGCTTGACCCCCCCTGCCGATGGTTCTGACTTTATGTGCGAACCGTCAGGAGGCGGCTCGATCTAGCTGCGAGCGTTTCCTTCGGAAGGCTTGCTGTTTTCCTACATACTTCTGCCTCACTCAAAGTCACCCTCGTTTGAACAGTCTTCCGCTTCCATCCCTCTTTTCCTCCTCCTTTTCTTTTTAATTTTTCTTTTTGAATAAATGAAAACATACCCGAAGAGTGTGCGACCCGCCGGACCGATGGAGCTGTGAGTTATGGCCGCTAAAGAGGAACTATACGCCAAAGTGACGCCGCGGAGGCAGCGGCAGAGCCGGCCGAGCACCGTGAAACATGGGTCCACTCTGGACGTGCTGCTGTCCATGGGCTTCCCCAAGACCAGGGCGTGAGTACACGGCCGCACTGTCCCGAGACGCACGCACGCACGCACGCACGCACGCACGCAATCCTATTGTAATGTGGTAGGGTCCGGCAGCAGACCCTTCTTGCATGTCTCTATTCGTGTTCCAGTGTCACAATCAGCGGATCCGAAGCATCTCCGTAGCCGAGAGGAGACGTGTCTCATGGGGCCATTTCAAATGACCCCATTAAAAAAAAAAAAGGGAAAGTAGTGTAACGCTGCGGGGAATCCACGAGCATATTTATTGCATGTTCCATCTATGATTCGATGTGTTTTAATGTTGTGCAGTAGGAACCGTTTTAGCGAGACATGTAGTTTGATGTGCTTTGTTACGACTCATTTTGAATGCCTACTATCTTTAAAGTCACCTGTAGCTGCTATAGTACGAAAAAGAAAAAAAAATACCTCTGAAAATACTCAAATAAATACCAATACTACTTAACAATAATTGCGTAACACATTTGCTCCACTAATGCCACTGTTCACAGAGCATTGCTAGTAAAGGACTTTGTGTGTCCATATGGGTCCAACCTCTAGAAACATATGAGAGAGTGTTTTCTGAGTCACACTCTTACTTTGCCAGCTCTATGTAATTTATCAATGAAAACCTGATCCAGTGGGCATTTCTGCACCTTCTTCTTCTCATTCATCCTTGAGAGAAGTGTTGCCAGGAAACGCGCTTTGGCTTGTGAATGCAGTGTGGGGATGATGTAATTCCATGGGAAAAAATGTCAATGTGTTGCCTTATGTATGTTTGCTGAAGTATTTGGTTTACGCTGGAGGACTGTAGTAGATTGTTTCTAATATGTCTATTATCAATGAATATGATTGTAACTTAGCCTCGTCTTAGCCTATTTTCGTCTTGGTAGCTACACCTGTTCAGCCCCAACCCTTTTACACCTAAATCTCTCCTTTGATCGGGTTTGTGTGGCGACTGGCGCTGAAAGAATATCAAATTCTAATGGAAGTCCAGCACGCCTCAGTTTTCATATATCAGCCTCCTTCAAATGTATGAGCGCTATCTAATCGCATAATCTACAATCACAATGTCCATTCCGTTGTTGAAAGTAAAACCTACTCAGAGTCTCTCAGCGTTATAAAATAACTAATTGTTGGCCACAGTTTGTGCGCCAAAAATATTGAGCAGGTCTTTTTTCCTTCACCTGTAGACCGATACAGTAGCTCCAAATTTTTAATCTCCTGCGGAACTGGCTCAATCCTGCCTCCATCGCTCCAGACTGCAGCTCTCTTTCTCCTCCTAACCAACTCATGCAGATAATACATGAGTGACTGGGGCTGGCAGACTAACATCTATTACCGATGACATCATACACTATGATCAAAGTTATCAAATTAAAATGTAGCAGAATAATTCAGCGTCATCACCTTCAGGTCCGTCTGGTCTCACTGTGGTTTTTGTGTTTTCATTGGTCAGTGAAAACACAAATATGTCCTGTTTTTCCTTTATTTCTTTTGTGCAAGTCCCCAAAATATCCTGCTTTGTCGTTCCTCCTCATCCTTCATCATCCCTGACCTTCAAACGAGAAACACACAGTATGATAGTGTTACATGGCGATGCTTGTGGCACGCTGGAGTCACACACCTTAACAATGGCAAACAACACTGAAAAGTCCGAGGAGCCTCTGTGCTGCTTGCTGGTTGGAATGTGAATTACAATTATTTAGGTTGCGAAATACAAACCCATTTAATTCATATTTTGCGGGGTGCAGATTTTTGTATGATGATTCGTTTGAGCGTTTTCTTTTCTTATACGGAGGAATAATGTGCCAATTGTGAGCAAAGGAAACAGGAAGTCGATGACCAAAATGTAATGACCTCGACTAGAATGAGGCCAATGCCTTATTTACTCAATGTGGTATTATCAATATCTAGACACAGCCATAGAACTAGAGGGGTTTCCTGCTGGGCGGTGCAGCAACATCATGTGATGTTTTAGACCAATAAAATATGTTCTCACAGCGATGACTGTTTCTGGAAAATGTAACCACTATACTTTGGTCTGAAAGCCTTTGCTCACAGGAACAACACGGCCCCTTCTTGAGATAAATAGCTCTGAAGTTGATGTTGTTCAGGATTGGCTGATTGAAGAGAAGCGACACAGGCTCCACTACATTAACCTTAACATTTGACATTGGGGCTGGTTTTAGATTTATGTCCATCTCTACCTTGGCATTTACCCAAAATATTATTTTCTTTGATACTATTAAAGCAGAAAACGTAAATGTTGAAATAATTGCTGATGCATAATGGCTTGTTTGGGGTGTTCGACTGATTGATTAGTGTAATTACACACAGTAATTACAGATTAATGTAGGTTATTAGGTTGAACTTGCTTGGTTATTTGAATTTCGGAACATTATAAAAAAAGAGCCCACTGTGACACTTTCCAATTGTTTTGTCTAACCGACACTCCAAAACCCCAATTGACTATTTCACAGAATAGAGAAAAGCAGTAAATCTTTACATCAGAGGAGAGCTGATTATATCTTCTGATGATTGAATAATTAACACCAGACTGCACCCATGATGGGGTCGTGTGGGACTATACCCGAGGACTTTTAATACCTAACACAACTTTGCCTGTCTTCAGAGGTTTAAAGGGATTTTAAAGAGAATTTCTGTGATGTTTACTCTGAATTCAGTTGCCAGAAAATGAGAAATATATTTTATTCAATACAACAAATTATGCAAAAGATCACTCTCACTTCAAGATTTTATACAGTGCTCATTACATACAGATTGTCACCAATCTCTTTCATGCTTATTTTTGGTTTCATTGTGCTCCTCAAATGAAAACTACAAAGCATTGGGGGTTACTGAGCTGCAACACATCTACCTTTGTTGTCATCATGTACTGTTAATCTTCACCCTGTCAGTGTAAGAAGCCTTTTTTTGTCTTAAAGAGGAAGTCTGTGTATATGCAGTTCTCTCCCATCAACACCGGTTTCGTAAACCCTGCCTCGACTACAACAACCATATGTCTCACCCCCCCTTTTACCTAAACTAAACACAAAAAGCATCACAAGAAACCATTTAATTCACACAAAGGACTTTCTTATTCGCTATACACATAAGCCATGCATCAGTGTGACACTTTGAGGCCGACGCATGCGTCATGCCAGAACAGAATGCTTCACTCGAGACAGCCAAGAGGAAGTCGCCCCTCTGCGGGTGTAGCCCGTGACCTTTACTCAGCGCTCTGTGGAGATGGTGGTTGAAGGGCGGCTTCAGCAGGAGATTCACATGTTGCTTGCAGATAGGAACGTGAGTTTGGTTCATACTGGGTTAGGGTCAGGGTCGACCCTGAGTCAACGCAGTTTTAAAAGCCTGGTAAATTATAAAGTCAGACCTTTTTTTTATTCATTGGATGTAAATCATTTGCATTGTGTAATCAGAATGAAAAGAATCATTTGCGGGTCATAAGCGTTTTATGGCGTCCACATGCCTACAAACCACGGCCGTCCAACATATGCTGTTCGCATCAAGTGACACATCCTGGCACTTCAAAGAGGTGCAGTGTGATGCATCCTGGTTTTGGCACCATGCCCCATTTATTCTTGGTAAAGTATTTTGTTTGTGCACTTTGACTTGTCTCACCGACGTCACTCGTTCAGCTCTAAAAATAGCACCCTTGCTGCACTTCATCATTGGTTAGAACCACAGCATTTGTTCATGATTTGTTCAACCTGATAAGCTAGACGGGAGACCTGGCGAGGAATGTTCTCAGCGATCGTAATTCACACAAACGCCCACACAGTTCATTTAATAGTGTCAATCTCTGACTTTTTCTCTCTGTGCCCCTGTGGACTACTCGGCCTCGCTTCTCCAGAAATAATGAAGTGAGAAGAGTAAAGGGAGATCCAGACACAGGCTACACAGCGCTAGCTTTGTTAAAGACGTGCTGCTGAAATATTGCTCTGTCAGCTTAAAGGAAAGGCTTTGTGAGCTTAACACCACGAGCTAAACAAAATGCCGTGGTACCGAAAACTCTCACAACATTTCCACCAGTCACTCCCACTTTTAATGGGAATAGTTTCAAAACTGTTCTATACTCGTATTTCCTTTTTTAAGAGCGCATTGATGGGGAAGCTAGCTAGCTGGCTCTGTCCCTGCTAACGGTGGCTAATCAACTGTATCTACAGTGGGTACGGAAAGTATCCAGGACCCTTTTTACATTTTTCAGTTCATTTTATTTCTTATTAATCTTCACTCAGCACCCCATCTTCACCGAAAAAACAGAAATGTGGACCTTTTTGCAAATTCGCCATATATTTGACAGATATTTTAGGCTGTTTGGGAGAGTATTGTTTCTAGTTCCTTAAAACGCACTGTGAAGTCAGAGTGAATGTGGCAAAAGACAAATTTTCTAAAATATAAATAATCTAAAATATTTTCTTTTTTCCTAGGAACGTGAAGTTTAATTGGAAAAATGAAATGCTCAAATTTAGACTACAACACAATATGTACTTTTGCCAGCACAGAACACGGTGTCCCAACAACATCCTAGGGAAATGCAACGCTCCAAAACAGTATATGTATTATCCACAGACATTTATCTGCTCCATTATCAAATTATCTTAACTACTTTTTAAGTATTCCGTGAAAAATGGGACTTTATTTATTTTGTGTCGATTGCAAAAGTTTCCCAACCGACCCCGCTGTGCCGTTTCCCGTCATAACGTGAGTCAGTAAATGTTGCTTTGCTCATGACTAAGCTATCTGTTTAAAACATTACAACTTGGCACATCTTTTCCCCCCCGGTCTTTGTGTCCTTGAGCACACCCCGAATGATGTTTTTCTTTTCCCGGGCCTTCAGAAGGGGCCGGTGAGGTTTGGCGTTGGCCTCGGCCTCGGCGCGAGCTCGCCATTAGGCCGAACGCCACGTAGGGAAGCACGTTTCCGCTCGCTGGTGGAGCTCTTCTCAGGGTGCAGTACAGCGGGCAGCAGCAGTCTCGGCGCTGGTTCGAGCGATAAGTGGTTAGTGGTGAGTGTTCGCTGTCGGCTTGTAAACAGGAAGTGTTCGCTCGCCCATGGCGCTGAGGCGAGGAGGGGCCTGTGGGAGTATGTGTGTGTGCGTGTGTGTGTTTGTGTGTGTGTGTTGGAGCAGGGTGACATGGTTTTGTTAGCGTCAGTTCTAGATGCTTGTTTCTTTTGGCTTCTTTTTCTGGTTTCTGCTTTTTTTTTTCTTCCTGGCTTATACTTTGCAATGTATTCGTCATTCTTCCCGAGTAGTAACACAAGGTTTACAGGAATATGAAGTGCTCACGCTCATGACAGTGTGCATGTTGCTAAATCTTACTCTAGCAGCCGGAAAGAAGGTCAGCCTTAATAAACATTCAAATCGATGTTCATACATAAAAAAACAAACGTTTCTGTTTTATTCTGTTCACACGGACAGGCATCTAGCACATTTTATTTCTAGTAAACTAAGATGCTGAAAAAGGAACTGAAAACGTTTGCCATATGTGGTTTGAAAAGATTGTGAACGTGCAAAAGAAGCGTTTATCGAGCCCTGTCAAGGAATTTTCATACAAAGTCTTGCTGATGTGAAGCCAAAGTCCAGAGTGACTTCTGTCCCTGGCACTGTCGAACCTCTTTCTATTATCTTTGTCTCGCTGCAAACAGGAAATGCAGTTTATAAATAATTCGCTCAGTTCTTTCTTGCTAAGAGCAAAGAAGAGGCCTCCAGGGATCGAGGAGAGTCCCAACCATAGTGGAACATGAATACAAAAAAACCTAACAAAGATCATTTTGAAGTGTAAACATGGACTGGCCCCTAAGACAAGATGAGATGACGCCTGTGGAACTGCTCCCTGAAGCTGTCGCAGATGTCAATTCTCCTGCTTTCTTTTGCCTTGAAAGGGCACCAAGTCATCCAAACAGATGTTATTATCAACACTTGGAGGAAAAAGACGACAAATGCATACAGCTGTGTCATTTATGTGTTTAACATATTTACGGTCGTAGAGTCAATTTTTGTTGGTGGCACAATGAATGGTCGAGGTATCTACCCAAAAACAAAACCACACAGTTCATCTTTGATCTCGTCTGGATGTGAGCTGTGACTTTCTTCTGCTTCCTCTTTTCAGGCTGTAAAGGTCACAGCTCTTCCTGTTGGGTTGAATTACTAGGTAGCGAACAACGGACAACTAAGGCTGCAGCAACAGCTATGCAAAGTCAAAGTTAACACTGTTAACATTAACATTTTTAAAAACATGACAATCTTTCACCGGTTTCTCTGGAAGTGAAAATCGGTGGCTACATTTCAAAAGTCTCATTCCGGCATCGGACTCCACCCCGTTTTATTTTCTTGGTGTCAGGCGAAGAAGACAAAAAAAGTTCCCGGTTTATTTAAAGGCCACAATTACAGGGCTCTAGCACGGACGCACACACATGACTGAAAGTCGCTTTGGACGAAAGCATCAGCTGAATGACATGTGATGCACACAGGAGTCTTGGCCTTGTCCTACATTGGTCTTGATCTCCATTTATAACCCATTCAAATCTTGGTGAATTGTCTTGGTCATGACTATAATAAGCCATATAATCTACCTGCAGTTCTGAAGGTAAACCCTCCAGCCTCCTGCATTGCATTTTGTCTCAATGAGTAAAAAATGGCAAGCAACGTCTCACTTGTTTGCATTATTATTTGTGCCTGAAGCAGGGTCTCGGTCATCTTGACAACCCAAAAGCCGAATTAAAATTCAAGTAAACCTCTTTGTCTGACCATTTTCTATTATTTTATGTGTCAAGAGTTTCCTCTCATGAAATAACACAGAGATTAGAAGGATGCAATCCAATGTTCTGGCCTGGATTGGATTTTGTGACGTCTCAGTCACATCTGCTTGTAATCCCATCCTGCTTTCTGGGGAAAAAATCTGTTTCTTTTTCCTCCTCCACTAAGCACCAGGTGGAACCTCTGAATCAGAACACTGTCTGTCTTAAGCCTTCCGCATGCCATAGTGGTTGAGCATGAAAAATAGACCAATTAGGTCAAATGCTGTAGAAGTCAGTTAGCAATAGTAGACCGGGTGAGGTAAACAAACAGGAGACCTCGATCCGAGTTCCTTGATTCATTCTCGGCCTGCATTTATTTGCATGAGCAGTTTACAGAGGTGGCTCTGTGAGCCATCTGTTACGCTGCTGCGCGCCGTCACTGCACAGCGCCCCAGGGTTCAGGGGCTTTGAACGTATCTAGGACCCTCTCAGTAGGGCAAATGTAAAAATAGCTCATCGACATTCGACCGCTAGAGGTACACAATGAAGGCTGTCGGTGTCGACACACACAGAGAAGCGGCAACGCGCCTTTATCACGCTGCAGATGAAGGCAAACGGAGAGGGACGCCATGTACTTTCCGCTTGTTTGTTTTATTTGAATATCAGTTGTGGTTTCTGTTCCATTTTTTTTGTCTGACAGGGGCAATAAGTTTTATGCTTTTTAAACTAGAAATTATTTGTTTCCACGTAACGCAGCAAAAACACCTAAAACTACAAGGAGCTGGTATTGCACGGTGTGTAGTTGAGTCCTAATGGCCAGATGCTGTGGACACACTGTGCAGTCACTCAAAATGCTTCATATCCTGTTGCTCAATAGTGAAATGAGCCTTTTGCTAAACTTTAAATGTCAAATAGTTGTCAGTGATCGTAATTGTTGATAAAGTATCGAAAAATCTTGCTGTATTTTCTTTCTACTTGGCACGGACGCGTTTTAAAATGAAAGAGCAGACAGTTTGTTGTCGGTAGAAGTTACTTTCAGAGGCCACCGACTCTCACGTCATCATTATGAATACACACATTTCAGAATACTAAGCGCTTAGTCTCTGCATACGAGGCTTTGCATGTTTTGAAGAAAGTCTCATCTAGATACCCCAGTTATTCCTCTGGAAACTGATGGAAGCCGTTGGAACCAGTGAATCCCTTCAGAGGCGTCGGCCCTAAATACCACAGGTTTTATAAAAAGACACTAATTAGATTTTGAGCACTCAAGAGTAATCAGGCAATCAGCTCATGTTTCAGAAATGTTACGGTTGGTGAAGTGACGTGGATGAAAAACGCAGCTGGGCTTTTCTTTCCTTGTCCATGTTCATTACACCAAAAGACAAAGCAGTGTTGTTTTTTTCTCATTTTTATATTTATGGTGTCTTAATATTTTGACATTCTGCTGCCGCGGAATTGAAGTCCTCTGTAGCAGTGCACTCGCTTATAATCAAATTTCTTACATTTTTATATATTTGTTGTATAATATTTTCAAATCAGCATCAAAGCTAATTTCCTGGAACTTTGGTATGAAAACTGATAACTTGTTAATACTGATAACTGGTTTTTCATTGTCACGGCAGTCTCCTCCTAATGAGCACGGCCCGAAAGAGAAACTATTGATTTTGTGACTTTGCTTTGATCGATCCCTCTCTCTCTCTCTCTCTCTCTCTCTCTCTCTCTCTCTCTCTCTCTCTCTCTCTCTCTCTCTCTCTCTCTCTCTCTCTCTCTCTCTCGCCCTGCAGCTTGAAAGCTCTGGTTTCGACAGGAGGGAAAAATGTCCAGGCAGCTTGTGACTGGTGAGAGCGACACACACTATGCAGTTCCACACTTATTAATGTCCCATGCACTCGGTAAATCAAACATCCCCGTGAGCCAGTGAAGTGTGTCACTGTGATATTGCAACGGTGTCGCCCCCTGCTGGACGTCAGCCCCGCTCCTGGGCTCCACTTGCCCCTCACCCCTTCTGTGTCTCCCTGTCTGCCGCTGCAGGCTCTTCTCCCACGTGGACGACCCGTTCTTGGACGATCCTCTGCCCAGAGAGTACGTGTTGTACCTGCGGCCCAGCGGGCCGTTGCTCCAGCAGCTCTCGCACTTCTGGCAGCAGTCCCGCCTCTCCTGTGGCAAGAACAAGGCGCACAACATCTTCCCCCACATCACCCTCTGCCAGTTCTTCATGGTCAGTTGTCTGCGTGCGTCAGCGCTCGGCGTTCCGGTGGTTTTTCTGTTGGCGTTGTGCGGCTGACGACCTCTCTCGCTTCTCTCTGCGCTCAGTGCGCCGACGACAAGGTCGAGGCGCTGACCGACGCGCTGCTGACCACCGTGGCCAAGTGGAAAGGTCGTATCCCCATGCCCCTGCCGCTGGAGCTCTACACCTCCTCCACCTTTATCGGCCTCTTTGTGGACGAGCAGATGGCGGAGGTGCTGAAGAGTTTCGCGTCTGATTTTGCAACGGAAGCAGCGGCCAAAGCAGGTTCGAGACCTCCTTTTTCCCTCAGTTTACATGGTTATTGTTCCCAGACCTGCTTAAGATTTTTGATATTGATATTTCTAAGCAGCATGAGTCTATTTTGGGGATGCGCTGCAGTATTGCCAGATGATAGGTTTACATTTTACTTAATATATATGGAATATATTAGTGTACATTTCTCCTTTTTGTCCAGATGTCCATGTCGAGCCTCATAAGAAACAACTTCATGTCACTTTGGCATACCACTTCCAAACCAGTCACCTCCCAACTCTGGAAAAGTTGGCCAAATCAGTGGATGCGTCGTCAGGCTGCGACTGGCTGGCCGTGCTCTATTCTCGGGACATTCGCTTCGCCAATCACGAGGTTTGATCTGCTCGCTTCCCAAGTGACTGCTTTCTCTCACTTTGACATTTTTGACATCGAAGCTACAATTTCAAGATCTGCGCTTTAATTCCACACCGGCTTTTGTCTAATGGCTGTTAACCATATGCTCCCACCTGCAGACACTGCAAGTCATGTACCCGTATGTGCCTCAGAATGACGACGAGCTGGAGCTGATGCCGGGAGACTTCATCTTCATGGCCCCGGGGGAGCAGGGCAGTGCCAGTGAGGGCTGGGTGTACGGCACGTCGCTGGCCACGGGGCTGTCAGGGCTGCTGCCCGAGAACTACGTCAACCGCGCTGATGAGTCCGACACCTGGGTCGTCCACGGGTCAGGAGATTAGTCATTCCTGGTGTTTAAGGGGTCGAACTGAGTGTTTTTTCAGTTTAAAGACAAAAGTACACAAATGAGGGAATGTTTTCGAGCTGAATGGGAAGATTGAAGGGAACGGAAAGTAAAATGAATCATCTTCTTGGGCTTGGCTTTGTGGACCGGCCCTTTGACTGGATGACGCCTACATAACTACACTCCTTGTTCCCTCCTTCCTTGCCCTTCATTCTTCTAAATACTTGTTGCTCCACTGTTACTCCCTGACTTTGAACTGTGCCCTACTTTTGCTCCTTCGTGCATTTCTGTGAGCTTGCATAATGTATGGTGTCTGTCTACAGGAGCTTGCTGCGTGTCCATCTTCTTCTCTTGTCGTATTTAAAGTGCCATGTGACCAAAGTCTCTGTGTGTGGCCGATCCTCAGGTCTCACTCAATGACCACCTGCGCCTCTCCGTCCAACCACGGCAGCACCGTGGCCGGGTCCTTGTTTGATGGGCAGCTGGGTGACAGTCTACTTGACAGTTTTATGACTTCTCCTGGCCTCTGTCCTCCCATGCAGGTACGGGTTGTTTCTTTCTCCCATTGGCTGCAGAAAAACAAACGTGTCATTGGGAAGAAAACCTCACTGAATGACAGTACTTGCTTCCAGCAGTTGCTTAAGATTCCATGCTGGGAAGGTCTCTGTAATGCTCTTAAATTATTTTCCCCAGGTGTCGGGTCCAACCAGTCAGTTGTCCCCGTCCAAGATGAGACTGTTTGTGTGTCGCCATGGCGAGAGGATGGACGTGGTGTTTGGGAAGCACTGGATCACTCAGTGCTTTGACTCTAAAGGTTTGCATGGATGAGAGATTAATGACACTTTTTTTTGTAGGACTATAGGATTACATTGGACACTTTCTGTGCATAGTATTTCCAACTTCTGTAAGATTTGTATTTGTTTTTGCGCAGGCCGATACATTCGCTCTAATCTCAACATGCCATCTAGCCTGCCAGCTAGAAGCGGAGGTCATCGGGATTACGACAAGGATTGTCCCATTACTGTGTTTGGCTCCACCCAGGCCCGTCTTGTAGGTCAGTACATTTTTTTTAATACACGTTATTTTGATGTTGTGGAAGAACATACTGTAATTACTTAAGGATTAAGGTTTTTAAGGATTATTACAGCGCATTATAACACAGTGGAGATGGTGTTTACATACAGGTTAAAATTGTATGATACTGTGTTTTGGTCCACTTCAGGTGAAGCCCTGTCGGAGAGCAACACCACAGTAGACTTTGTTTACTGCTCTCCTTCTCTACGCTGCGTCCAGACTGCTCAGCACATCCTGCAGGGTAGGACCTCCGTCCCACAGACAAGTTGGCATGTTATGCCACATGCATACATTAGAAAAGGTTGCCAGTGCATGATGGTATTTTACCCTTAATAGTGTTGGTTTTGGATTGTAAACCCTCAGTCTAGTTATATCAAGTTTTCTTTCTAGGTAACAGAACATATATGACAATGAATAGGTTCAATTGAAGGTCTTCATGTGAAGATGTATATAGCGAGGCAAAATGACGTGGACGTTTCACTCTGTCAGGTCTTCAGCTGGAGGGAAAGACAAAAATCCGCGTGGAGCCTGGATTGTTTGAATGGACCAAGTGGGTTTCAGGTACATCTTTACCTGTTTGGATCCCCCCTGCTGAGCTGGCTGCCGCTAACATGAGTGTGGACACAACTTACAGGTACACGGCATCCCCGGCGCTTTAATATCGACACGCTTTTACTTGATGTGCATGTGCTGTGTGCAGTGATGCTGCAATTTATTTTGATCTTTTTCTATCTAATGTTTGGCCCCTAGACCTCATTTTCCTATAAGCAAGTTGACGGTCTCAGAGACTTACGACAACTACATCAGCCGGAGCTTCCAAGTAACCAGAGAGATCCTGGTGGAGAGCAAAAACCTGGGTAAAGGTGTGTTTTAAACAGATATCCAGGATTTCCAAATCAATATCGACTTTACTATCCACCAAACGCTGGCTGACGTGTCCACCTTCTTCTCGAGATTATTACATTTGAAGGCTTCTTGTTAACTGATGTTTTCCTGCTCTTAATTGTGGCTATACAGTACGTGGTGTATAAGCCGATGAAATCCCAAACCAAACAATAATATGAATCTGCATTAAACAGGATCCTGCTTCACACAGATAACCGAATACCCGACTCTACACACAACTGGGTGACACAACAAGCCCATTGCTTTTAGCTTCCTTGGCATCTGAAATCAAAAATGTTTCATTTGGACGACTTCCTGATCTCTGAATGAAAGAACATTTCAAGCTGCCCTATTATTGACTACAGAGTGTCCATAGACAGTATAGAGAGCTAATGGTATTGGTGGAATGTGGTTCTGTGTTCTCTACCCCTTTCACACAGGAAACACGGTCCTGATTGTGGCCCACGCTTCCTCCCTGGAGGCCTGCACTCGCCAAATACAAGGCCTCAGCCCCCAAAGCTCCAAGGACTTTGTTCAAGTGGTCCGGAAGGTCCGTTTTCTGCTGCGGTTTTACCTTGAACACCTCTTTTATTTCTCTCCTCATCTCATTTTCTTTAATATGAACATCCGTCTCGTCTCTGTGCAGATTCCTTACTTGGGCTTTTGTGCTTGTGAAGAGATGGGAGAGACCGGGGTGTGGCAGCTGGTCGACCCGCCCATCCTGCCTCTGACACACGGACCCAATCACAGTTTCAACTGGAGGGAAATGTTAATGCAAGACTGAAGGATTGGCTGGCTGGCTCTCTATCTTTTGGCACTGGAACTGCTACTGAAAATATTTATTTTTAACCCTGCTATAGATTCAGCCCAACTACTAAAAAAAAAACACAAAAAAACCCACAAAAAAAACACGTCTCGCTTCCGTCAAAGACATTGTGCAAAAAAAATGTTGCAAATGTATTGAGATGCACTGCTCAGGAATGAGAAAATACAGTTTGTGTTGAGATCACAGCAAAAATGAGCTACGAATGGGGCGGCAGTAGCGTTTGCTTCAACGTTCCACCTCTTTGCCCAAAATGTAGTGGGGCTACAGGACACGTGGACATTTCTTGATGGTTGATGATGAATCAGGTTTTACGCCACATGAAGCCGTCACTGTCTGTGGCTCCTCCTCCTCAGGCGGCCACGTTAAAGTGTTTGTGAACTGCTGCCTTTTCACACACTGTGATGAGAAATAGATGAGAAAGACTTATTTTTTACATGTGTCAAAAAATGACTATTTAACTTGTAGCTACAAGCCTCCTGCAAAAAAAAAGCACAAAAGAAATGTTGACAATCAGAGCAGATCTTCATTGTTTCTGGTGCAGAGGTGGGTAGTTTACAACACCTGTTTTATTCCTGTTAATGTCATATCATTAAGTGATTCTCCTAAGTTAAAAATGAATGTGCACACATGAACTGTTTAATCTTCCTTTAATTGAGTTTTGCTTGCTACCATATGAGCAAACAAGTAAATATTTGAACAAATTAATATAATTAAATTGCAGTTGGGTGCATTGACTAAAACGTGCGCTGTTCATCATGAGATCCTAAGATTCTTTAAGCCTGATAACCGCACTGCTTTTCAAATATTTGGTTCATTTTATTTTTCTTGGTTACGTCAGATGATTTAAGTGCTTACTGTCTATACTAATTATTTGTTGTATGACTCAAACATTCTATTGATACTGAATAAAGCGGAGTTATGAAGGCCTATAAATAAAAAAACGTTACGTTCTATGTATGGAAATTAAGGTTGCTCTTAGTTGTTGGATCTGTTTTACATAAACAGAATAACATTTACACAACATGCTCAGCTTTCATTTTAATTAAACGCCACATTTTCACCTCTAAACCACAACGCACGATTAGAAAGGTAAGCAGTCCGTCTTGCAGAGGTGTAGATGCGCTGTGGAGGACAGAAACGTACTAACCAATATGTTTAATTGACTATAACTTTGTACTACATTGAGCACCAGTGTTCCATATCTGTCACATGGCGAAGAGGTAGTGTTGCATAAATAAATGAAGGACGTTTTTCTGCGCAGACATTCTGACTCAAAACTGGAAAAAAAACTGTTACATAAGTTAAATGTTCCTCAACGCGGGAAAATGTAAGTTAATATATAATTAATATTGCTGTGTCTACTAGGGGAAATGCAGCCAGCACTATTCTTCTATTTTCAACTAATACACTAGTGTATTTATTTCCTACATTTCCCACATTTGCAAGCTGACTGCCGGGTCTGTCCGTCCTTCGGTTACGGGTTAATACAAACACCGCGTGTTTCATTTGGCGATTCGTCAGAGCTCTCAGGTGAGGCTTTGCTTTGTTCGTGCAACTTAATGTTTGTTTGTAGCTGCTGAAATGTCCTCGTTATCAGCATTCACTTAATTAATGGTGTCTGTGTTAACGTTAGTCACGGGCAGAGTTACCTGTGAAGGTATTTCCATGTTGTTAACGTTAATTTCGAGGTACACGTGTGAACTAAAGCGAGTGTTAGCATACAGGGTTCTGTAGCTAACACGTAGCCTCGCAAGATGTGCTCGCGCAGCTAACTGTGGAGCGTAATTATTAAATATTGTGGTAAAAAAATTGTAAAACATATTAGTATCTTTGGCTAATATATATTTTCTTTTATGGAAATATATAGCTAAAGTTAAATCAAGCTGACATCCCCAGCTGCTGTCAACATAGAAATCACTGATTTTGATCGATTTACAGATTTCAGATAAGCACATTCATTATATAGTGTGATATTTGGCATGTTGGAATGTCGTAATTCTCCTTTTTTTCCGCATAAAAGTGGTGCACTGGGCCGAATGGTAGCAACATACAAATGACTCATTTCACTTTATCAATACGTTTAATCATATCATTTCTAAAGTACAGCCAAACTCACAACGCTCCTGAAATACAACTCTATATGGAAGGTCCAAAAAAGTAAAACTAAAACTAAATTGACCATCTACAATACAACATACTGTCTTGAATACGTTAAAGTGTTACTTACTTTCAGAAATGATTGAGAAGAAACCTTAAGTGCACTGAATTTTCTCAGCATGTTCCTGCACAACCATAAAACATAAGGAAAACTTTATTATTTAATAGTAAGCAAGGTTCTCAGATAACAGTCAATATACAAGTAGAAAGTAAAAATACCAAGTGATTAGAGCTGTAGTTTCAAAATGGTATGAAAAGAAAGGATGAATAATAAACTGTCAGTCACGCATACTCACAAACAGACATTGTGAACGCACGCTAGATGGCGCTGTGTGACGACCAATAACAGAAGCAGTCCTTTTCCTCCACAGACACGTGAGCAAATGGCGAGACATCAATTTATAAACTTTTTTGTTGGTCATATACACTAAACTCAAGAGGTTACCTTCAGAGGACACCAGTGATAATATGATTTTCTAAGGCTTAACAATTATTATTTAAATAATTATTTGTTAATATAATCAGAATTCATTTTATTGTTTTAATGCTCATAAACTCAGTGAGTGTGGGTGATTATTTTTAGAACAGACCCATAACAAACTGCTTACAGACCCCAATGACTTATTGTCACTTACTAAATAAAGAATCAGCAATGTAAGTTATTTTTTAATTAAACATCTTGTCAAACATTTACCTGCACTCTTTAAATAGCATGTGTAAAATAAGTTGGCTTGGTGCTAACTGTTTATGTTGGTTTACACTTCATGTGCATTTCCCTACAGGCGTCAAAGGACGTTGGCAGCAAAAAACAAAATCTCTGCAGGCAGCAGGTAGGTTTTTCCTTATTGATCTTTTTCCTTTTCGTAGTTGAACACTTTGATTGGGATTGGGTTGAGAAAAAGTGTGAGGAAAAAGTAGCCGAGCTGCTGATTTTATAAATTGGACAGTTGTCTTTCATACATGTAATATTTGTAGTGAGTTAATACACTCCTGTCATTTTAAATTGAATAGAGGGAAGTTATCCTAAAATGTTTATTTAAAAAAATCAGTTTAACTATTTATTGTATTAATTAGTGTAATTTCCATTTTAATATTCTTCCAACAAAAGTAAAAAAGAAATATATATATATATTGTCAAAAAAACATTTCTCCAAAAATTATTTGACTAATTTCAAATAATTAAATAATCAAATAAAGTCATAATTCCCCATTTACAGTTTCCAGTTTTCTGTTTATCAAAGCACAACAATGCAGATATATATTAAAGAAATGCCAGGCTTGAAATGAAACAAACCCTTGTAAACGGAGCTGTCGTTGAACAGTTGTCATTCCCACCGACCAAAAGAGACTTTTGGCCAAAGGTGGAATTATTGTCTGGCTTGTTGCTCATTCAGTTTTAGATATTTGTTTGCAAAGGGAAACTGGAAAAGCAACACGGCCCTCTGAGCTGGTGCAGTATGATCCTGAATAGATAAAAACCAGCGTCTACCGGATGTGTCCTGGCACGGCTCTCCGAC
This sequence comes from Apeltes quadracus, assembly GCA_021346845.1. Lineage (NCBI taxonomy): Eukaryota > Metazoa > Chordata > Actinopteri > Perciformes > Gasterosteidae > Apeltes > Apeltes quadracus. Next base: position 7,867,921 of record CM037916.1, on the reverse strand, counting down.
TGAGAGGAAACGTTGGGTGTTTTTTTACTTCTACCTGCAGTGACTTTCTTTGGTCACTTGGGGGCAGCAGAACAAGCCTTAAATACGAACCGGACATGTTTCAGCCAATAGTCGTTGGTGGTTGTAAATATTCTGCCTATTTACACACAAGGCAGAACTCCGGGAGCATTCACTCTATTGGCTTTCAGCCATCTCCTGTGGGGAATACCTGGCTTTTTAGCTGGAAGACGCTCCCCCTCTGCTTACTTTGTCTCCCGATCGGTACTTTATTTATCAGAGCTTTTTATGAGAGCGCAATGAGTCAATCGAAACAGTGGAATTTGACCGTAAAAGATAAAGTGTCATAATAATTTAAACTTTTTGTTAGGAAAAACAAATAGCCATTAGAGAATGTGTAGTTTTTTTTGTGAATACCTATGTTTTTGCACTTATTTCAATTTGAAATTGCACCTTGAAAGTGTTGCCATTTAATGAATGTAAATTGTACAACGTAAAATTAAGATACTTTAGCTCAATCAAGTGATAGTTCTCATTCATTCAAAATGTTTTTTTTTTTAAGTGACAGGGCTACTTACATATTTACTTAATATTTATGTCTGGGGATGGCTTGGATTATTATTTTTTCTTTTATGATGACGGATTTAGACGTTGAACAACGCAGCCACTCATCCTGACCACAAATACGCTTTGACTCAGCCGTCACAAGTTCGTGAGGCCACTACGTATCCTCAGGATCCCAAACTGCCTTCAGAGGGATGTGAACACACGGCAGCAGCCCGTCGTCTGTCTGATAGTTTACTCAAACAGCTCCACCTAATTAAACTGTCAAAGGATTGTTCTGACCCCAATTACAGGCTGAACTAATTCAATACACATGTAAGATTTACTTTTTCGATCTAGGCAAAAAGATTCCAGTTCTTCTGTGACCCCCTGTGAGCAGCGTTTGGTCTTTCAGAGTATTTCAGTAAGGGAGAGTTAGCAGAATGTGTTTGAGGCCAGCCTCTGCCCAGGGGAGGCATTGAGTAATGTTTCCAAAAGCCTTCGTGGGCCCCCTTGCCTCTTTTTATAAAACTGAGATTTCAACACCATCGTGATAGACCTGCTCGCCTCGCTCGCCTGCCCTGTAAACCCCTCCTATTGCGGTGCTCCTGAAAGACTCCTTTTGAGGGAGACTAACGCATTAGTTAAATCACCGCAGCTGTTTACTACACTTTGCATTTCAGCATATCGCGATGGCTTTATTCAAAATGAGCGTTGTATGCTCTTCTAAATGGGAACAAGTGAACAATGTGTTTTGAAAGCAACGTCTGATTATTTTTAACGAGTTGAGCAGCTTCTAGATCCACTTGTTGAACATCAGAGATTCAATTTCACTTCTAGTCTACATGCTAGTTGTACAAAGGCACTGGTACGGAAGAGCTGAAGGTCTGGTTACAGGTTGTATTCCCTGGAAACATTGGAAACATTAACTCTACGGTTGTACAAGTTTCTGGTCATTCTGTCGAGACGTCCTGCGCCTCGTACGGACAAACAGTTCTCACTCTGTTGCTCCACTTCAACTCTACAATGCGCGCGCAAAAAGAAAAAAAAAAGCTCTGCTGAAGAAATGGAGCCTTCTGAGTCCTTCTCTATTCTAGGTGGAGGAGGAGGAGGAGGAGGAGGAGGAGGAGGAGGAGGAGGAGGAGCAGCAGGGAGGTTGGAGTCCCACATAAGGAGAACCACCGGCAAAGGCGCCGCTTCATACTGAGCTGCTCTGAGCCGTCTCTGCCTCTCTGTTTGTCTTCGCTAGTAGTCAGCATGCACCTGTGTGTGTGTGTGTGTGTGTGTGTGTGTTGCACTTACTGCTCTCTCCCACTCCCACGGGGTTGTTTATCAATGGGGTTGTTTATCAATGCGGCCGTGTTAGCAGCTTGTGCAGAAATCAGCTGGGGACCCGGTGGACTCAAAGTAACATGAACTCAGAGGAAAGGAATCGTGCTTTTGGAGAGTTTCTGCCTCCATCTTAAGACAAAACAACTTTGAGGAACACACTCGCCCGGCTGGAATGAAGAGCGGCGCACGAGCAGACTTGTGTAGACAGAAGGGTAAGTTACTCATAGACCGTTTGAGGTACTAGTACTAGTTTCTGTGTGGTTTTTTAATTTTTTTTTTTACCAGGATCAATGTAAATGTTTGTGCCTCCTGGTGCTACTGCTGCGGGCCCATTAGCTGTAATGTACTCATGCAGTCATACAGTTGAGCTGTTATTTATGTCTTTGTGAAGGTGTGTGTGTGTGTGTGGGGGCGTGCGTTGTGTTTGTTGGATTTCACGATGTGTTGGCCGGTCTGGGGCTCGTCTCTGGATTAGACCCAGCTGCTGCGGTTCTCCGAGGGTACGTCTTGTTTTCTTTTGTTCATTTGTTCAGACATCTACCATGTCCAGAAATAGACACACACTTTCACACACAGGAAGCAACAGGGCAGTGCGATGTCTTCAGAGCAGACATGATGCACTCCTGTTGGTTCTAGTAACAGCAGGCTGCTTGTAATATAATAATTCATATACATTTGTTCCGTTTTTGATACCAATAGAAAGTACTTTATTAAGGAAAGTTGGTGGGAGATTTTCTTTGCATGTGGAGAGCTGGACACTCTGCTGGGAAACCTTTGCAAAAACATTTGATATTTTGAGCTATTTTTTTCCAGTATTATTTCTTTTGTTCTTTGAAGCTTTCTCCTTTTTATTTATTTTTTAATTATCTGACCTGCTATTGTCATGCAAAATGAATGAATGCTTAAGGATGATCACGAGGACGTGATGGAGGATAGTGTGCAATAGAGAAACTTTCATGGTTCAGAATGGTCTTTTTAACGGTTGATGTTGCCGTCTAGAGTTGTGGTTGCAGATAGGAACCAACTGAAACTTTTCCCATGTGCGCAGTGTGAATGCCATTGTGTTTCTGCCACTAGATCCGGCTGAATGCTGCACACGGCTCCTTTAGGGGAAGCAGTGCTCTTGGAACATTAAACGGATGTTGACAGACAAGGGCTGGAGTGATCTTTCTGGCAGTAATGAACAAAGCAGGTGGTAAACACACAAAGTTCATAAGTCCCATAAGTTTTGGACTCATTTGTTTTACAAATGTTTTATTAGAGCGGAAAATAGCGATATTTCTGTTTTAGAACAGACGGCCCGGAAGCATCCGAAAAATTAAATGCTGGACGCAATCAAAGAACAGTGGAAAACCCAAATTATAACTATAAACTGCACAACTTTTATATTATTGCCTCAAACAGTCTTGCAGTTGACATATAATGCATTTTGATTTAACATTCACAACATAATTAGGCCCAACTCGGTCCGTGATTCAAGTCTTCGGTGGCAACATTTGGTTACATGCACGGTGTAAAGAAGAGGATGGAACAGAAAGGCCACTCATGACAAATAACCTTTAAGCAGGTTGATTCCATTTAAACCCAGTGACCAGAAAGAGAGCAAAACAACCTTGCATAGACACAACTTTAATATATGAATCAACATGCAAGAAAGCAATTTTATATATATATATATATATATATATATATATATATATATATATATATAACACAACAGACATAGAGCAACATACGCATTCTTTGAGGCTTGCGTAGTGGAACTCTGAGATTTACTATCTTTCTTTATAGATGTTGATGTCTGATGACCTCCTGCTAGAAGGATCTGGATCTTGAGCTAACTAGATATGTGATTTTCTGCACCAGACGTAGGAATTACCAGACTCGACGCCGGTGTGGCCAGTGGGATGATTTGATTTAAATGCACTCCACCCTTAAACCGTAAATCCATCACAAAGAGAAGTGCAGGTGCTCTACAGGAGAAGCCAACACATAAAGCATAAGTGGCGGGGTTATTGGGGAGAGATTGGCATGTTTCAGGCTCTGCGTGCTTCACATTCTTAGCTGATGACCTCTGTGGAAAATAACAACAGCCGGGCTTGAAAGTTACGCTGTCATGTTCACCGCCTGAGGTTCGTCACTGGGACCCAACTGCTCTGTGCTTTAATCGTGTGATCTGTTGGGGGAGATATTGCACAGTGATTGTGAAGAAAGTTTTTTATTTTGTATCAAATAAAGACAAAATGTGCAATAAACAAATTTTAAAAGGAGTAGACGGTTACATGGTCACCTGCCCCTTCTCCATAATTCACACTGAATAACCTATAAAATACTAATACAAGGCCATTATGTTCACCCCAAACACGCACCTATTGAAAGTCAGATACAGCTTTTACCTCACGTTTGTACCAACCTTTCCTCTTCTTTTGTATGTCTTCTTGATTCATTAATTCATGTATGTGGTAGAGAGTGAAGAAGGTTACAGAAGTGTTTCACTGTGGCGTGTCACCGGGATGGGATGGACGAGATAGACGAAGGAAAGGCCTTTGGTCAGTGTCCTGGTCCAAAATGAGGCCCACGGCGGTTGAAGCGTGTGACGGAGGGACGTTTTCCCCTGTAACAGCTGGCATGGAGAGACCGACTCATTGCAATGACGCGTTTTGGAAAATCTGCACACAAACCAAAGGTCGAAGCATCAGGGGCAGTGAAAGCGTCTGCTTGTCTGACGCGTGGAAGCGATATCTCTCACAGAAGGTGTGATAAAGGTCAGTTTCCTTACTCAGTGTGACGGCATACAGTATGTTTACATTATTTCCACTTGGAATTCCTCAAACCTTTTTTATGTATTGGTATGTAAATAAAATGAATGATAGAAGAACAACACTTCTCGTGGGTCAGTCCAGGAATACGAATCACATGGAACAGATCCTGCTAAAACCTCTCGAGAATGTTTTAGCTTTCATTTGACGTGACGTGGATTAAAAGTGTAAACCACACGTTTAAGTTACATTTCTGCTGATTGTTTAATTATTATGGAGGAATTCCTTTGTTCTGATGTTCCTGAACCCCACATGCCGTGTGATAGGGTCCTCTTGGGACAGAGGATGTTGCATGTGTACAGACTGTAAAGCCCTCTGAGGCAAATTTGTAATTTGCGATTTTGGGCTATACAAAATAAAATTAATTTAATTGAATAATCCCTGTATGCATCACATGTATCGGGAATAATCGGAGCACCCGTGAATCTCTGTTTACATATGGATGGGTTGTATGGGGAGGAATAATCAGTGCAGTATGGAGCCATATCCTTGTGTCAAGACACACACAGATGACTGGCCTAAACCTGCTCATTTTTTAAACCTTTTTTTCAGGTAGGACAGCCCCTCGTAAAAGAAACGACTGTAATAAACTAACTCCTGGTGTGCCTGCCAGACCACACGCTCGCTGTCGCCCGTAAAATATGACCAAGCTGTTTCCCCTTTTCTCTCCTGACTCTACCCTTTTGACCCTTCCTCATATTTTATTCCCCCCGCCCCCTTCTCTCCATATCCAAGAGTGTTTCTTCTTTCCTTTCCGTCTGTCCCGTTAGGCCACTGAAGGCTGCTTCACACTCTTCCCTTTGTCTGGTTGCAGCATGTGGTAGTTATGTCATAAGTAGATAACAGGCAAAGTGTAATGGTTTCCATACCTCAGCATACGGAGCCCAAATGTGGCTCAATGAGTAACGCAGCACTGCGTTCTGGAGGTCACTCGTAAGGTGCTCAGTTGTAATGGTAGCAAATGGCAGTAGATTGTTTGACTCTCGCTACTTTTTCAGCTCTTTAGTGAACTACTGCCTTTTTTTAGACTTTCACTACATTTGTATTCATGCTGCAAAAGCTTGTAAAGGATGTTGAATTCGGTGACAGTAAATTCCTGTCAATCAAACGATAGAACTTATTCATATAAAAACCCTCCCTGGTGTCACAAAGAGAAGATATGAATTGGACTTATTGATCGGTTGTTGTACGTGAGGAGTTCTTCCACACGGATCTCTTTCTGCCTCGCAGGGCCCCACGGTGTCAGTCGCAGTGACCCGGTGGTTGCTTCTAAGAAATCTGGCTATTGACGACCAGGGAACAGGACCAAAATAAACAACACACTGTGAGGGGATTAAGGGCCTCTAGAATTACAGCCCTCAGAACATATCCAGATGTTGCCTTCCTGCTCCTCCTCAGGTAACACACGTGACAGAGCGCTAGTGTGCAGAGCAGCGACGTGGTGTGACGGGATGACATAGAGCGCCGCTCCGAGTGAAGCTCTCCCAGCTGGACTCCAGCTGGTGCGATCAACCTGCACACAGGCACAGGATCTTGAACTATTTTGCTTTCGTATAGAGCGAACAAAGAGCAGGGAGGCTTGGAAAATTGCTTAAATCTTGACGTCTTTCAAAGCTTTACCGAGGAACTCTTATAATAACAGAGGTAACCGCTGTACCTTAGGAGGAAATAAGAACGGGTATATTTTTATTTATATCTTTATTACATGTCAAATTTCCAGTATGTAACCGGACTAAAGTTATATTTTGGTGGTTTCATATAGGGTTACAGTGGGTTTCTGGAAGCACCCTGCTGTGTGCTGCCTCCAGAAACTTAATCCGTTTATTCAGTGTAAGTTCGGAGCATCTCGGTACACTTTGCCATTGGCCTGACAACGATAAGCCAACGGGGGGCAAGCGGCTGGATTTCATCAGTTCCACTGTGGCCGGCAGATATCCTCGCAAAGACTTAATTTGCAACTGAAGATGCGAGACAAGCGGATGAGAGACCTCATGTGCGACGGGACTGGTCACAAGTTGCTAGTTTACAAGCTCCCCTTTTAAACCAATAAAATCAGACGATAGCCGGTGGTTTCTGAGGTTGCATTTCAGCCGATGCGTTCCGCTCCTTTTGCCCTGGTTTTTCTGCTCAACAAACTCCCAGAAAGCTTCTGGTCTGAGACTCTCAGCGGCCTCAAATCAAGAATGGAGACTATTGTGTTTGCTGCACTTCTAATTAACCATCTTCTACAGTATTATATTTGCTCTGCAACTTTCATCCTATATAGCCTGTTTATTGTTTAAATGTCTGTATTTTCTTATCCTGTTACCCTCTGTTCATAGATATAAAGGTGGAGGTTACGTTTCTAATGTTGGTTGTAGTTTGGGTGGTCTCCCCATCAGTGGACCAACCATGACACCAAAATCCCTTTCAAAAGTATAGGAAATTCTGGTTCTGAAAGTTCTGAAATTGCATGAAAAGCTTCCCAGTACACCGTCACAGTGATGCAAGTTGAAGACCAGGACCCAGCAACCAAATCGTTCTCCTACGTATCTGCTTTTTTCTGCTACTCTCTCAAATATATTCAGAATCTTTCTGTATCTTTTCTTAGAAAATGATGTTTTAGGCGGCTTTAAATGAGCTCTTTCTGTGTGTGTACTGTATTGTAGCCCCACCAATACTAGATTCTTTAGTCAGGTACCAGTGTCGATAGACCACCATCTATAAAAAGGACACTTTCAAGTACAAGAATAAACTTTCAGTCATCGGTGGACCGACTGTAATTAATTAGTTATTTAGCTTTGGCACGTCTGATGTGCAATTTCCTTGTTTCCTGTTGGCTGACATGCACCGATTCAATGTAGTCGTAACACAGTGATATTAGAAAATATATTGGTCCAGTCGATCGATTAGTCAGGCTTCTTACTATTACTAAAAAACAAACCACCGTATCAGTAGTTGAGGGATATGTGAGAATAGAAAGCAGACGCTGCGTTGGCCTCGCATCTGCTTCTGCTTCCTCGTCCCTTAAAAAGGCTAAATTCCATTATCCCTTCCACCACAATAGTCACTCATTTCTTTTCTACGTCCTTTTCACTCAAAAAACAACTGTTGGGGGAACCAAAACTTTCAAGTCAATAAGGTGAACAATTATTGTCTACGTGACGGAGAATCAGAGGAGCTGAGTGTCGTCACCATTAAACTGAGAGACCAAGGAGTTGGAGTGAAGCCCATTGCACTTTTTACATCCGTCCCTTGGAAGATAAGTAGCTTCTTTTTGCATAATGGTCCATGTTTCCGCGTCGCGGAAATGAAAATATAGGTGTCGCGTTTGTACCAAAACGGCACACGCAGAGGATTGTCGTCATCGTGATTTTCTAAAAAGAGTCATGCAACAAGTTAAAACTGTATAACATGTGCAAAGTACCCCGTCTTTTTTCTATGAACGTCATATTTCAGTGTTCTTGGTTATAACAGTTTCCCTTCTATCCTCGTTGCATTCCTCAAGCTAAGACTCTGTATTATGGGCTGAAGCAGCATCGTGAGGGGAATATAAAGACCCGTTGGGCCTGGGGAAAGCCTTATATCTGCTTTCAATATGTGGGATATTCTTGCTGAGTTTGCATGTCCTAAGCTGGGGAGAAGTTTAGAAGTACATTTCTAAAGTTTCTCTTAGACAGCACCCATATGTTTGTATTGCAACTCTTTGGAAAAAATCTTGTGTCCGTCTCAAAGGAAGCACAATACAAGTTAATGAGCGGAAAAGGACGTAGCAACACTTGCTTGTCTTCTTATTTGTTGCGGCGGTGACGTGTCCGACCCATTTATCTGAGCATCTCACCTACACTATCTGAAGGCCCTCTCATTCATCACACTGTTCACGCGTACGATGCAGACGAACTTCCAGCGGACGCATTAGGCTTCTGTCGCTGGTACCAGGTACGTCGCAGTAGGCGACATCGTCAGTCCACATCCCTAATCCTGCAGCTATACATCGATCCGTTTCCTACTCATACAAAACTCGGTTAAAACAGTGATACTCAAAGTGTGGTATGCGTACCACTAGTGGTACGCGGGGCTCCCTCTAGTGGTACACCAAAGAATCACTGAAATAAATATACATTTTTTTTATTTTTAATTTAATTTCTTTCTTCCTATATTTAAGCGCAGTCTTACTGTTGAAACTGTGTAAAATTTTACAATGGCTGACAATATTAAATATACTTCTGCCTTGCTTTTGATGAATACTTAGGCCAACTACGCTACTGTACAGTGTTGGTCATTATGGTGGTACTTGGAGAGCTAAGTATTTTCTGAGATGGTACTTGGTGTAAAAAGTTTGAGAACCACTCAGTTAAAAGACAAGAATAGAATTTTTTTTCTGGGTGCGTGCATTTAATGTGAAAGGAGTATTTAGGTGGCGTCTGTACCACACATGCGAGGCGGGGGGCTTGCGATGAAGTAGATCTTGTTGGTGCTGTAAAGTTTTGAGACGCAACTGAATGTCGATGGATAAAGGCGTACAGCTGCCACGAGGCATTTAGTCCAGCAGCCAACACCCAACTGCACAAGACGAGCACGTTTTGCGAGCAGCTTTTAAAAGGCATCCAAGCCGTATACTGATGAGGGGGGTGGAAACCGATTCGATTTTTGTCACCACCATTGTCCTTACAGTCTCTGAAGATGACCGTAAAAGCTGTAATGGAAAACTACACGCCACAGAGCGCTGCTTTTCCTAGCAGTCTAAAAAGATTAGAAGGCAAATTCTCAGCAGCCTTCGACAGTCACTGCCTCAGGTCAATGTTCCACGTCAACTAAAAACTGAGTACACTGTGTAAAAGCACATTTCACCCTCACTCTCTTTGTCCTGCTTCAGCAGAGCTCGTACCAGTCAGCTTCCGTCCAAGTAAAGGCTCATGTTGTCATTGCCTCTTGCAAAGTGCTGTTCCTCGTCTCTGCTGGTCGCTGAGGCGTTTGGTTTACAGTTGACATTTTCCCCAGTCCCATTGAAATATCTCAACAAATATTGGAATGGGTTGGCATTAAATCTAGTACATTTTTACATTGATGCCCCCTCCCCCCTCGAGGACAAATAATAACTTTGATGAACCCATAACTTTTCATTAAGTGCCGTTATGACAATCTTTTATTTTTTATTTTTTCCCAAACACTCATAAGCCTCAGTTGTACTTCCTGTTAAGAGATAATTAGAACATTGGATGGTGAATATTGTAAACATTACAGCTGCTCAACTTTAACATTGTAAAGTTGCTGCAGCCTGTTACGTCTGTCGTACACTTTTCTTTTGCTGTGATTTCGGTTTTGTCTACACGTCGTTGTCCGTCTATTAATTTTAAATTCCAATTCCATTTCTTGTCCATCCATCCATATGTCTTTCCTCCTTCCTTTATCACTCAGACTTGAGAACCCTTCGTCCTATGTTCTTCAGAGGGTCAGGCGCATATAGCTGGGGACCCGAGAAAACACGCCGCGTGACAAAATCCCATATTTTTCCTAAAGCGGTTGGGCGGTGGGCCTCACCCGTTAGTGCACACCGTTAGCGTTTAATTGGCTGCAGCTGTTTTCCCTCTCTGCTGACGATAAGTGCCTCTCATCACATTGTGTGTTTGCATTGTGTTTCAGGCTCAGACTAGATTTCTCCATAACACGCATTTTGCTTTTTTTCCCACACGTTAAAAAAAAAAAAAAAAAAAAAAATAGGAACAACTAACAAACACACACGTGCAAGCTGTACCTTCCCACCGGTGAATGGAGCGGCGAAGGGAAACCCGGTTCCTGTGTGTTTCACAGAGATTGACTTTTAGGGCGAGCCTCGCTACTTGGTTAAACAAAAGGGCCTCCGTGTTAGTCCTCTAGATAAACACACTTTCCTGGGAAAACACGGACACGGTTACACTTTAACCTGTGCAGGGAGGCCACAGCTACATCCGCCTGAACAGCTCAGGTCACACCGGACTACAGTTCAGAGGCGCAGCGAGAATCACGTGAAATAATGCAGGCCCGTCCAACAATGGAGCCTTTGAAAGCCAACACAGCCCCTCTCAGCCCCTCCCAAGTCCTCAGTACAGTCGGGGCACTGTCTCTCCAGGGCTTCGGTGTCACTCCCCATCTCTGTTGTGCTCCCCTGGAGCTGACCAGCTGGCTTCTAGGCTGTGGGACGTGAGAGAGCCCAGTTCAGCCCAGATTAGCCCCGCAGAGAGGCCGGCCCGTCTCAAGTGCGAGCTGTTTCTCCATGAATAGCCCGACCACGAGCCACTCGACCCGAGAGGAGAGCGGGCCTGGTCCTTTCTCAGGCAGAGGACAATGTCACCTCAGGTGCCACCCACTCGGTCCTGCTCACATCACAACGGCGGGTGTTCTTTTGGAGTTTGAGAAAGTGTGTTTACACACACACACACACAAGTATTCAATCCATGTGCATCATTTGGTGTCTGCATGATTTCACTAGGACAAAGGTGTGTGGTCTAATCTCTAATGTAAACTTATGGTCACAACTGGCTAGTACACCAGATTTATTTGCGCCTTAAGCAGATTTATGTCAATATAAGTATTAGCAGCAACTGAGAGGTTTTATTTGGCCTTGTGAGACCGGTTTGTTTTACGCTTTTCTCACGTACTTGTCGACGAGGTTTCAGGCGACAGGTGCATCGCAAGTGCCGTCTGCTGCCTCTCGGTTGTATCAAAATCGAGTTCATTCAGTGCAGCCATGTGTTTCCTCGGTATCTCTGTGCGTGCCAAGCACAAAGGCGAAAAGGAGGAAGCGTGGAATACATCGCTATGCCGATATTAGAGGACAAAGAGTTGACTGTCTACGTTTCTCAGTAAAAAGTCTGCTGTGAGTTAACGTACGGTGAGAAGGAAGTATTCAATCAGAGCTAAAAGGGCCTGAACACTTTTTCAACTCCTTTGAAACAATGGCTCTTCCTTGGCAGATGACGAACACAAAGACGCGTGAAAAGCGTTATCTGATGGTGCAGTTATGCATAGCCGGCACCTCCCTCTCCCGCTCAGCTCCCGCCCCCGGCACAGCGGCGGCCGTGTAAACAGAGCAGCGCTGCGGAGGAATGCTGGACTCCGCGACCCCGCGCCCCGAGTGCTGCTACGGTGCACCGGGTTCAGCTGGGACGGCCCGCCCCTCCGCTGCGTCTCCCTGGCGCTCCGCCTCACCCTACCCCAGCCTGAGGCACAAGAAGACAAAAAAAAACACCCAACACCACAGCCTCCGTGCGTACACACACAAACCCATGAACAGATGATTGCTCAACTTGTGCCGAAGCAGCAAGGCCTTGAAAAAAAAAAAGCCTCACCCGCAGGTCCGTTTGTTCATATGATCTTTTAGATTACATTTTTTACACATGTTTTTTTTGTTTTTTTTTATGATCCTGGAATAAAATGTGCCTGGCGTAAAGAAACCCCGTCTTTTCATTGTTTTTGCTCTTCTTCGTTACTAGTACTTAGAGCTTCATTGTGGGCCAGGTCAGCACATGTTTTTTTTCTGACAAATGAATCTGTGTCACTGCTTGAAAGAAACGTTCACTTGGTGTAGTTTGAGAGAGGCGTAGTGTCGAGCTGACACTGCCCTCTGCTGGAGTGCACGTGGAGGAGAAATGGGCAGGTCAAAATGGATGGAAACCCTTAAGACACAGCAGCAAAGAGGCCAGACAGAGACACCGAAAGCTGAGATCACCTGTTCACATCTCATGAATGACTCGAGTAAGTCATCACGAGGATTTGAAGCAGCATGGCTTTGAGTTGCGGCCGCTCACCTGTCATTGATTACAGATCCTAAATGGACGTTTTATAATAGGAGGGAGTGAAAGCACAATAAACCACACAAACACACACACACACACACACCGATGATCATCACTTTGCTGCACCTCGTCACTCGAGGGGCCTCACACGTGTGAGCATTGATCGTGTTCACAGTCAGACGGGTTTAGGCCCACACACACACACACGCATGGCACACACAGACACACAATCATGGTTGGCTGTTGTCTGAAGAAAAGAAGAGCTGTCTGGTGCCATAGCAACCAATGTGGATATCCCACCCTTCTAAGGCAAGAGAGACAACAGAAGTGGCAATGACAGATTGACAAGACCCTAATGAGATCCTAGAGACAAAGATTAACTCCGTCTGTCTGACTGTCTGTCTGACTGTCTGCCGGGCCGTTTGTCACAGCGAGACTAAATGGGGAAGTGGAAGCATCAAAGTCTGGCAACGTGACTGCATCAGGGAATACGAGAAAACAGAATGTAAAAAGAGCGAATAACAGCGCGTGATGGAGAAAAGGGGAGAACACAAACTGATGGGGAAGGAGAAATCAAACGAGGCAAGAAGAAAAAAGGCTACTCTCTAGGGCGCGTCTGTCTGTTACGAGCAGACTGCCACAGCCTGGAAACGCAGCCTGCACCGGCCCGGCTTTCCCGCCTCCACCTTCAACTACAATCTCACATGTAATTCTATTATTATGGCCCGTTAATCAGGTCACTTAATACTCCAAGCCAAATCCCGACCCCAATGGTTAAAAATAAAGAATATATACATACAAATGTTGAGCACCACATGGAAAAACGGTTCCCCGATAAAGCGTTGCTTGGCAGTGGTTTGGACAGCGGCGCGTGTGCGGGACATCTATTCATCCATGTCAATCTCTCCCGCAGGCGGCTGTGTGAACTTCCACCTTGGATGCGAAGGACAACTTGCGCTCCCGCCGGTAAGTTGCGTCTCACTTCCCGGGCTGACCTGCAGATGGAGGTCAAACTCACTGCAGTGTCAGGCCCGTCCCGATCTGCCCAGTTTGGTGGGATGAGACAACGCGACAGATCAGTTAATGGCCGCTTGTGTGTGAGTGAGAATCTGTTGTTGCATTGTGTGCACGTTGGGTGCTATTTAAGCCAATGGTGTGTGTGTGGCAAAGGACCACATGAATTAACTTTATTTGTTTTTTTTGTTTTAACCAAAGCATCATTGACAGCTCTTTGTCCTTCGCCAATTGTGTTTAGCTTTGATTCGCCGCCCTGAAGTGAGCTCGGCGCTGCCAAGTGATCCGTGTAGTCAGCGAGGGTTGAATGAGACTCGAGAGAGAGACGCTGTGACTTTGAATGCAAAAAACAACAACACAATACCGGACAACAGATTTGAGTTGACACGTCTCTTGTCCTATCATTCATCATCACAAGGCAAATAACCACAATCCCTCCCCTGCGTCGTCAGTCTTTGAATAAAAACCTATCAAGGGTAGTGAGAAGCTGCTGCCGCTGTTACCTGGGATGGCCCCCAGTGCCCCGCCTCCTCCTCCTCCTCCTCCTCCTCCTCTTTTGGAGTGCAACACCACCTGATGCACACGTCTGCTTGCCCACTCATCTACGCCTTGGCTTTAGGAGGTGGTCGGCGGAGGTGGAGGGGGGATGGAGCACAAGCCAATAACACTCCTTATCCTGACAGCATCCAAGTGATTTGACACATGTTTCCAACCAATCACAGAGCACTGCAGCAAAGAAAGCAGCAGCAGCAGTAATACAACAAAAAAAGATAAAGGTGGAGGAAGAATAAATGCAAGGATAATTTATTCAAAGAGGGCCTCTTTGCTGTGCTGTACTTCTGCACAAGTCCCAGCGTTCTGTCTATGACCGAGGTGACAATATTGTATTAAGAATAAGAATGTTATCTTCTGCTATCAACTTATGCATATCATTTAGATTAATAGATGTGATATAATTAGTCATGGCTAAAACCATATCTTGAATTATTTACCGAAAAAATGTGTCCAGTTCACATGAGAGGATTCTGTACCACGTCTATGTGTCAGAATTACAAACTCACCGTGGAATTAGGCTTATGAGCTGCAGCATTTCCCCCCCGCCTGCTGCTCACGCCAGTGCTCTTGAAAATGATAGCAAATTGGATGGTAGCCTTGAAATGTCGTATCCTCCGGTTCACTGTTGAGGAAGACAAATACAAGAAGGGATTTTAGTGTGGTCTTCTCTTTGCCCCTCACCTTGCTTTAAAGTAGAATCCTGTGATTACAGGTAGCATAATGGATATGGATATGCATGACAGCCATTCATTCCGACAAGGTCAATCTTCCTCCAGCAGAGAAAGAGATATTCGGAAGATATTTGGAAAGGGGGGACGGAGGGGGGGTCATCTTTGTGCTATAGAATTGAGCCATGCTGAACCTTCAAATATGTCATCAGCTACATATTCATGTGGCCTCATGTGGAGAGGCTTGTTGTTGCTGTTCTGCACTCAGCCGCAGGCCTTAATACGCAAAGCATCAACCCGGAATGCAGCTTGTCAGCTTCAGTGTTTGTCATATTTACACAACAGATAAATGTAGCATCTGAGTGCAATCTGACCCTTTTTTGTGTTTGGCTGCGATGAACCACGTGGCAAAGTACAAATGTTGCCTTTGCACCAAGGACACAGTGGTGGGCAGTACAATGGCAGACATAAAAGCCACATGTTCACGCGGGTAAGGAATTTAAACTCGACCGAGAAAAGACTTTGGTGAGGAGGTTTGATACATTTGCTTCAGGTACCACCGACCTTCTGAAGGCAATAACAATTTATCTTCAACTGCGAGAGGAAATCACAGCTTTTGCAATCAGGCTCATTTTTTCATAAAAAGAAAAGATTTTTTAGCCTATACTTAACTACGTACAAATAGTACCAGAGCGGCCCTTTGAACTGAGGTGCTCAGATTATTTCCACAGTCTTATGATCAGCTGATAAGCAAAGTTCAACAGGCGGTAAAAATCATTTGATCTTAGTATGGGTACAAATCAGGGTTTAGGTCCTTTTTTAGATGTTTTTTATGACTTTCTTAATATTAAAAGAAAAGTAGTTTTTCCACATTTTTGCTATTTTGTTATGAACTACTAATGAAAACTCTAATGAAGACTTTTTGTAGAATTTTAATGTAAATCTTCATCCTTATCTAGATAGATTAAACATTTCGGCGAATTGAAAATATAATAATTGGATCCCGAAGACTTGTATGTTTTCTGCTAGGTTTTGCGGAAGATAATTATGTCTGCAGCATAAGAACCTTTTTAATTTAAAAAAAAAACAATATTCCAACTTCAAATGATAAGAAAATCCATCAGACTTTTTCAAGTGTTCCGGACACAAGGAGCCAGTTGGATCTCCGTCGTGGGGAAATCTTCCTGAGCCTCTTTGTAGTCGTTGTGTAGTAATCGTGAGCTCCAGGTGAGCCAGTTTCCAAGAGGAGGGGGGCGGAGGGGAGGGGGGGTCCAATGGACGGGCTGAACCTGGTGTGTATGTGCAATGGGAGTGGAGGAATGAAATCATTCATGTTTGAGGAAGCTGAACGGGAAAGCGAGTGCGTTGTGAAGCAGATTACACACCTGCATTATGTTCGTCCCAGTTACAAACATTTAAAACGGGCACAGACCTTTATATTATCAACTATATATAACGTTTTGTTATGCACATATATTTGAGTGTTCTGTAGTCCCTATAATGCCCTCACTAATTATGAGAACTTTGAGCAATAATAATATCCCATCTTCTTTACAACAGAGCTCAATAAATGTAATAGATGGCTTAATGAAGTTACGGTCAATAAATTATTCTCTACTAAACGGTAGAGCAGAAAAGTTAAAGGGTTTTAAAGTTGTTTTTTGTGTTCTAATGAAGGATGTTTTTAGACTATCCAAGTGCCTTTCAATGATTGTCTTCATATCTCACAGTAAGAACACTCACTTTGCACATCAGTTGTCAAATTACCTTCGGCCTACTTAAGTATCGGCCTACTTTAGAGTCTGTAATATTATTTGACGATTTTTCCAATCCTAATGGCTACGGGAATGGCAGTTGCATAACTAAGATGATTATTGTTTTTTCTACTGGGCATGACAGGAATGTGTGAATTCCTGTCCCACCATCAACTGACCTGAATCGCACAAAGAAGTAAACCAGCCTCATTATTCCCTCAAAAGAAGGTTGAACTGAGAGAGCGCTGAAACCAACATAGCGTGATAATTAGGCCATTACATTATCGCTCTCCATTTGAACCACTGACATGATTGGAGATGTCGGCAGTCTGAACCAAAGCTACCTGAAGATCGTTCAATGGGAGAGCCTAAATCTAAATAAATGTTTATGAAATGTTTTTGGATGTAACACTGGATGTTGTCTCGGAATGTTACAGAATCTGATTCGCCACCACAGTTCTGGAGTCACAATGTGGTTCGTGTAGGTTTGGAAACCCGGAGGAGCCGGACACACTACGCTGTGGTCTTGGGTGGATCTGTGGATCTCACACCCTCGACCGCTGCACAAGACCACGATAAACAGATGCGGGGTGGGTAGTTCCCGACTGAGCGTGTGCGGTAGATGTGGTTGAATGACCAGTTCGTTTCATGGGCTGACCACTAACGAAAAGGCAAGTGAGTCACAGGACAAACACGGACACAATAGTGCAAGAAACACCGCGTTGCCTTAAACACGCGCACACACAATTGAGTTACTTGATTGCTCAAAATTGGGAATTTTTGCTTACTCATGATGGCTTTCCGCTTTTCTGATTTTTTTAGAAAGACACACCCATCTTGATTCATTGCTTTTCAAGTAAAAACAATCACTCTTTAAAGAGGCATGTTGTCTGTGGTCATCTGAACTGAGGAAATTGTTCCCTTTTGGAAGGGAAACAGCAAATACCAGCACAATACGTATTTGTAGAATTTTTAGTATAATTCAGTCAGTGAACCCCTTGTATTTAGTAAACAGTTGCACGCTGCAATATATTTTTTTAATTGTTTGGGGTTTGATACAAAGTTGATCAAAAATAGCTTTTTTTTTTAAAGGCACGGCTAATTAAACCGTAATATACTGTTATGAACTGTAATATTTACATACACAAAATCTGCTTTTCTTTTATACTAATGGGTAAAATCTGGGTTAGAAAGAGATGCCTGTTAATAACATTCTCTGAAAACAACTAGGGATAACGTGTTTGCATTAAGGATCTTGCTTTAAATCAATTTAGTAAAAACAAGACCATGCGTCTGTTTTGTAACATCTTAGGAGCTAATAAGACTGTGGGTTTATAACTATTAGTTAGCGCTGAGTTATTTCTTACATTGGTTGTCTACAGTATCTACTGTCTACTTGCAGTACTTGTCGAAACACGTACACAGGATAACTTTCACAAACTGCTGAATCTGTGTGCTCTGGTGGAAGACTGCAGTCTGATTTGAGCCAAACAAAATACCCCGATCAGCTTTGTTAAAGAAATTAGGAATCATATCCCCTTATCCAATTTTTGTAAACATTACAAAAGCAAATTAACCAGTGAATTGCATTAAGAACTCCATCAATTCCCTTCTTACCAAAGAAAACAACCAATCAGAAAGGGAGAAATATAATTTTGCGATAATCGTCATAAGAAAATAAACATTGCTGTCCTGGAGTTGGTGGAGCAGGATTCTGAGACCAAAACCTGCCTAAAATTATAGCAAAGCTTGATTATCCTCGTCTGCTTCAATCAACATCTCCCCTTGACATTAAGCATGGGATTCAAGGGGTCATGACCTTTTCGGCCCCTTATTAAGAACCAGAAGCTCGTACACTCATTCATTTTTAGAACCATTAACAAAACCGGGACACTGGCATTTGTATCATGATGCAGGACGCCGAAGGCGCAAACCTGAGGGGTTTTAGCATCCAGCCAGTGAACAGGTACCTGACTGCCCTGTCCTGTTCCCCCTCCACAGCAGACATGTGTAACAGTCTGGTAGTGGCTCCGTAATGTCTGGCATTTTCCAAACCAGAGTTCTCCACCGGTTGTTTATTAAAATAACTCTGGTGACGCAACTTCCAGAGAGTGATGTTCCCTAATGTGAAGGAGCAACTTGTTAGAGGCGAAAGGCGCTACCGCAGACTAGACGCTGCGAGGATGCAACGTCTGTAACGTCACCCGGCGCATTTCTGAAGAGGAGGACTTTTTTTACGAGCCTGGATTTGGGTTTTCCAACCTAAAATGTGGGCAAAGGGGGCGGCAGCCCGCTTCGACCAGCGAGAGGGAACCGTCGCGACTTGATTGTGAGCGGCTGCGAGGTCTGTCAATGCAGTCCCTCTGAAACCTCCGGGTAGGTTTTCCTATTGTCCCTGATTGTAATCCGACTCGTTCCTTCTGACCTTAATGGATTGGATGGTGTCTAGTGGGGTAATTCCCTGTATACCCGTCATACGTGGGGAGAGAGCACCTGTTTTGGTGGGATGGTTTAAACTGGACAATTGGATCAGAGATGGGTCAGGCACACACTAAGTCAAGTGTTTACCAGTTGGTGGAAACGTGACTCTTCGTATTAGAAAGAAAATCAGTCAAAATTTCCCTGATGCAGCGTTCTGTGACAATTTTAAAAATGTCTGTTTATTGATCTTCTATATTAGTTTCACTGCTCAGCGTAATGGGGTTCTGCTCTGCTTTGTAGCATAATTGTGTGTCCCTTGCGTTTACTTTATTATTTTCACACTAGGAATCAATACAATCCCATTCTAAATTGCAGGATAATTACGTTGTTGAATGTGGTTATTTTCTCCTCTTTGTTTAGTTTAATGTTCGGCAGTTACCCAAATTACCCTTTATTGTTTTGCAGCTTAGTCATAGCAAATCTCTGGGGAGTTCACTGAGATATATGTGCAAATCAGGTCGAGAAGTAGCCCCCTACAATAGTGTATGAACGCACCAATCCAAATTCAGTCTCGGTCGGAGCATACTTGGCGCACAGATGGAATGGCCTCTCCCTGACATGCTCGGCTTTTTGGCGCCTCCGCCTGCTGAGGTCCTGCAGCAAATGGAGCAACTGCACGGCCTTCTGGATGACCTGCTCGTCTTCCTCGTGCGCCTCAGCGATGCACATAATGGACACATCTTGCATCTTACCGGTCATGACATGACAAATTCATACTGGCAGAATCACATTTTATTCTTTTTATTCCTGCGGTAGTACTGAATCACTCTGCACTTGTACTTTTGTCTAATCTACAGAGTATATTGTGATGCTCCAGCAGACTATCCACTGTCTGTACAAGTCCATCTATTCGGCCACCCTCTGTGTAGATCTGGAGTGTTTCTTGCGGCCGAGCCCACCATTAACTGGGGAATTAGAAACTCTGAGAAGTTGTTAATCACCACAGTCGTCGCTGTGCTCAGGGGTATGGGGCATGTTCTGGGGAAAGCTGGGCTAACACTACTGGATCCAATGGTCTTTAATTAGAGGGAGGGCTTGGCAGGGACTGATGGAGGAGAAAGGCTCTCAGGATGTGAGTCCAGGGTGAGAGGGTTCACACACAAAACACTGGCTTTTCATCACCGCATGACTCACTCAGTTTGTGTGCAAAGTGTTGTGCATGTGCGTGTGACTGAGTGTGCGCAAGTCTAGAAAATTAGAAAATGTGTGTGTGTGCCCTTGTGTTGTATGTGTGTGTGTGTGAGTGCGCGCGCATGCGTTCCTTACCTCACTGCTCAGGCATTCCAATAGAGAAAGTGGTGTGAAGAGAAAGAGTGGCTCTCACAGTGCGGGTATTCATGGATCTGGCCCCCGCGGGCCGGTCCGGGCTACAGTGTTCACAGACAAAGCCTCTCCAGCAGGACCCAGACACACTCGAACAGAAAGGGGAGCAACAGAAGGAGAGGAACGCTGGAGAGGGGGAGTCAAGGTAACAAGGAGGGGAGGGGGGAAATGGAGAAGGGGCAGGAGAGACCAGTGGTTGAAGGTCAGTGTGGCAGCTCCCATTCACCCGAGGTTACAGGTGCGACGGGCTGTCCTCTAAATCTGGGGCCACCCAAACCCGCTCTGCTTTGATGCAAATTCATATTGTTTAGGAGGAAAAAAAATCTGAAATCACATCGTGTTTATTCAATGAGCAACACCGATTATTTCCAAATTTCACAAAGTCACAAAGTCCTGACTCATGGGTTGTAATCTGGTTGGTAAAAACTGCGACGCATTATATCGCCTCTCATCTGTACTGCAAGTTTACTTTGACTAAGTTGTTACCCTGAGAGATACTCGCACTCTTTGCACCCACCACCACTCTTTTTTTCACATCCTACCAATCCTGCCTCTCATTTTCAGCCCTCTTCCCTCCCTCCAGCATCCAGCCAGCCGCTTGAGCTCTGAGGATTCCATGAGTTTCTTCCACTTGGCCGTCCTGTCACTGCTCCCCCTACTTGGCCCCTTCCCTCGACCGGGTAGCCCGGTTCACTGTGTCCTCAAACAACCCGTGTGCATATAGAGGAAAGGGGCCCCGAAATGGGGAGGCCCTTTTCTAACTTTTAGTTTTTAGAGAGACCGATTTGCACTGGAAAGTCTCTTCATTGATTTTCAATGTTATTCCATTAATGTTTTTAGAATATATATATATGCATGGATGAAGGTTGATGTATATACTTTTCATATTATTATTCAGAATTATTATTGCAACCTCACTCCATGGACCTTTACACTAACCGTCAGTTATGCGGGGTATAAAAATTCCAGGTATTTGAATAACGACACCACCTCAATAGAGAGAACCGGTTCTGTTGATATAGTTCATCACGCAATAGCCTTCATAATTCAAAGACGGCTGAAATATTTTTGCTGGCTGTCGTGTTGGAATGTTTCTTTTGCCACAGCTTTGTAAAAAAATCTCAGGTTGATCATGGCCTCTTTTTCCTGTAATTATTACCTTGGATAAATCTTTTTGTACTTCTAAAATATTTCATTTTTAAATCAACAAAATCCAATTAAAAAAAAAACTATTACCAATTACTGGATGAAATTCTCATTTAATTTATAACTATCTTTGAAATATAATAGGTAATTAATATCATTAACAATGAATCTGGATGCATTTCTAAGCAGCAGTATCTCCGTTGGCTTACAGACCTTTGGGTACGTGCTCCCTCACATGGGAGGCCTGTCTGGAGGATGGATGCGTCCATGCAGGCACCTGCTAGGGGGAAATTGATGGCCTTGTCCTGAAGCAGATAGATTACGTCCCGTTTGAAGTTTTAACATCTGGTCGGAGTTGTGAAATGAGTAACAGGTGTAATGTTAAGGAGTGTCCATGTCAAGGAGTTGTTTTAAAGTGAAAGTTATACGTTGTATAGTATATTTCATGTGGCTTCAGAATTGGTGTTTTCCAGCTGAACCTGTGAAAGTACATGATAACGGGGCTTCACTTCTTGTGGTACGTTCACAGCAAAAGCGAAGCAAAATATTTGCGCGAGCAGCTTCCATGCAAAGTCAATGAAAAGATCAACGGCCGGCGCGAATGACGCAACAAACGCGCTGCGAAATATGCAAAGATGCATGAAATCTTTGCCAAGGTTGAAATATTTCAACTGACAAAAATTTGCTTCGCTTTAGGTGTGAACGCATCCTTTTTTCTCAATAAGTGGATGCTCAAGTGGTGCGTGGTGATACATAAAAGGTTATAGGCCAGGAAATGATTAAAATCCGTATTAACATTGTTTGTGAGGTTGAAATCCTTGCACTGAAGTAACACATCAATCTTTCATCTTTCCATCATTTCCCAAGGTTGTATCTGAAACTAAGTGGGAGTCATGAACTTATTAGAACAAAGAGTACCTTTTGAATTGGATTTTAATCAGCAGCCAGTTTTGAATAGTCTTAATACAGGGATGGATGTGGCTGCAGGATATTGGCAGGATGGCAGAACCCTTATTTAAAAAGGTTAAATCAATAGTGTGGTAGTTGCATGGAAAGCATGGGTTAGCCTTTTTAGATTGTCCTTGAACAGTTGAGCTTTATTGACTTGATCAATATGGAAATGAAGGAACATACAGGTTGTGTCTTCATTCCGGACATATCGCTGTCTGCCAGCTTACGTGAAGAGGACGTTTGGATTGATCATACGGTCCTTTAATTGATCAGTACAGTAAGAGATGCGGTGGTGTGGATGATCAGGTGGCGAGCTTGACGCAAGTTGGTGTAAGTAGTGTAAGACGTTGCACAGCTGCACCCACACTTAGAGATCCATCGTATAAATTACGATGTAGATCATTTTTGATTCCCCATGCGACATTGTTGGACTGCAGATGAACCGTCGCAGGTCATGGTCCGCCTTTTACTATTTACTGTATTATAAATCAATGGCCATTATATGTGGGGGTATCGAAGGCACAGTAGACACACTGTCACGTGTCTTCATGATCCCTTTGACTCCTGGTCCCCTCAAATCTCTGGTGACCCAGAGGCCACGACCCCGGCATCTGCCAGCAGTGGCAGAAGGAGAGTCTCACCTACAGCGGACAGATGCTGTGGAAGATGAAGCCTCCGCAGCGAACCCGCCTCAAATTGAGATGCTTAAAAAAAAAAAAAAAACTCAATTTATGACTTGATCATTATTTAATAATTAGACTTGTGTATTCAATAGAAAAGTGACCATTGGTAGATACAATTTCATTGCAACGTTTTGCTATGTTTTTTGCTCATCTTAATCCTTTCTCATAATTATGTTATACCTTTATTGACTTGAACACTTGGGGGGGGGGCGGAGGCGGTGTCATAACAGTATAAATATAGTGCGAGTTTCTAGTCTTGAACAAAGCTCTCCGTGTACTAATTATCTGAGTGAGAATTTGTTGTTTGTGCCCCAAATGTGTGCAGCAGTGCGTGCATGAGAGTGGAGCTTGATGCGCGTAAGTGAAGCCGTTTGCCTCTTTCCTTCCTGTGTGTCCCGATACCTCCGTTGCTGCAGACAGTCGGCGGTGCAGAGATGGTGCGGGGTGTGTGGGGGAGGCAGGCAGCGGACATGGCGGCAGGCCAGAATCAATTGGCGGTGTAATGAGATGGCCCGATGCCAGGTAACCATGGAGCTACCCTCTCTGCCTGTCTACCAGTGCGGAGTTCAAAATTAAACTGAATGAATGAGAGGAGGGAGGCGATGGGAGGGAGGGAGGGCGGGGAAACAAGGGGCTGAAATGGCAGGAGTGGAGGGTGAGTGGAGAGAAAGAAATGGCGAGAGAGGAGGGCGGCTGGTGAGGCACTGCGGGCTATTTCAAAGCACTGTGGCTGTACAATTTAACTTGAGCCCTTATTTCAGGGATTGAAGATGGAGGGGGGGTGAACTTATGACCTCCCCCAAAATCGTTGAGCTGGAAAATATCCGGAGGTGCAGTTTGTGTCCAAGCATCTTGCCGCCGCGCACGGCAAGCGTTTCAGTAACGAACGTTGTGCTTCACAAAGAAAGAGAGAAATGTCAGTTTTCTCCCTTTAAGTGGAGCTGCCGGGGTTTTTTGCCAGTTTCATGGAATTATTCTGTTTAATTTGCCTGTAAATCTCATTTCTTTATCCCCCCCCGGCCCCCTCTCTTCTAGGCCCCACACTCTTCCTCCTGTCATGGAAGATGTGTTAATATTAAGCAATTGGCTGCATTCTGTGTGATTAGTACAAGCCAGTGGATCCTGCAGATGAATATAAATGAAGTCATAATACAGTTAATTGGATCTTTTTCTCCTTCTTACAGCTTTCCCCCTGCTATGTCATTGTGCTCGC
The DNA here is from genome assembly GCA_021346845.1 of Apeltes quadracus. Taxonomy (NCBI): domain Eukaryota; kingdom Metazoa; phylum Chordata; class Actinopteri; order Perciformes; family Gasterosteidae; genus Apeltes; species Apeltes quadracus. The sequence continues at coordinate 7,843,688 of CM037916.1, read as the reverse complement.
TCATTTCTTAACTCTGCGCCCATAATGGATAGTTTTACTTTGTCCGATGAATAAAATGTCCTGCAATGTTAATGTCAAACACTGCTGTTCGGTTAAACCCCGATTTGTAGTACTTTATTACATTCAATTTTTCAAGTAATACTTTTTTAATTAAAATCATAGGCATGTTGAAATAGGAAGTAAAGAATTTCAAAAGTTAAACGTTTAAAAAGATAAAGTTTATTCTTTATCAGTAATTCATTATAATTGAAGTGTGTCAAGCCGAAACGTACGGCTAACCTAGATGATTCATTTGAAGGCTTTAGGAGGGTTAATACATTGTAGTTCTGTTCATCACAATAATAAAGATAACCTATAATCAGCAATCAAATCAAATGCTACGGAGCAAACTTCAATATTGATGGAAAACACATTTTTTCTTTTTGCTCAAAAGCAAGTTAAAGAACTTACTCTCATTTTGTTTTACTTTTTTCCTTCACTCATCCAGTTGCTACATTAAAGCAACCTCAGGATGGAGTTTAATCAGGAACCGCAAAGATGTTGTTGTTTTCTGAGCCGGCCTCGGGTCCGTCCGCAGGCCGGGCTGAACCGAGCCAGCAGTTTGTTTTGTGCAGCTCTTCCCGTCGTGCTGAAAAGCACAAACGTGAAGCACGGCGGGACGCGCAGGTCGCGTCCTGCACGCGGCGGACGCACCGGAGGGCCGCTTCTCCCGGTGTGACCTGCGCTTCTCGGGGTTCTGAGGGAGCGAGCGTGCTGTACCGCTGGTCCGTCCGGACAGTAAAGACGTATGAAAGACTGGTCCGGCGCTCCAGACTTCTGTCTGAGGCCGTGAGTCTGGAGTGCGCGTCGAGAGGGAGACGAGACACTGGGCCAAGATGTCTGTGGTGGGGATGAATGGGGAGGACCGGAGAAAGGGTGCCGCAGTTGTGCGTGAGCAGAATATGCGATGGGAGGGGGCGAGGGGATGGGGGGGAGGGGGGGAGGGGGGAGGAGGAGAGGGGTGGTGGGGAACAGTGAGGGAAAAGCAACCGCAGGAGATTGGTGAGATGAAAAGGGAGTGGGAGAGAGATTTAAGAAAACGGATTAAATTGTCAAGCAGCAAAGATGCACAGGCGCGAATGAAAATGTACAGCGATAAATACGGCCGGCGTCTGGCGTCTCCCACTGCTGCTCCACGCTGCTCTGCTGGCTTCAGCATGGGGTTCAGATCTAAACAAAGGCCTTTCCCGGACATGGACTGGAATATCCACCACAGTCAAGTTCAATGATTAGACATCTCTAAATACAGCACATGTGGGAAACATAAACCAGGGAGAGAATGAACAAAGCCAGTCAATGTTTGCACACTGCGAATAATCAAGTGTACAAGATCTCTGGTTACATTAACAACAAATTATTCTTACGTTCATGTAGAGTTTAAGACTGTCAGGAGGCAGTGGGGCGATACAAGAATGTCTTGTATGAATGAATGAATGAACTATTGAATGTTTCAATAGTTTTGATTCACTGTATCGTAAGATTATCACCATGAAAATAGGCTTAAAATTCTTAACATAATAGTGGAATCACTTACATTTTAAGGAACAAATATGTTTGATTGCAGAAAAGTTAGGACCCAGGTTTTAATGAGGTAATTGTAAATCATTACAAAGCCTACAAAGTAGCACCAATGTGTGAGTCTTTTCTTTCTTGCGTCATAATTCATGTCGGCACACCTGTAACCAGTTTTGATTAATGAACGACGTGCTTCTCCTCTTCTTGTCCCTCCATCTCTGGGAGACAGCTGGGTTCCTCTGCTGCCCGTATGGCTGCTGGTGGTTCTACCGAGCGGCAACATTTTGTCTTTTGTTTGACAAAGACTCCCAATGGCTTCCAACAAGTGTACACACACACACACACACCAATCCTTTGATCTGGATTTAGTAATTATCATGATGGTACATTACCAATATAAACATTTCGCTGCTTTACCTACTCTACATCCGGCCTTCATTCTCCATTCGCAGCTCTGGTGGTTTTCCGAGGCTCCGCCGTAGGTTGAAGTTACTGCTGAAGGATAATAAAACAGACAGGCTGGACTGTGGGTGGCTGTTTCATGTTTTGACACTTGTATCCAAACAATTAAAATCCACAGTTTTTCAGTGCCTGCCTCCCCCTTGGATGGCACATTTAGCTTTTAGGTACTCAGAAAATCATTGTAATAGTCTTTTAAAGCGCCAATAAAAAAAATGAAGCTTGTGTGATTACTGGATGTGCTTTTACTGCGGAAACAGCTGCCTACTGAGTCCCAGTGACGGGCCTGGGTGGCGACATGTAGAGGTATTTGTTGAAACTTCGCAGTACACACAGAGTCGTCCGTGAATAACAGCCCGAACACAAAGGGTTGACACATTTAAGGGCGGGGGATTTATTGTTGCTCTTCCTGGCATCTTCCATACATCAATATGAGAATAGTACACAGTGTCTAGATTCTCTCTGATAATTCATGTTACGTAAACCGTAAGGATGACATGCCTGGGTTTGAGCCCACTACGAATAATGCCATTATAAAGTAAATTAATAATATAACTCCCAGCGTGCCACCTATGCAGCGTGGCGGGTGGGGGGGTTGTCACTCCACCCTTTTCAGTTTTTTGAAGGCAAAAAGAGTTTTCCACCACAGTGATGGGAGGAGTTAACGTTTCACATCTCTGCCAGTGACCGGACAATAATAGATCTCACTGAAAAACAGTTTAAGTGATAGTTATAATCTGTCCACCAGTTCATGTCCAGCACCCTTACAGGCGACTAATGACACATACAATAAGAATAGAGTAACTAAAACAATCAAATTAAACATGAATCCATATTTATCAAACCTGTATTCTTCTGCCTGATGCTACCTGTATTTACATTATATTATATGAAACGTAGTGTTTTCCCGGCGCTGAGGGAGGCCGTATTTAAGGGGTTACCTGGTTCGATGCTTTTGGGGTTCCCATGTGGCTCCCTCTGCTTTTGGAGAGGTCTTTTCTGCGGCGCCCCTGTGACGGGGGTTCTTGGCAATACACCGAAAGTCAAATTTGTTCATTTAGATTCAAGTGGTGACCGTGGAGCAGACAGCGGCCCGTTGGCATGCTGAGGCAAAACAAACGGCCAACGACAGCAACTCAACATTGGTCCTTTTTTTACAGAAATGACATGCTGATAAACATGAACTAATCTATATATGAATGGGGTTCCTTTATATTTAAAAATTAGGCCTTATTGTTCAATTTGAAACTGTTCATAAATTGCAGACAAATGAGCTCATTGTTCTTCCCGATGCCAGAAGTCGGGATCCCAATGGGTGATCATGTCTTCCTGAAGGGCACTTTAGCGAGGCAGCTGCTTTCTGGTGTTTGGCTTCTGTGATTCCGACTGTACACGAGTGGACAAAAGCTTCCTCCAAATCGGAACCAGTGCCTCCGATATCAGTGCACGTTGCCTCATCGGTGGGTTTGTTCCTGAGTGCAGGGTGGACATATTTTGTAAATGAGCAGTGGTTTGTGTAAAAACGGTGGTAATCCACATTTGCATGCTCTAGCAGGAGCAACACACGTTCTGTATGAAACAAAAAGCCCTTTGCGGACATGGAAAAAAATAGTGTGGGTTGATCCTATCCGGTTGCATCACTTCTTTGTTTAAAATGGAATTAAGAAGATATAATACACAGCCTTTTGGATTTCAAGACACAGACACACACTTTTATATAAAACTCCCACAGTGAATTATTGATCTACACAAACATGGCTTTTTTCTTTTCATAACTGGAAAGCGTGCAGTCGTCAAACTAGAGTCACTCGCCATGTAGCTACATTTGGGAGACACTGAATGCGAGCACTTGACCCGGAAAACAGTGTGCAGCATGGGGACGAGGACACGTTGGGAGACACACACACACACACACACACACACACTCACACACACTATCGGGCGCACCGGTTGCATTCTCAGCCGTCCCCCCGCGTGGCGGGCCGAGCGGAGTCTCTCGGGGACTGACAACACCGCCGTATGCCATTCGTTGGGTCTGAAAGACGGCTACCGGGACAAAGGGCACGGGTGGAGGAGAGGGGAGACGAGGCGGAGAGACGCAGGACGGGGAGCGCCGCGCTTCCTCGTCGCTCGTAGCATGCTTTCTCCCCGGCCCTCAGCCATTTTGGAGCGAGGGGAAAAAGTGGCTGCTTTTCTCTCTCCTCTCTCTCTCGCTACGTGGCAAAGCTTAGGAGAAGGCTGCAGAGAAGACGCGCTTTGCAGCTCGCACTCGGGAGATAATGTTTGCAGGGGGAAAAAATAATAACCTTCTTCCAGCTTCCAGGGTTTTTTTTTTTTTTTTTTTTGTAATGTTTTGTTACCCTTGCATTTAGCCGCTAAGCCTCTCTCCTCTCCGCTGCCCATTTTCACTCATGCTGTGTCCTTTTCTTACGAAAACTTGCGCTCGAGTTTTTCCAACTCGTATCTTTTTCCCCCCCGTCTCTCAAATTGATTCGATGCAACCGAGTTAAAGACAAAGGAATATGTCCCAAATTTTGGCAGCAGATCCTGCTGGGATCCAAAAAAGCAAAGCAGAATGAAGCACCAAAAAAAAAAAAAGGAAAACACCACCCTTTCCTTTCCTATGCTTGGTCACAAATTCCACTTTCTCTGTAGCCAGCCCTGCGCTGCCACTCCTCCTCATCCACATCTTACTGCATTCTACCTTTTGCAATTTCTCTCTTGCCGTACATTTTTTTTTGACAGGGAATTTGAGGTTTTTGCACCCTGGAAAATGGGCACTGGACAACTGGTTAGGAGGGCGTCATAACGGAGGGACGTTATCTTCCTACTTTTGCTTGTTATTTCGCTTTTATGTTTTTCTTTTTTTTTCTTTTCACCTGCTACTGTTATTCCGTCGTTGTGGTTGTTGTTGCAGTGCTTGTAGTTTTAGTCTGTTATGTGTTTTTGGGGTCTGCTTGGATTACCACGTGTTTGAGTGTGTGCTTTTAGGAATGGGTGTGCACAGGTATCTTATCTGTCGCCGTTAGACTTTCTGCTGACGGCATCTGCATCTGCTTTTATAGGGTTCTTGATTAATGCCAAAGCTTTGGCCTACACTTCTCCCCGAGCCATTCCAGAGGATGTCTGACCATCAATTCCTTGTTGGTAGGTTTGCAATTTATGATACTTTCAGTTAGCTCGGTTCACAGTTGTTTCCAATCCGCAACGTACAATGCGAACCTGATTCACATGCATGTTATTATGGGGTTGATTACAGGTAGTAAGGTCAAGGTCAGAATTGTTGTACAGTACGGAAATGCATAATGTATTAAATACCTGTATTTATAGACTACCAAAATTAAAACTAGGATCTTATTTCACCATTTCTGCGGCTGCGATTTAACATGGTTTCACCGCCTTGTATAATCTTGCTTGAGAATATTTACAGAAAGATCCAGGATTTATTGTCTGATCCTTTTCATCAAAATACAAATTGGAATGACCTTGGCGTATTCTTTTCATATTGCTGCATTTCATTTAATCTCATACATCTTTAAAATGACATTTAACACAGCAAACATGTGATTTCTGAATAAAAAAAAATGCGTCCATTCCGTGTTCATTATTTGCACAGCTGAAACAACACACATCATATTATTCTGTCTGACATTTCAAAAACAAATGCGACCTCAGAAGAATGTGTGATCGGTAGGTTACACAAACATCACGTCCACCTCACAGTCATGTGCTCTGGCCTGTGTGGCGGTTTAATTCCACTGCTCACAAACAGGAAATATGTTCTACAGCCACATGATGAAGAATAAAAAATATCAGAGTAAAAAAAAAAAAAAAAAGATCTGGCTAAACTCGTATAACCCTGGGTTCTGATAGACGCTGTCTGTGTTTCATGTTGGTTATTTTGCTAGAACGCCCACTGAGTAGCGGTATGTGGAGCGAGTGGCGTAAAAGGACTCGCTGTTTCTGTGTTTTTTGGGGGGAATCCGTCTTCCACATCCGCTAATGTCAGCTGCCACAAACCCGTAGATCCGAACTTGTGGTGACTGGCTTCACAAGCTCGTGTCTACAGGTATGTGTCTTCATGGCGAGCACAACAGCTGCTGACATCACTTTGCAATGGCGATACTATCTTTTATCGGGATACGGTGGGCAGTTCCAGTATCCTGTAAAGGTACATTTATGATGATACGTTTGATGCATTTGCAGCAGCAGCAGCAGCAGCCTGGCCGTTTTGCTCCGGTGTTCCGCAGGTTGAGGTAGTAGGTTGTATAGTTCAGAGTGACGCCACAGGAGATGACTGTACAGCCTCCTAGCTTTCCCTGAGGAAACGCCACACACGCCGCACCCCGACGGATTATTTTACCAAGCACCAGCCTTTTGTCTGCCCGAGTTCTTCTGTTGGTTGTGAATACGTCGTCTTACTATCAGCGGGTTTTGTACCTGGCTTTTTTATTAAAATGTGTCGTGTTCCAGAAGACGTCTCGCATTTTTTTTTCAGTCGTAGGAAGAGACAGAAAATTGCCAATCATGTGACTATATTTGTGGCAGAATGACACGGTGAAACACTAGCGATGAGGTTGATGAAAGGGGGAAAGATGTGTTTTTTTGGGGGGGGTGGGGGGGGGACCAACATGCGGCTCCCAGCAGGGTTTGCAGGCCGCTCTCGTGAAGCAGAAGAAGCTGAAGGGAAACACAGCCGCAGGGGGAAGAACAAGGGTTTGGCAGCCAATTATGTACAAAGTTCAGTTTCACTTCACCATAGTGATACATTTCCTGTGGTAAAGAAACTACTGTGATGAAAACAGGGAGTAACAACTTCCACTGCTTCAAACCAAGAAAACCAACAGTCCCTGAACTCCACCGCGTCCGTGACAGCAACGTAAAACGATCTGATTTATTGCTTTATTTTAGGCAGGTTGAAATGAATTTGTCTCAAGCCATGTAACTTTTAGGCAACTGCATTCTAATAAAAAAAAAGATCATAACAGGTTATCAAGAGATTATAATTACACTGCTGCATGATTTCATCCCCATTTGGTGAAGGTGGCGAAGACATAAAAGCGCGCGGCTTCAGAATGAAACCCAGCAGCGGACGCCGTCCCGTTTGGGGTCGATGGCGTCCCCGCGGTGCGGTGTGCTGCTGTGTGCAGATGTGCAGAGCTCGGAGTGGCGTAAGGGATGAAGGGCTGTTTCCACTTAAGCTGTCCCAAGGCCACCGGGTTTGACGGAGGTGGGGTGAGAAGCTCTGTGGGCCCGAATTTAGCCGGGGCCCGTAGCGCGAGGCAGCTTCCGCAGCACGGCAGTGCGCGACGTGCAAGTCAGATACAGCTTCGCTCTTGTATTTTTCAGAACACAATGAGCCAAAGAGTTTTTTTTTTTTCCTGTGTGTTTATTAATTTGCCTCCGTTTCTGGGTGAAATGTGTTGTTGTGGCCATGGGGTAGTGTGTTAGAGCATACAGCAGGAGGCATACTGTACAGGAGCCCTCCCTAGTGACACCCCGCACCCTCCCTCCCTCTCTCTCACACACACACACACACACACACACTCACTCTCTCACACCACGCCCTCCTTGTGGAATTTAAGTGTAGGTTTTTTGAATTTTCCTGAAAATGATTATAAATAGTCCCGTTTAGCTGTTCTAATGTTAGTTCTGCACTCGGCCGACCCGCAGAGTCACGGACGCTCCCGAGGAAGCGAAAGTAACGAGACGCTTTGTAGAAGCGAGACGCTGTGAACGGAGCCCTCGGTGCAGCGATGTGTTGAGAGGACACGGAACGCTGGAAAAGAGAAGGAAAAAATACTATTCATAAGTCAAAGTATTTCTCCTTTTTATCGAGCGATTGTTGAAATTAAAGAGGGTGCGGGTGGGGGAAGAGGAGGGAGCACTGTGGGACCGCACAGGCCATTTTTCCTGCTGTCACTGATCTGGGCCCACCGCGCGTTGTCCGTCAAAGGGACCCCGCTCGGGCTCTCCCTCCCTCTTCTCCCCATCGCTCTTGCTTTCCAACCATCTTGTCTCCCGTCCTTTTTTTACGAGGCTTCTCTGCTGCTTCACAGCAGCTAATACTGATTAAGCACAAGACAACCACACCGCCAGGCTTCCAGTTACATTTCCTTTACCGCTCCCTGAGCCGCGTTTTCTCTATCTCGCTCTCTCTCTGGATCCCGTTCCCACCCTCCTTTTTCTCCATGAAGCGCACGCTGTAACACCCAGTCACTCTGGCAGACACAGAGGGAGAGAGAGAGAGAGAGAGAGAGAGAGAGAGAGAGAGAGAGAGAGAGAGAGAGAGAGAGAGAGAGAGAGAGAGAGAGAGAGAGAGAGAGAGAGAGAGAGAGAGAGAGAGAGAGAGAGACACAGCAACAGAATACCGGACTTGCCGACCGGGGAAGGATTTTTTTTCTTCTTCTTTTCTTTAACGAGAAGGACCTTGAAAAGAGACATTGTGAGATACAAATGTGATTGCCTGTCTTTCCCTTCTTTCTTTCTTTCTTTCTTTTCCCTCCCCTGCTTTCTTGAACCCTCTGCCCTTGTTCACTTAACCACTTTCTCCCTCGCTCTCTAGCGTTCCGTATCTCTCCTCCTCTGCATGCAGCAGGCCTTTACAGTGTAAGCGATTTGAGCCGAGGGAGGAAATGAATGGATGGCATTTTTTTTTTCTCCCCCCTTTCCCTCACTCTGCTGCTGTTTTTTCGATGCTGTATTTAGCAGACGGAGGGGAAAGCAGATCCTCTACGCTACCTATGCCCTCGGGACTCGAGCCTGCGGTCCATGAAGCATGCGAGGCAGAGGAGGGAAGAAAACACAGGGACACAGACAGAGAGGTGTGATGTAGCGAGACTGAAGCGCCGGGCCAGAACAGAGAGAATGTGAGACAGATGGAGGCAGGAGGCAGACGGAGGGGCAGTAGTGTCACATGGGGTAAGAGGGGCGAGGGGCAGTGGACTGAAAGGACCACAGCAACAGGCGTGCCACAAATTCTCCCGTTATTCACAACAATCTGCCGGTTGTAAGCTATTTTAATCATCACAGAAAAATTCAAATGGTAACCGGAACTCCCGTTTGTTTTTTTGTGTGTGTTTTTGTCTGATTTGAAACTGTGATTGATGTGGAACACGGGAGAGGGTTCAGACTGGGCCCACATGTGCGCTTCATCGGATCGCATGTGGCCTGCGCGCTTGGCCGAGGGCGTTTCATTTTTTATTTTTTACTGGCTTTCCTTTTATTAAAGTAGTCCGCTCTGTAACTCATCTTATTATAATTGTTCTGCTTTTGTTTAACACTTCCCTTCCTGTCTCACTTACTTAATCTGGTTTCTTACTCATTCATTTGTCATGTTTGCACTGGTGGGCATGCAGCGGTGCCTTGCTTTGCTCCTCTCTTCCATGCGCATGCCATTTTTCTACAGGTGCCCTTGACAACGCAGCTTCCTGCATACCTATTTTGTGAAGACATTTAAAGAATAGTTTTTTGCTTCATCCTCTGCGCTTCCTGTTGCTGCTTTTATGGCTTGCTGCCTTCTTTCCTCCGAGATGCACTGCGGTGTGATTCATCTGTATCCCTTTCGAGTGAAACTCTCTGTGCTATATTTCTCGTTCACCTAATTATTTGAACCTCGCTCTTGCTTTACCTTTCATCTCTCTCTCTCTCTCTCTCTCTCTCTCTCTCTCTCTCTCTCTCTCTCTCTCTCTCTCTCGCTCTCTCGCTCTCTCGGGCTGCACATGGAATAGTCTTGCATGTCTGAGCAGCAGACGGCTAGACGGCAGCAATCTGCTACAGCAGCCTCACGTGCTGGTCCGAGGCACCCGTTCAGCAAATGCCCGAGCTACAAGCACCAAAATCTCTGCCTCAAATCTCAAGCTTTCTTTGTTTTTTTGTATTTTTTTTTCTCTCGCAGATCTCTCTCTCTCTTTTCATTTTGCCTGGCCACATCCTCCCCTCCTGTGTGCTGACCGGCGGCGACGCACACAGAGGACTGCGGCAGCCTCTGCCATCGCGGTCGGCCGGGTGAGTTTTCTCCTTTCCTTCTCTCCTTCCTTTGCATCTTGTCTCATCGCCCTCCCGAGCTCCTTTTCTTCCTCTTCCTGCTCCTCCTCCTCCTTCATCTCACAGGCAGTCGGATCTCATTTTGTGTTCCTCGCGACCAGGCTTAGCCCCCATGCAGCCCCGAGCCGCGTGATTGACAGGTGCGGTCCCCGAGGAAACGGGATGTCTCATAGGGAGACTAGAAGTTGTAAGGAGCTTTGCTATTTTACCGAGGGGAATTTTTCTGGTGGCGCCTTTTCCGCCTCTGCTCGGCATCTGACTGGCACCCCTGCGCATGTGCAGTGGTGCAGCATTTTGGCGTTTTTTTTGTTTTTTTGTTTTAAAGTGAAGAACGAAATGTGTTGATAATAATGCTACGATTTTGCCGAGCGAGGCCGTGACAGCGGGAAGGAGGGAGGCCGAAAAATGCAGCGGCAGAGCCACTCTCCTGAGCATCATGCAGTGGTGAAACGCTTTCCCCCTCGGTGTGTACGGCCTCTCAGGCGTGACTACAGCGCACACGTGTGCACAGCACATGTGTGTTCACTTGAAACACGATGACTTGTGGTTAACGTTTGCATTTACAGCGCGTGCGATGTGATTTACGGTATGTATCGGTATGCGACTGGCGCGCAGAATACCGCAATGCTTATTGTCTTATAGGATATAAAAATGTAATGCATGAACTAATGCATGGGCGGCGGGTGCACGCCGATCCGACCCGCCAAGACCAGAGGGAACTTGTGGGTTAAAGTTATTCGTAGGTAACAGCGCAGCACAAATCCATGGAGAGAGGTAGCGGCCATTGTCTGCTGGAGTCTCAGCCGTGCAGCACATGATCCGCTCTGTGTGGCTTAGTGGGGGCCAGAGCCCAAAAAAGCAATCTGTACCTCTCTCATTCCCTGAGACCCTAACTTGTGACGTTTTGCTGTAATGTGCACGGGTTGGGTTCTTGGGAGCTGCGAGGGGCACTCACACTTCTCCCTTAACCTAAAGCAAAAAAACCACAGTGGGGATGAAGGACCTGTGTCCGGGAGGGAGGGATGTCTAGACAAGGCGCGGGGATATGACAGTATTTGTGTTGTTTATGGGCGGGAACAATGAATTAATGAATAAAATGACCAATGTATGACTGCGGTTACACCCACGGTGACTAATGTTAACGTGCTAACATACGCGAGCAGCACAAGTACGCCTCACTCGGTTGTAGAGACTCTGCCCTGCTGACTGTCTAGATAGTAGTAGTAGTAGTAGCTAATGCGCATAATATCACTCGGGCTGCAAAGTGGAAATGACATTCATCCCCATTCTCCCTCTTCCTGCCCCGTCTTGAGAGCAACACAAAGTACAGATGAGAGCGTGACACTGAAAGCTCGGTACACTTGTGTTTGACCTCATCGAAACGCTCCTCTTTCTTTAGCTATGCGCCGTGCTTCTATCTATCTGTGTGTGTCCTTGTCACATGACGATAGGAAATACTCAATGGGGATCTTAACGCATGGCTGAGGGAGAATTTTCGGACGCCTGTGTATGTTTGCAGCAGGGTGCCACCTCCCTGGGTGCCACCATTGTAACTTTACAGCAAAAGGCTGTTATTGTGTGTACTGTGTTTGATTGGATGTTATGGGAGGGTAGAACAAGAGAGGCCGTATTCGGGCCCGGTTTTTGATGCAGCACTGTACTCGTGTATCATGCTTATAGGGAGAAGTTGCCTGCGTATTCACAGTTCTCCTAAAACCAGCGATCAGCGTGTTGAAATGTGTTTGCAGGCAAATGCCTGTTTTTATAATTGGTCGGCGATCTGTGATCACAGTAACAGCTTCATTTCCAGCTCTCCACACCTCCAGAATGTAACCCTTTGCTTGTCTCCTTCTTCTTCTGCAGCCACTCTGAAGTCACTCCCGGTGTTTCTGCGAGCTTTGAGCTGCAATGACGTTTGTCGTTTTGTCCTCATTCTTTCATTAGCCTGGATCGGATGTGATGCAGTGATCGCTTGGTTGAAAGGCAGGTAGCTTTGAGCCGTGATTCTATTTTCCGCTCCGATTTAAGGCAATTTTTAGCTGTGTTAGCTGAACGGTTGAAGAAGCAGCTGCCATTTTTTTTCGTACAGTCGCTACATGCTTTAGGGATTCAGAGGTCCATAGGCATTTTTTACATGGATTTCTGTAACATTGCCACATACACCATGTATTATTGGGAGTTTTGCTGCCCAGTCTGGTTTCAGTTTACTATGTGAGAAAGAAAGGTTGCCTCACAATGACTCCAGCAGGGTTTAATGCAGCTTAAGCCTTTTTTCAAACCAATACTCTTCAAAAAGATATGCAAAATAAATGAACAACAGACTGAAACATCTACATCTAGAATCCACATTTCGAGCTGCCTTTGATCTTTCATTGGCTCGGTGGGAAATACTTTGCTGCTGAGTTCTTTAGCTCCACGGGATTGTTTGAGACGTTTATTGAGATTAATCTGTATGGGTTTTGGATACATGTCAATGTTTTTGTAATCCCTCTGGCCTTCGTATCTTAAGTTCACCATCTCAACACATAACGCATATGATACATTCAGGTGCTTGTTTAAAATAATGAGTAAATGAAGTGAAGTTGTCTCACTTCAGTGGGGTTTCCTAATTAAAGCATTAGTCTGCATCATTAGGTCACGGTGTGTGTGTGTGTGTGTGTGTGTGTGTGTGTGTGTGTGTGTGTGTGTGCCTTGCAGAGTAAATTCACACAGACTCATTAATGGACCATTTCTGTTTTGTTTTTTTCGAACGTCACACTCAACTCTCACACAAAAGAAAAAGCAGGACTGACTGAGCGCAGCTCCCCAGTGTTCAGCATCCACATTGTACTTTCATGACTGTGTGTGTCCGTGTGTTTGGGCGTGCACACGCCACATTACTTAGACCTCCCACCGCAGCCTCACCCCCCCGAGCCTCTGCTCGAGCCTTTTTTACAACTTTTAAAATGGCCGACCGTTTAGAGGACTGTAGATGTTCCAGTGTCTCCCAGTGACAACCTGCCTGGTGAATGTTTTTTTCAGTACGCCTTATTTAGACACATTAGCCATGTCTTTGTCAGTCCACTGTGAAACAAGTAATGAGGTAATGCTAGGATGAGCTCACTGCAGCATAGTTTAAACCAGACCTGTATTCATTATTGTCATTTGATTAATAACGGGTTTAGTGACGTTTCTGATTTAAAGACCCAACACGGCGGATCACACGTCCTGTAGTTAACGAACAATTGAATGCACAAAACAAAGAGCTTCTCCCCCAAAAGTAACTATCGATACTTAAAAGCAAAAAAAGTTTCTCGTTCATGTGAATGCCAGTGAGTTACGGTTTTGCCCGCTTTGCGTCGCCGCTGGTCCTCGGCGTTCGCCGTGCCGTGATGTCGCGCCCGCTCTCTCTCGGTGTGGCCGCCCGCTCGCTGGACGAGAGCCCCCGGGGGCCGACGTCTCCTTCCTGTCGGCTGCTGTTGCTCCGGCAGCAGCAGCAGCAGCAGGTGTGTCTGGCTCCTGTGCCGCACCCCGCGCCCCCTCCTTCCTGTTCCCTTATCACTGCAGTACTGCAGCTCTGTCTGGGAGTCAGCCATTCCATTGTTCTCCCCCCCCCCCCCCGCCCCCTCCAACCTCTTCCGCTAAAGGTACTCTTGTGGGTTCCCGGCGCCGCCCTGCCCGCCCCAGCCCCGTGAACGGGACCAGTTCCAAATCGCTGTGTTACTTGGCACCTAGGTGCCCCCCCCGAGCGTGTTGCGCTTCCAGCTTTCCCGTCTCCCTGCTTCTCCCCCGGGCGGAGCTTTGCTCTCTGCTGCAGCCCGCCGCCATCTTGTTACTCCTCGTGCTGCAGGTCTGCCACCTCAGCTGCACTCAGAAGCAAAGCGTCGAACCCAGCCGCCGGTGTTTGCCGGCTCCTGCCGTTGTTTTGATCCGTGCGCTCCAGCGTCTTCAGGTTTTCATCAGAGCACCGTGGTAGCCGACGGGCACATTTTATCGGTGCACAGAGGCGGACGCACCTGCAACCTTTGTTTGACCCGAAAGGGCTGCACAACGTGGAGGCTCTCACCGTGTCCGTGCACGTTTATACCTATCTGTGTCGCTGTCATTAAACACAGTCTATGGTCGTGTTTGTGTGAGCCAAACCTTACTGCGAGTGTCACAGTCACGCGTAACACTACACTCCAATCGCACCACCGGACTGGTGGTTATGCTACCGAGTTACAAATGAGGTTATAAACCGTAAGTGCACAACAAGTGCCATCTCATTTATCTATGATGTGATTGCTTTTTTTTTTAACAGGAATGATGTATCACAATCTAACCCTAATTTTTCAGGTTTTCCTGTTTATGGAGCCCAGTGTATGCGGAGAACCTGAGCACACATGTATATTTTATCCCTGTGTGTGTGTGTGTGTGTGTGTGTCTTAGAGAGGCAGAGAGGGAGGGTGGGAGGAAGAAATGGAGCTGTGGTAAGAAAGTCTGATTCTGCTTTGCACAAACTACGCTGTTTAACCACATGTGCACAGAGCAGATACACAGATGGCCGAAAATGTAAAATGCTCTTATTCTCACTAAACACTGTTTACACAGAACACGTATGAACATAATTAGATTGTACAGGTGAATATATTCCAACAGCTCCATAAATCATTCACAAATGTCTGCATACTAACAGTCAAATATGGATGAAATCAAAACGTATTTCAGGGTACAAATGTCACCGCACGGTATGGAAATGGTTTTCAGAACTGTGCTTTGGTGAAAAACAAGTGGATGTGAGTAGGTGGAGACCAAATGATTACAGCAGGGAGATCAGAAGGTCTTTAATCCTCTCTGACACTCTTCCAAGAAGGGACTATAAAATACTAATGAAATCACAATGAGCGGAAAGAAGAAAAACTCTGGTCCGTCTCTGGAGTCTGGAGTATTCATGCATACATCTGATGTATTTTTAGCCTCGGCACATACATGCACGGTAGCTCTGCCAAAGGCTTCGCTGCTAAAATGTTGCTTTTTTTCCGAGGTCTAATTCTTCATGTCAGTGGAGGCAGCCGCTCGGTCTGAGTCGATCAGAGTGGGTTCAATCGTAGCTATTACCAGTATGCAAATCACAATTCCATTTCGTCTGAATGGGTTTTCTCAAGAGATGGAATAACAAAACAGCGAGAATTTCATTCATTTGTTTTTGGCCCATCAATACATGGCTAGAATGTCAGTGCAATTGTATTTTCTTACATCAAAGACGGTCAAAGCAGTCGGTACTTAAGCTCACAAACTACCATCTAATGACTTATCATTGATATGCTCCTTATGAAAAAGATCAGTTGAAACCCGTATAGTGTACTACTAAAGTATTTGTCATTATTGCATTGATGAAATCAATTGACTGATGAGGCAGCAGACATGACATAGACATAAAGTAAATCATGGTATGCCAGAAATCAAAGAATAGAAGTTTATTTTTCCACAAACAATCCTGCAATTTAAGGCCTCAAAAAGGATTCGACAGAAAATGTAATATTTAAGGATTTGGCGGGTTTCATTGCATTTCAATGTGTTATTAAGTGTTTAACACTGCATAATAAAGAGAGATAAAAGCACCGCAAAATCTCAGAAATTGTTAATAAGGTTGTTTTTTTTACAGGTCTCCAGTGTGAATACTATTGATTTTCAGTGAGTTGGCCCGACTTCTCACGCAGCGTCAACAGCAGGTGGAATGTTTCCCTCGTCCAATGAGATAAGCTCCTTTGAGACTGAACCACCAAACTGTAGTAGAGCTGAGACATTCCCATCAGCCTCAACTCTACTTTGTGTTTTAGCGAACAATATAAAATATAAAGGAGTTTAGTGAATAATCGTCACTGGAGCATAGTGGACAGAGGTTGCATGACACGGGGCATGGGATGTAGAATGATTTCAGTGATGAATGCCAGATGTTTGACTTACGCATGTGAACAGTCACTGGTCATGTGGCCAGGCAGCGGCATCTACTGTGTAATCCAATTTAAGAAGGTCCTCGCTCATCAAATCTAAATAATACGTGTTCTCGGTTAGAAAAACATGAATAACAAAAACAGAAACATTCTATTAGTGAGTAAGTGGGAAGAATAATAGCAGCTGATCCCGTTTCTCATAAAGTCATTGGTTGATAACTTAAATAAGTGAACCACCATTGAACTGCTGTTGGGTTGAAAACTCAAGAATCTGATTCAATCTTGGGGATTTTCTTTACTCTTATTCATTTGATTCTTTTTCACATTTCTCAATGGGAAACACCAGTGGTTCTTTTAAAACTCTCCCAAATAAGTCGCAAAAGCTGAAAACAGTTTAGAGAGAAAAAGTTTACACCCAAGGACAGCGACAATAAAATCAGCCCGTGTGCTTCGAAAGTTTTAAGGCGTTTTAAAACACGTTGCTCAAAATGTTTAGAAGAACTACAAACGTATACACAGCAGCCTTCTCTTACTGTGGCCCTTTCCCCTCCCTACTTCTCCCTACTTTTTTTACTTAATATATCCTTGTCTCACATGCATTTTGTTACGCCCTCCTCTAACACATTTATACACACACACACACACACACACAGACTCACAGCCCGTCTCTGTGCTACACTCGGTCTTTTGTTTGGATTCAGTCGGCATTAAAGGCAGATCCTGTGGCCCTTCTGAGGAGAATGTTAATACGCCCGCTGCGTTCTCTCTGGGGATGCAGAAAATGGACTCTTGCTGCTAATGCACTGTCGCAGCGAGCAACAGCAGCACTGCGCCCTGTAACGAAATGTCTTTCGCTTTTACGTATCAGGTTTGCATGATTTGTGGATGTTTTTCCCAAATATTTTGGCTTTTAGAAATTTTTAACAAAACTGATACTCAATAAATCGTTCAAACAATGACTTCATGCTTTTGGAATCTTGTTTCCCAAATTTAACACGTTTGCGTCCCGGCTTGAATAGGCACATATATTATTCTGCACTTCTGTAGCTGTTGGGCGAGCGCGTTATTTCCATAAACATTCATTCCAGGAAAAGGCTCTTGAGTCAAACATTTAACTGAACAATCTCAGATCAAGACGTCCTTCCTTGCTTGTTGTGGAGATTTCGACCTTTGGGCCCGGTATCCACCTGCAGGCGATACACTCTCGTCTTATTTCTCAACAACTGTTACTAATCCATAAACCAAAAACACCTGTAAACACTCAGTGAAGGCTTGAAATGCTGTCGCTGGTGGTCCTTTTTAATAAACGGCCATACTCTCAAGTCTCAATGAACGTTCCTGCGCTCCATTTTCCTTCCACTCATTTATTCCTTTTCCTTCTGTTTCCCAGCTGTGGGCCGGGAAGAAATCTCCCCACCCCGCCTCGCTCCCCGTCAACTCAAGTCCTTTCATGATGAATGGCAAGGTACGATAATAGCCATCAGGTTGCCATAGAAATAAGACAGGGGCCCTGTGTGCGATTTCTTTTTTCCTTGGAGCATAAATGACAGAGGACTCTTGTCAGGCAAACCCTTTCCCCCCCCCCCACCCCCCCCCCCCCTTCCCCTCACAGTCGGCTCCTCACTCTGCTTTCATCTTTTCCCCATCTTGCATCTTTTATTATTCAGCATTTCTTCTTTCTTCTGCCTAATCTGATGTTCGGTATTAATATCAGAATCTTGCAACTTGAAACTGATTCAGCTGCAATGAATTCGACAGCAAGTGTGTGAGATTCAGTGCTGTACAACGCAGCTCCCTCTGTTTATGAACCACCGAGCCCACAAACACTGCAGGTGACAGGTTGTGTTCTCTGGGCTGCTATGTTGCCCAGATGTTGCTATGTTGCTATGTTGACTTGACCGCATTTCCACCACCAGCACCCGGGCAACCCTGTTAAAAACGGGTCCGACGATAAAGAACTGTCCGGGGCTTCTTTCGGGGAGCAGATGGAGTTTTTTTTTTTTTTTTTTTTTTTCTTCCGCCGAACGAGGCATCGACCCAACTCGGGTCTCCTCCCCGCATCGAGCATCTCCGTGCAGCTGCTACACGGCCTTTGAAACTGAGCTCTTGTGATCTTAGTTTCCCGCCAACAGCTGCTCTCAAGCTAAACAAAGTATTGATCCAGTCTGTCATTTTCACACTTGTGTGTGTCTGTGTGGAGGTTGGTTATGGTCTCTGTTGTGTTTGTTTTTTGTGTTAAGGGGTGGCTTGTTGATAAAGTGATGAGCTCCAACGGCAAGTGCATGTACGGGAATGTGCCACTACAAACAAACCAGCAAATACAAATGAGATGACATGCAGTAACATTTCTTACCGACAATCCAACCAAACCTTTTCATACATACAGATTTTAAAATGTGACCTTGTGCCCTGTGGATGTGTGATGTGCGTTTTTCATTCATTTCTGACATTTACAATTCTAAAAGGTATAGAAAATGAATGTGGAAGTTGAAAAAAAGGTTAATCAGAATAGTAAAAAGAATTTGAGAGTAAAAAGTAACAGTTCAATGGTCACTCGTTCACTCCACTGACAACCATAAATGTGTGTTTATGCACTGACTGGAATAATGAAAAGAAATTCAATTAAAAATGCCCAATATAAATACGTTAATATTTAAGAGTTTAGCTGAGTGGTTTAAGTTGTTACCCTTACGACCTCCTGTACAGTCCCTGAGACTGGAAACACGTGAATATTTTCTACGTCTGTATCAAATAAAATGTTCATCGCTAAATAAGCAACAAATAGTATGTGATAAAAAAAAGGATATTTTTTATTGAAATTTTTGTCTGACCTGCTCTGTTGTGAGGGTGTGTTTTAACGAGATTGAGTACATCACCCCTGGTTTGTCAACTCAACAATGTAAATAAATTAAAATAAATAAAAGCTAGTGGAGAAACAGGTCTAGGGATAAAGAAGGATTCTCATATCAGACGCATGCTTCTTAAGGGCATCTTTTTAAAATTTCCAACAAGCAAAGTTCTTTAGTGCTGGCGTGCTGAAAAGTGTAATTTGGTGTTGAGTTTTTTATATCTCTACTCATTCACAATGGCAGTCTTATTAAAACCAAATCAATCGTGTAGATTTAATCTGATATCCTCTTATCCAGACTCAACCAAGGTGGAAATATCTTTAGGATTCTGAATTAGTTAGAATGAATTATTGTGCCTGCTTTCTATTGACAAATATGCCCCTGAAAGTCGGGGGATCTGGTTGGATGACTGCAGTTAGATTCAAATAAATGAAATGGAGTCCTGCTCCACATTGCAGATGCGTCACCACCACTGTGCATCTTCGTAGTTGCTAAACCAACAGACAGAACACAGTGCATTAGTCCATTTTCACCTTGAGACCTTCAGATGAGGCTTGGAAAAGTCACATGTTTTTGTGTTACCTGGGGCTTCAAATGTCAGCTTGACGCTCTGAATCCCACCTCAGATGTTCTGTACATCTTCTTCCAGTCAAGTTTGAGGAGGGTCATTAAGTTATTTCAACCTCCTGTTTTATTCATTTTAGAGAGGAGTCATAACTGCTCCAGCGACCGCGTTTAATTATTTTTACTGAGCACTGAAAATTATAGAATCTTTTGAGATATTTTGAGATTGACTAAACCACTTTGCAATTCAATTTTTTTGAATTTTTCAAATTTAGCTATATAACAAATCATTTCCACCAGGAGGTCTCACGCAATGCTTTTTAACGTATATGGATGGAATTTCCCTAAAAACAACATTTGCCTTCCCCCCTCACCCCGTGACGCCGGTCCCTCTCTAACTAGCTAACAATAGTTAGTCTCCGTCTTTTTCTGTCACGGAGCGTTTTTTTTTCTTTCTTTCTTCCGCAGGCTTTTCTCTGGCCGTCGCAACCAAACGCCCCTTTTGGCCGAAGTCCACGTGGCACAAAAAGGCAGCGGCATTCCTGATGTCTGTGGCTAATCTGTGGTGTCAGCTTGTGTTAACGCCGCACCGCAAAATTTGAGGGCACGCGGGGCCGGGGAATATTAAAAACTCCCATCAGCAGCATTCCTCCGGAGGAGGGCGGCTCTGATGAGAGCAAAGGGTCGCCTGAGGTTGAACTGCAGTTGTGTGTAAGAGCCGCTGGTACTGTAACGGTCGGGTCCAGCGGACAGGAGGCGGGGCCGCAGCCGGACAGAGGGAGCCCACTTCAAAGAGAGGGCGCTCTTTCCTTGTCTGGCCTCATTGAAACTGGGTTACATGAGCTTTGCGAGGGGCTTTTGTTCCTGCCTTTGGACAATTCACAGACTGGACGGAAGATGCCGAAAAGGCCGGGAGGTCGTGTGGGTAGTTAATTATCTGCTCCTCAAGCTGCCAGACGCTTTCTGCATGCCACCCCGGTTGACTTGCAACAACCATGAGATATTGTTCTGCTGAATGAAGTGTACGGTCAGACTTCCTGCAATTGGCACCTGTCGAACGAGACGGAGACTCGTACTGTACTGTTCAGGCTGCCGGCATTTCTCTCCACACGTCCAACCCCGCAGCTTCCTACGCTAATTTGAATGCTAATATACAAAGCGTGACCGATGACCGTGACCGATGACTGCTGGATACAAACTCGCTTGTGTTTTCGG
The DNA here is from genome assembly GCA_021346845.1 of Apeltes quadracus. Classification (NCBI taxonomy): domain Eukaryota; kingdom Metazoa; phylum Chordata; class Actinopteri; order Perciformes; family Gasterosteidae; genus Apeltes; species Apeltes quadracus. Next base: position 7,823,089 of record CM037916.1, on the reverse strand, counting down.
ATCGCCAGAGCAAACTGAAGCCCATACCTGTGCTCGCCCTGAGGAATATGATAGCCGAAGAATCCGACGTATTCCTGGTTGTCTCCGGCCGCTGTGCAGACATCTAACATGTGCTCTGCTCTCCTCGGGTCCCACAGGGGCATGGACAGGAATTCAGGGTCAGGGGTCAGGAAGCCATGTGCATGTGCACTGCTGTAGCTTGGCAACAGGTGCTGTGCTATATACTTTTTCTTTTACCTTTTGTTTTAGAATAATACTGTATTTTCTTCATGATAGTTTGTGAAATGACTGATTAGAGCTGCTGGATACAACATCTGTGCAGAGAGAGAGGCTGGTGCAGCTCAGAGGTGGTTAGTGTCTCGGGGAAATGATAGCTCCTTGCCAAGGTATTCCTTTCCCCTCCTGAGAGGCCCGGACATTCAGCACTGAGGTCAACAAGTACAGACCATTACCCACAATGCCCTTGAACGAGGGGGGAAAAAAAGGAAAGAACTTGAAAATGCAGGGCGGCTCCTTTAAGATGGTGAGACTGGAGCTGTGTGAATGCACTCAGAGGCAGAGCTGCAGCCAAGATGGAGAGATGGGGGGAGAGGGAGGAAAGGGGGGCAGAGAACAGAGATCCTCCAGTAATGTGTGGACGGATAAACTTGTGTCGCCCCGCTTCCGCAGCAAAGCTCCTAAGTTGAAATTATTCATATTGGAAAATTGTGGGTGTCAGTTTGCTGATTGCACCGCTCGACAAAAAGGAGTGTTGTTGCTAGGAGAGGAGGGATTCAGCCATCTCTCATTGGCCACCAGGATGCGTGAGATGGTCCAATGAGAGCCCTCCCCCTAACAGCAGTGCTGTAGTAGAGCTACCCCCACATGCAGACCTGATTAATATGTCAGACATGTTTTATGGGTTAACGTGAATCAGGCTGCACATATTGAAAAGACTGCAGCAGGGAGCGTGTGTGTGTGTGCGTGTGTGTGTGTGTGTGTGTGGGTTTGTGTGTGTGTGTCTGGAGAAAGTGTAAGTTTATACAGTATTTGTGCCAGGAGAATAAAGGCAAGGCAAGACTATTTACTTGCATAGCACATTTTAACAACAAAGCAATTCAATGTGCTTTACATAAAACCATTAAAACATCCAAACATAAAGCAAGGAGATTTACAAAAATAGAATAACATTTGCTGGGTAATTTAAGAATGTCTTTATACCACATTGTCATATCACATACACTTTGAGGTCAATCAATGCTATCTATACTGAAAGCAATGTACACACACACACATGCACTGACTGGGGTGATGAACTAACTCAAAACAGAGGAAATAGGGAATAGGACTCCTCACATGTACATGGTTATCACGAGAATGCAGCGCTCAAAAGAGAAACCGGAGTGAAAAACTTGACTTTAAAGAGGACTGCAGTCTATTCCACTCTATAGTTTGTAACAAGCAAACTGAGCCTGCCATTTAAAGACACCAACACACTAAAGACCCACCTGGGTTTTGTTTAGAACTACGATGGTGAAGCTCTGAGGAGATGACTACTCATAAAAGGGACACTTTGCCATTTGCTCAGCAGCCTTGTAACTGCTGAGCCGGAGCCATGAACCCTAGAAGCATCATTGAAATCTCCTCTGTGGGTGGCGTCAGGAGATTCACAGTTTTGATGTACTGTACGCATATCTCATTGCATTGGGAGGGTAACTTTGGAGGGTAGTTTTGGTCACATTATTTTCTGGTATAATCTCAACAGTTGTTTTATATCATTGTTACCACATAAAGTCAGTTATGTTGTATTTGTGATATTTTTTTATTACCAATCAAGACCTGCAGTGGATAAAACGCCGGATCAAACTACTGTAATGTGAAAAGTGCCACAGGTAGTGACAAACCCACAGGAAATTGCCACCAGAATGTTTTTGCACAAAACATGGAATTAAATTAAAGAAAAGAAGAAAAAAAAAGACCGTTGCTGTTAGTTGAACACAATTTATCTCGTTGCACCCGACGTGTACCGGTTTTGGTTCAAAACCGGTATTGAATGTTGCATTTAAATGACAGTAGGCGATCGAATTTGACAGGCAAACGTTATTCTCAAGCATCATTTACACTCTTCCGGTTTTGGCTTTTGAGGAGCTGTCAATCTTTCAACCGTGGTGTTCATTTTACACACTAGAACACTCACATGGGTTCCCCTTTATCCTACAAAAATCCAAAGTCCAAAGTCCAAAGTAGTAGTTACACTTTTTACCATGGGTATGCCATTTTTGGTGGGAGAGGCCAAAAAAAATCCCCAAGTGCTCAATAACTCACTGTAGGATTGAGGCCATTGTCTTCCTCCGATGACTAGCGCAAGCAATGCACCAATGGTTTAAGCATCATTTAGTTTCTCCATGATGTAATATAAGATGTCTTAAAACGGTCCTGCTGACTGCGGCAGTACAGATGTTTTCAGTGGGGTCGAACTTTAAACATCTTTTTGGATCTACACAAACGGCTCCAGATCGCAGAGCTATTTCTATCCCAAACAAACTAAAAATAAATATTTTGCTTCTTACGCCACAGCTGATCACAAACAACTGACTGCTTCAATAGCGCTCCCCGTAGCGCAGACAGAAATGTGAAAGTGATTGTTCACATGCACGTTTGTAGATGGTTCTGAGCAATAAAAAATGGAAGTGGTTAAAAAAAATTCGTCAGGCCACATGCACTCTGTTCGGATATTAGCGCACTATTGTATTGATTGTGAAGCCTCAATGTAGAGCAAAATGCAAAACTCTCTGAAAGTTTCATACAGACTCACTGTCACATGTCCATGAATCCCATTTAGATTCTTAGATATCACTCTCATTCTAACATATTGTCCAATTTGCTTTCATGTGGTCGTAACCATCGATAATGCATTTTCTTGCGTTATCAATGCGAGGAAACTAAAACATTGAATGCACTAATTGGCCAGAAAGAAACAGTTTGATTGAGAGGCTTTCTCTTCAGAGTTTGGTTCCTGCTGCTTTAACCAGCTGTCAGGAACACACACAGGGTTTTTTCACCGCTTTTGTTCACTCCTCTATGGAAATGCGCATCTGTTCCACGGCCACACACGCAGGCTGAAAAGTGTAATGGGAAGCTGCAGTTAGTCTTCTGCTTTAATACCTTGTTTCAACTTTGATCTATTCCAACTTTTTACATTTATTTTGTTATTTATCAAGTATTTCCTTTCCTCTTTTTTCTCTATTATTCCACTTGGATGGCAAAAACCTTTGTCTTGTCTTTGTTTTATTCTTTGTTCCACTCGTGAGTTGCATGAATACAGATGTTTGGATCCCAGATTCGGACATAACCCCTCTGAAGGTCAATGCCAGGCTCCTCCAGTGTTTTCAGCATGTTTTTTGAATATCAGGATGGGCCGGCCCTTACAGACTGTCCAATTGTGAGGTTGCAGGTTTGATCCCCGTTCGATCCCTGTTATATAGCTGGACAGTGTGCCCATGTGTAGCCCAGCTTTTTTCACAGACTGCAGCCTTTCAAGTGGAACGTTTCAGACTCTCACTGATGCAGCTGAAAGCTGCTGACGAAGGTTACAATACAGAAGTTGCATTCTTGCTTCTCACAAACCTAAGGACTTCCTGCTGTGCAATTGCTACACACGTCATTTTCGTTCAGCCTTTTTTTTTTTTTTTTTTTTTTTTAAATTTACAAATAAGTAAGTTTATTTCCAGACTTTGCTGATCTAGAGGTACCGAGGCGGCTGAAATGCGATCTCGTGCTGCCCTCTAGCGGATGATGTTCTTACAGCCGACCAAAAGACAAAACATTAACGCAAAGTTTTATTGGTTTTCTTTTTTTTTCCACGGAACACATTCGTTTCAGATTGGTATTTTGCTTTGGTCCACTTGTTACTCACACAGCGATTGAAATGATATCGTATCCCCTGGATATTTTCCAGTAAAACAGCTTATAGAATCTTCATTTTAGGAATAATATACAAAAGGAATATATTCTGGGTTTGGCAAAAATTCTACATGTAGTTAAAATGTAGTGAAAGGACCTCATTTACACACCAGTTTAAAGTGTGTAATATAAATGCAGTATGTATTAATTTATAATACGGGTGGATGATCCAGCCTTTTGATTGGTTGAGAGCGAGTCACGGGGGGTGCATTATTCAGCGATAAGTAGCTGTTCACATTGACGCGAGCGTTCCATATCACTGCGCACTCAAAGTAACGGGTTTTTTTGCGCGACCTTTAGTTGACATTTTAGCTTTTAGCTCGGTGGCGATCACCGAAACAAACCCGGAAATCACTCAAATGATCGTTTCCAGGCAATGCGATGTGAATGAATTAGATTAGATCGCGACCGAATGCTCTTGCACGTACGGGCACTATTTTTCCTCTGAACTACTGAAATACGACACACAACGTTTGGTGGCTATAACTATTTTATGCAGAAGCTTGGCAACTTTTACTCACTATTTATAATGTCGCTGGTAACCGTGTTATAAAAGCAATAAGGTACGAGAGACATGTGCTTTATCTTCGACAATGTAACTGTTCGAGCGTTGCTTAACAACACCCCCGAACTGTTACCTTATTGGGTAGATAAACATGTTAAGTAATGACACGTCCCCAACTTCCCCAAATTGGTGAGAAATTGTTACGACTGATAATAATCAAGTGCTTTCGCAGTTTTCATGTGAAGCATTAGTTTATTGGCATACGAAAATTCTCAAATGTCTTTACAATTTTGAGCATTTGACTATTAAGACAATATTTGCATATTCGTGACTTTTGGCCGTTGACATTATTAATATTTTCTACCATTTCAAACTAAAGTTTTCTGGAATTTCAATACCAAATATGTAACTTTCCATTCTTTTTGTGTATAATGCATTAAAGGGAATATTAATCATTCAGTTATGTAAACTGTTTACATACATATGCACCACAACTTTGTAAACACACTCGACATCTCAGACAGAGGTTATTTTATTGTCAAATTAGTATAAACTCATAGTAAAAATCCAATATTCAAAACATTGTTTGAGTAACAAAATATTGTGTTTAAAAAAGTTTGACACTTGTAGTGGTTGAAGCATCGTGTAACCTGACATATAATCCTGAAAAGTCCTGGGTACCAGTCCAAGGTTGATATCTTTAATTACTATTGTTATAATACGTATTATAATAAGTATATTTGAGTTACATTACACTACATTACAGGTCATTTGTCTGACCCTTTATCTAAAGCGACTTACAATTCGTTTTTAACCCATGGTTTACATTTTACCTGGGGAGTAATTAGGGGTTAGGTGTCTTGCTCAAGAACATTTCAGCATGGCACATGGAGCAGCCGGAATGTGAACCGCCAACCTTGCGGTTTCCAGTGCACCACACTACTCCATGCGCCACCGTTGACCCTCTTATCGCACCAGATATAGTACCGTCAGGAATACCGTGGTTATAGTGAGAATCAGTAGTTTTAAATATTGCTGCTACTACATTGATTACAGAAACACTTAGTACGTAACAGAAACAGGGTTATGCAGAGGCATCGAAGGTACCATGGAAGCCATAAGCCATGTTAACAGGCACGTAAGCTCTTGCCAGTTCTTCAAAGCTCTTTGAATCCAAAACCAAGAGGAATGCTCCTTTATCCTGGAAAGAAAAATATCAAAACATGTTTTTAGCAGCTTATCACAACATTTTAATTGAAGCTTTAATTTTTCCTTTGTTATTTCATCTCTTCGAAATAATTCTGTTTCAATTCATTAATGGATGTTTAATCTTCCTTATGAATATTGATGATGCGTTATGTGTCCATACATTAATATATTATATATATTTGTTCTGGTTTTGTAGACTCACTGTGAAACAGAGTCGTACCTGTGAGGGGGTGAGAACCACAGAGAGGAGGACGCCTTCGTCCTCCTCCACGGCATCAGGTGACGGCACAAACACAGGCTCCGAAGGGAAGAAACCCTTCTGCTGCCACACCTGAGCTCACACACACACACACACACACACACACACACACACACACACACACACACATCATTTTCACAAGTAGTGTCATATAATACCTCTAACCTGACTATTTTATTGTAGCAAATGTAAATTATTATACTTCAACTAAACACCACTGTTTAGAGCAGTGCATTTTGACATATTTACTATTATTCATTATTTTAATTTGTCAATGGCAGATTTCTGGATGTTGCTTAAAATTCTGGCATGAAATAAACACGGCAGACGTTATTTTCCATGATGAGGATGATTTCATGTTGCTCTTTATACAGTCATTAACCCAGGATCTCCCCCCTCCAACCTTGAACGTCTTGTCCTTCAGGTCCATCTTGAGCAGCGAGTCTCCCACCAGGTGTCTGAAGCCACAGCCGTAGAAGTAGCGGTATGGCCGGGTGTTGTTTCTTCCATAGTTGATCTGAGGGAACTCAAGGCCTCCGTACTCGTGGAGGTCATCGCCATGGAGATCCTCGTGTAGGCAGAACACCTGTAGACAGATCAACCCCTTTTTTACACAAAGGTGTTGCTACTTCTACCCAAGTAAAAGAGCAGAATACTTGTAATATTGTCTGCGCATTTATGAACCACTCGCCTTGTCGTTGCTGACTTTGACACACGTCGCCGAGCTGGAGAGCCGCGTGTTCAGGTTCTGCTCCGTCGGGGTTTCACCGGTCACGTTGAGAGGAAGAACAAAACGCCGAGGGAATGCCCTGCCCATGGTGTTGTACACCTGGGAATGACACCACACAAGCGCAATGCATTGTGGGTGGAATTTACAGGTCCCTCTCTTACAGTATGTCTTTCTGTCATTTGGTGCGTAGAGAGATTTGAATAGCACTGGAAAACATAAATGGATTCTTTTTAAAAACGGACCAAATGCAGAAAGATAATTCTTGAGTATTAAGCAAAAAATAATAAGGAATAAAAATAAACAACGCCCATGATGCTTAGAAATGATATGACTTCATCTGAGGGTGGAGTTTTGAATAATGTAATGTTATGGTGACCTTATCCAAGGCGTCCCCCGACTTGCGCAAGTTCTGCAAGAGGTAGTTGTTGATGGCTTGGCCGTCGTCTGAGCAGCACAGGTCGACCATCAAGAATCCATCTTCCTCGAAGGCGTTGATCTGATGGAAGGTGGAGATGGCTTTGGTGTGGTACTTCACTGAGCTGACCTGAGGTACAGAATAAATGATTAGACTCCGGAGTGCATTTCCTCATTAGACTTTATCATCGAGTTTCCTTCTGTAGGTACAACGGTCACATCCCACCTTCCCGTTTTTCTTGTTAACGACATGGAAGACGGTTTCCAGTTTTGGATCCCAGTAGATGCCGTCGCTCATAGCCTTCCCCCTCAGCTTGCTTGTGACTATCTTCATCAGGTCCATCTTGATCGGCTGCTCAATGAACACCACGTAGTTCTCCGACATGGCTGCAAGCAGGAGATGGATTTCAAAGGGCTTTGCAGCTCAGGCCGGCAATCACGTCACTTACAAATAATAGAGTCCAGGTTACCAAAGCTGTGATAGTAGGAGGGATGGGACTTGTTTGCAGGCACAATAGAGCAAAGTATTTGGGTTCCCTGAAGGGTGTCTTTGGCATCTGTCTTCTCAGGAGGCACTCTGATGATGTTGTACAGGGCTCCTGAAATATCCAGGATAATGTTGTCATATGTTAATTATTCATTTTGTTTATAATGGAAGACGAGCGACAAATCCTCCTGCTGTTGGTTTGTGTAATCCTTAATGTGGCTCAAGTAGACGACAGGACCAACCTTTTCTTCCATAGGAGTTACCCATATTGTAGCTGGTACCGTCAGGGGTCGTAGTGTGGGTGGGCAGTGGCTCCATTCACAGCAATGAATTTGCTCCAGTCTACCTACAAAACATGGGGGAGAAAGACAGCAAGGTGATGATTGTGGCCGGTACAACAGGAATACAGGACCCAAGACGGATTATGTGAAATATAATATATGGCATTGAGATTAGGAAGATAATCATCCTGATGGTACCTTTTCCAATGTTTCTAAGTTCTCTGGATTCACTTTGTGTATAAAATTTGTCTCTGTGCTGACAAAGTAGTCACCCTTGTACTTCACAAAGCTCACACTCGCATTGTCCGTTGGCGCTGAAACACACAGAAATGAAGGACTATTGGCCTTTAGTGGAAGTTGTCCCCCTTTAACAGATCTAATTCAACTTCTACATTTAGAACAGCAAAGGCCCCATTTCTCCTCCCACCGGTTCCCATATTTATATACAACACACTTAAAGTGATTACATTTACGGGAAAAGAACCAAGACTTTAGGATCTTTGCACCTCAGGGTGGGCGTCGGATGAGTCAAAGACATCTGTTTAACAATTGATTGATCAACCACACTCTCCCCATTCAATCCCCTGCTGTCTAAGCTGAGCGGACAAGGGCAACACATTTCAACATAGATGTTTTAATGTACCTCAGAGGACCCTACATTTTTCTTCACTGTGTACTCACTTATCGTTTCAAAGCGAGACAGGAAGCGCTGGAAGAAGTTCTTACAGGGGTCGGGCACGGCCAGGGTACCAAATTCTGACATCACGATGCGGTCCTTTTCGCAATTGTTCTTGTAGGCATCGCTGTCGAGGAACCGACTCATGTACGTTACCTGACCTTCGTGGATCTTGAACTGGTGTAGCATGGCCATCCCATCGAACCAGTGGTTGTAGCTGTGACGAAATATACACTTAATCACATCTGATAGGAAACTGTTTCATTTCTGGGGCTTCAACTCACTGTGTGTTTCCAAACTCAAACTTCCCCGGGCCATTGCGGAGCAGTTTGCCATCGATCCAGGATGGAATGGTACCTTGGACTTCAGTGGATATCGGCTCTGGGGTCTCTTCTACTGAGCGCACCAGAGGTTCAATTGTCTCTAGTCCCTTTAATGCTGAGGTAATGAATTCCGTTGCCTTGCCATTGTCAACAGGCTTAGCATCGTCTGTAGGGAAAGACAAATATCCAGTGTCACACCCACAATACTTTTACCTAATCCTGACGGATACGGCAAGCTATTAGGCACTTTTTTGTGTGGGCACATAATGCATTGGACTGCACACCTTTTTTAAATATTGTTCTAAGTGTGTCAGATGTCAATGTCAGTGAATAACAGTGAAACATACACTGCACCGTACACAATGTCCTGGCCTCGACTTTGTATGGCAAATATTTTCAGCAGTAAACATGGAGAATAGACCCCCTACCCCAAAAAGATTTGCAATTAAAATTAAAATTAAAATTGTAACAATTTTTTGGGGGAAAAAAAATCTGTATAATGTTTGTTGTTATTTTTCCATGCAAGGCAGTTCCACACTGAAAATGAGACCAAAGGTGCATTCCTCAGGGGTAGAAATAGGGGCCTCAATGTCACTGTGACTTTGTGCCGATTAAAGTCACTAAAGTTTTAATCATACAGAACTGATCCTCACAGACCATAATTACTCTCAGCTCCACGGTTACCACGGAGGGAGTAAGACACCTGTACACAGTGGTTGAAGCTCCGTCCCACATTTGGCAGTAGTACCAGAGTCAGCAGTTTGGGTCCAAATTCAATTTAAGAATCGGGTCCCATGAATAACTTATGAAAAGCCAAAGAAAAGCCATTTGTTCTCAGATTCACATGCCCTGTGAAACAGAAAACTAATGAAAAGTGTATTAGGGAACCGTTAGGACTGTATAACAAAGTAACTATTTAAACCTTCAAAGGCAGTAGCCCATTTATTTTATGTCGTAAAACATGTCTGGATTGGAATTTCTTAGCAAAACTACTTGACAACGCCCAGGCAACAAACTCCACCATGAAGGGCAACATGCGGGAAGATTTTTCAAGACGTGTTGTTTAGAATGTTTTACGGATTTCTAAACAAAGAGTCCGGTAAATGTCTGATGCGACTGTGTACAGTATGTGTACTGCAAATATTACCTATACACGTTAGCTGTTTACATTGTGATTACAGCATATGGTCAATGACAAAACGAATCAAACACCAATATGTTGCAGTCATTTCCGGGGTTGTAGTCTGTTATATTAAGTATGAAATAGGAAACCTGAGTCCGAGGAACATTTTGTCCTGCCGGCATGAGCCGAGCTGTCTCTTATCGCGCATCATCGCGCTCTCCCACTTAATGCAGATAGAATAAGAACGATAACAGCCCTTATTCTGTAAAGATGCGATGTGCATGACGTGCATGTCGCAATACTAGCGCTGCAAAACCAACACCAGGTGAATACACTGCCATTTTTTTTAATAACGACTTAATGTCACAGTAATTAAAAAAAAAATACACAAAATAGATGAGACCTACCTGAAGTCTCTAGCTTCACAGAAGGCATCTCACAGGTGAACGCAGGCGGAAACTGTAACTTTCCCCGTCGAGGACCACAGATCTGCGCAATTCAGCGGCAGCAGCGCTCTTATGTAACATCTTTGGTCATGCGCAAAGCACATTTTGAAGTTCACTTCCAGGGACATGCTGTCCTGAGTTATCCCTGGCTAGCAGGCGCGTGCACAAATATGAGAACAGGGCACATTCTGCTGGAGCCCTTTTTTCATCAATATTTAAGAATAAAAATGACTCTGTCATAAATTCCCCCAAAATGGGTTTTGATATCTGACGGGGCATTTATTTAAGTTCTTGTGAGAATTTTGCCCCGACATGCGGCTCCCCTCCTCTATGCCCTTGTAAATTATCATATTTTACTGTACAGTTTGGGTGAAAATGATAAAGCCAGTAAATAATTATCAATATCATGACTTTATCTTTCATTTTCTCCAAAAGTGTAAATGATAGTTGAAAGATGGGAGAATGAAAGAGGAAAGAGGGAAATTATGAACAATCTTTTGAGCTGGGAAATAAAAGCATAATCGGATTCAGGTCATCTGAAAAGTACATAAGTTGGAGCTCTGGATAAAAGGGAAGCAGGTGGGTTACTGGGAGATGTGGCAGGTGTGAAGGTCAGCGGAGGAGGCAGTTAAGAGAGGCTTCTGCAGGTGTGAGGGGGGGGGGGTTGTGTGGAAAAGAGGGAAGTCCAAGGACATCTGGTGAATATAAAAAACAAAGCAAGTAGAGGTCTGTGAAGGGAAATTGTGACTGAAAAGTAAGGACATAGTTAGAAAACTAACATTTATTTTTCTAATATATAGCTGACATATTTATCTACATCTAGCCTACTTATACAAGGGAGCGCCATCTGCCAGGTCAGGTGGACAGCTAACAGTTAGTTAGCTAGGAGCTAGTTAACTATCAGCTAATTAGCTAGCAGCTGATTAGCTCTCCATATGGGCCGTGTGTCTATCTTGACTTGCAGACTGACCCACGTAATCTTTGTCAAAGGATTACAGTAATGTCCCGGTGGAGGAGGACGCTCTAGACTGCTTATGTCTGCCTTATAAGGCTCTTACAGCCTTGCTGGTAGTGTGTTTTTACTGTCTAGCAGTTGGTTTTACAACAGGATGTTCCTAATAATTGCAGTGTCTTGTTAGTAGACTGTAGGGTAGCTGCGTATGTTAGTGTATATTTGCCCCATATGCTTTTTCTCTCACAGGTTTACGGATTACACTGAGGTTATACATCGCATGTGGTAAGTCTAATTTTAATGTTGCATTGCAGTTTAATTTGTTTACTTTGACCATGAACTGTATACAGTATGACTTTCAAATCAAAGTAACAGGTGTATAGCTAACTGCTTAATATAGCTTGTAGAAAATAACTACATAAGAACAAGGACTCTAATTTAGAATTTTTAGAGAAAAACAGTTTATTTTTTGTGTTATGAGTTATTGTTACTAATAGCTTTTCAAATTAAGATTTGACACATAGAACATATGATAAATTTGAAATGATATATATGCTTTGTATGGAAAAGGTAACCTTAAATGACTTGTGTTGGTATTTCCGTTACTTTAGTAAATCATGTTTATTTTTCCTTCTGCACTGCATAGTTACATACATTTTGGGATAAAACACATTAATTGGTTAGTTCATTTTTAAAAGTATTTCATAAGCAGTCAGTGAACGTGAATTTGATATTGGCAACATTATAAGCTCATTCGATTCACTGAAAATAAAATAGTTATTTGTTAATTAAAAAGCTAAATTTGTAAAACAAAACACTTCAGGTTCAAAGTTGTTGAAATGGATTTTGCAGACCAAATATGAAATGATAATTTGAGCAAAAACTCAGATTGATTAATGATGAAGAAATGTGTTATTTTCAGCTACAGAGAAAAGTCCCACGAGCTAAGATATGTAAACTACGGTTGTTGTGCTTATTCATGAGTTATAAATATTACAAAGCAAGTCAATTGTGCATGTTATATGACACAATATGTTCTTCCCAACAGGACACACCGCTGAGCGGAGCATGGCTCCCGCAGCGAGCTCCCCTCATTGGCCTCTGTCAGAGCGGCTCGGGCAGCGCAGTCTGCTGGGCCTCGGAGCGCTGCTGGCGTGGCTCGTCCTTTTCCATCTGCTCGTCAATGTCTGGCTCCTCTGCGTCTTCACCAGTCTCTTGGTGGTCCTCGGAGGCTGGCTCGGCTCCCGTGCCGCGCTGGACGCCAACAGCCTCCTCCACCTGGAACACTTTTTGCCTCTCGGCAAAATGACCCCCGTCGTGCATTCGCCCGAACACGAGTGGCGGTTGAACCACGAGATCCACAACGCCGTCCACAAAGCGGTGCGTGACTTTGTGTCCTCGTGGTATCGCACTCTGCTGCCGGAGGAGGAGGGGGAGTTTGAGCGCGCGGTGCGTAACACCATGCTGGAGTCGGTGATGGAACTGAAGCAGCGTGCGCGCCGAGTGGACCGAAAGGCGCTGGTTCAGCGGCTGCTCGAGCTGTACGGCTGTCACCTGCAGAGCTACATGACGGCCCAGCACATACGGTCAACGCAAAAGCAGAGCTTCAGCCTCTGGCAGCTCTACAGCCAAGTAGACGCCCCTCACCCGGCTGTGAGAAGTGCTGCCGCCGAGCTCTGCTACTCGAGGGCCCTGGTTAACCTCATCCTACACGTGCTTGTTCCGTACCCCCACATGGAGACCAGGACTGGAGGTTACATGGTCACGGAGCTCATCACCTGCAACGTCCTGCTGCCGCTCATAAGCAGGGCGTCCGATCCTGACTGGTTCAACCAGACCATTGTGGACGTCACCGCCAGGTCCAAAGAACCGCAGGAGCTCCCGGCTGCGGTTGCTCTGTACGGGAGTCAGATCCAGCACGAGTCCTGGACCACCTGCAGGTCCCTTTCATATTCTGACGCGGCCAGCTTCAACAGCGGAGGCACCTCTGACCCGGACGACCTGCAGAGCCATAGCAGCGTCTGCGAGAAGGACTCCTCGCCGAGCAGCACGGTCAGCCTGGCGTCCGTTGGCAATGTAGAGGGTTGCCACGGAGGTCTGCTCACGCCATGCAAAGTGAACTGCTGCTCCGTCACGCCTGGCCAATGCTCCCACTCAGCGGATCCCAAACGCATTTCATTGGACTCCTTGATTCAATCGGACTCCGAAGATGACCTGACGGGAGGCTTTTGTGACTGCGGTTCTCCAACAGACATCTGCAACGCGATAACTTTAAAGGACGAAGACGAGGCGTTCGGGTGCTTCGGCCCTCTGAAAAATCTCGGGCCAAAGATGGGGGTGCCCGAGGACTCCCAGTGGCCAGCAGGTATAGCCCAGGAAAAATCTCCAACATGTTCTCCGCGAAGACTCCGCCCAGCTTCCTGCCCCATTGACACCCACAACATCCAAGCTGCCCCCGTGAACCTCCACAATGTGCAAATTTCTGGCACGGTCGCTGCAAAAGAACAGCGTGGCACAGGCATACATCCCTATACTCTCTACACTGTCAAAGTAACGCCACCCCCAACCGATTCTTCCTTATTTTTTTATATTTGCTGTTGGTCAGCACGCATTAAACACATTTTCCGGTTTACAGTTCGAGACCCTCGCTACAGCGGAGAACGGTGAAACTCTGCATCCTGCGTCCTGTCACACCGTCAACCGGAGATACAGCGAGTTCCTCAACCTGCAAACGCGTTTAGAGGAGAAGCCCGAGGTCAAGAAGGTAATCAAGAGTAAGTCACTATCATCCTCTTCAATTGACCATTGAGCATCAGTGAAACGAGGACGAGCGCGTCAATGCAAATCAATATCATGTGTTTCAGATGTCAAAGGCCCAAAGAAGATGTTCCCGGACCTGCCGTTTGGCAATGCGGACAACGACAAGGTTGAAGCCCGCAAAAGCCAACTGGACACGTTCCTTAAAGTACGCATTGGAGCGGTAGCGTCCGTCATGTGTTAGTTTATGGGTGACAGTGGTTGAGTGGAGAGCACGGTCGCCCAAGACGATTGGCGGTTCCATGACCCGGCTGTGCTAATCTGACTGCTGTGCGTTGTGTATAGTTGCTCCTGTCATAAGTGTGTGATCGGGTGTGTGAATGATAACAAGCTGTAATTCTTTCTCTTTTTCTTTTTAAGCAATTGAGCTCTATTCCTGAGACATCCAACAGTGAGGATATGCAGGAGTTCCTGGCTCTCAACTCAGATGTTTGCACATATTTTGGAAGAAAGCCATTTGTCAAGTCGAGAATCGATAAGGTCAGAAAGAATCTACGTGCTGTGTAGCTTGTTCTTATTATTGAAATAAACCAAAAAGTAGCTTGTCACCTCTCAGTTAGAAGAGAAAATTGACTGCTCGTTGATGACTACATGTATGAAGCTAAAGCCAGTAGATGGTTAGCTTAGCATAAAGACCGGCGGCGAAGGGAGCAGCTATCCAATAAATTCCATGGAAAAGCAAGTTTTATGAATTATGTTTTGGGGGCCTTTAATTATCTCCCGTCTTCTCTGTTGTTTAAGATGATGGAAAATGCTTTAGACACTTTGAAGACGGCATTTCCTCATACCGAGCCCCTCATTCCCATGGAGGACCTGGAGGCAGATGCAGACGGAAGAACGACGGACAGCAGAAAGTACATGTGAGGCTTCCATATCAGCACGTTGAACACAAAATGTCGTCCACGGGGACTTTTTGATAAAGGAGAAGTTCCCAGTTGTGACCCGCCATCACATCACTGTTGGCCCATGTTGATAGATGAGCCATTTGAATGCTTTTTGGGCCTTTGGGTCAACATCATCCAGGGATTTACTAGAGGAAAAAAACTGACAGTCTAAATTTAAGGACACTGAATTATCTTATTTATCTGGTATTCTTATGAACTAATTAATAGTAATGTATTATTTTCTTTCATGCATCAGAAGGCTAAGGTTCCAAAGCAAAATCTCCCCATCGCTCAACATACCTGACCTACACCCTAAAGTAACATACTGCTTTAGTGAAGGCAGCGCTGTAAGCGACCACACTGTAGTCATCATTTCTGATTAATAGATCTGTGTAAAAGAGAATTTGGACAGGACTGACATATTTGCGCTACTCATTTTAGATCCTAAATGGCATGTCGCTGTCGGGCCTGGAGAGCTTTGTCAAAGAGCAGGAAGTACTTTTATGTGAGCCGAATGGGAAAGAGACATCCAAGCACAGCTGGGTGAAGCCTGGCATGGACAGGAAGACGTTTGAGAAAACTCAAGGCACAGGTTGATCTTTTTTATGTGTGTGTATATACATATATATGTAGTTGTACCATTATTGTACCAGTCTTGTCTCAGTTGTATCCCTAAATGTCCATGTGGAATGTTTGCGTAATGCAGTAACTCAGCAACACCGCTAGGGGGTAGTAAAACTCCATAGATGAGTATTCTTCTAGTCTTCACATTTCACCATTGATGCATTTTGTCTATACAGCTTCATATGTGCATTTAAGTGTTTGAATTCATTCTGTCTGCGGGTTTGTTGCTGTGCACTGCAGACACAGCCGTGGCAGATGTTGCTTTGAGCATTTTGTGTCTGCTGATGAAGGACCAGTGGAGTTGGCTTTGCACTGAGAACATACAGAAGACGATTAGGCTGCTCTTTGGCACCTTTATTGAGAGGTAAGTGTCCCTTTAGGTCATTGGTTACTGCACATACCGCTCAACATTTCAATAACACAGTGTTTGCATCCCAAAGAAGGCAGGAGTTTGTGCATTTTTTAATCGTTATAACTACGCGCGGCCACAACAGTTGCAATTACTGCAGCAGTACTACTCACACACGAAATGATGTGACTTCAAACCTGTTTTGCTGGCCTGTGACATTGTGGCTCTCTTTGCCCTTAATACAGCTGAGCAACCAGATGTTCTTCTTCTTTTCTCGGAAGCACTAAGTGGTTTGTAGCACTCGAATGTCGCAAGACATCTCTATCATTGACTGATTATACTGGCGTACATTTTTTCAAACTTAACATACAAGCACGGATGTAAACATTTAAGTCAACTACATGCATGCTCCTTCAATGGTTCATGGAGATTTATGAATACTTGTGTGTGATGCTTCCCTGTGCACAACTCTATTCCCTCCTAATCAATCAAAGCATGTCTGCATGTGTATGCATTTATTTGTACATGTTTATTTGATGATATCTAGTAGGAAAAGCACAACTACGAAACCCTGGTTATCTTTCAGATGGTTGGATTTAGGCGTTGCCCACCTTACCAGTGCCCCCTGCTGGGTGATTTACCTTCAAGTGCTGCAGGAAGCTGTGTGGCCGGGGGGCACGCTGCCTGCTCAACCACGGCCGGAGCGTAGTGCCGCCGAAAGAGAGGAAACCAAGGAGCAGTGTCTGGACTGTCTGATGCAGCTTCTGCCAGGTGCACAGAGGCTGCTTCCTGCTGTAGCCGTTTCAATGGCTGTCATTTTGATTTTCAAAGGCTCCTGGAGCTAGTTGACTTTTGATTTGCCTAATTCTTTTTGGCAGAGCTCATTGCTGACATGCTGGGAAGTGAGAAGTACAGACTGAGCTTGGAGACCATGCTGGAGTCTTTACAGGATCATCAGATAAACAAGTGAGTCAACAACCCAAGTGTCGAGTAAATACATCTTGTTTTGCTAATTTTAACGCGGGTAAACTCAGGAGCTTGATAAAGGAAAGTCAGAACTGGCTTTGGCCACATTGCAGGAAAACTGGTGGAAGTATTTAGAATGGGACGAGGCCCAGATTAATGTCAAGCTTGTATAACGTTTCAACAATGAAACAATTGAGATGTACCCAAACACCTCAGTTTCCTGACTTCAGTCAAGCTGTGCACAGTGAGAACATTTCATACAATAATAAATACAATACACCTGCTCTATTTAATCATTTCATACTACAATTTGTCAATACAAGCATCTTTATTTATAAAACTCCTTCACCCCATTTGTGTGAATATGTGCAGGCATCTGATCTACTGCATCTGTGACTTGCTGCTGGAATTTCTGATCCCTGAGTCCTGCAGCGCGGCCTTCCAGGGGTCTCTGCTGCAGAGCCTCGGCAAAGACGCAGAGAGGGACAATCCGCTGGCATGAACAGCACACCTTCACTCATGCGTTTACCGGTACAGCTACCAATGAAATCCGCTGTGCTCCAAAAGAAAGTTCTGGCTGATGGCTTAGAATATATCTAACTTTGACGTGACATTGTGTACTTAGTTCATCAGGTAACTGCACCATTACATTATGTTGATTGATGTTGAGGAGCCATGGCGGCCGGATTTGCACATTGCCGCTCAGTTTTTATGTCTACTGAAGACCATTTTTCATTGACGCACATATGTTTTACAGTGAAATATTGCATAGTGTAGCATTCAAATTAGAGATTTGTCAGCTTCCTTTGTTCTGGAACCATCCTTGAATGAATCTTCAATGATTCACCTTAAATCACAGACTAAAATTTCATCCATAAAAGGGACTTAGTGCAGGCAGTGTTATTGCCTTCCCATGTTGCTCTGATCCGGAGCATTTGAAAATACTCAGTCTTTCAAAGACTAAGCCTCTGAGAGGTCTTCATTATTGAGATATTATTGAGATTATTAAGATTATGAAACGAAAGGTTTCCGCTTCCTTCATATCTGACGTGAGTAGTTGGTAAATGGGGGCGAGGAGTATTTTTTTCCCAGTGTCCCAGTGGTACATTTTGTGAGCAGCATGATCGAGGTAACAAAAATAATGACAAATCCCAATAGAGTGCACTAACACTGGGTCATCAAATGTTTCAACCACAATGTTTATCTCTCTTAAAATATTAGAGCTATTAACACTTGAATAAACATACACCCTTTGGTATATCTTTCTGATTTAACATTATTCTGCATGCAGCAGATTATATCATTAATTGTATAGCGTGAAAGTGCTCCACCACACCATGTCCACTAACTGTGAGTATTTGATTGTTTCCAGACCTCCAATAAATGATGAAGGAAAACTGATGTTTCTGCCTAGGTCAATAAGTCACTTCATTAAAAACCAACCAGAGATCTGGCTGAGTTGGAATCAGATCAAAGCTCACATTTCTTTGTCTGTGCAGAGATTACAAACCTGGCAATTTGTGTTTGCCGACCATCTGAATGCAAAACACGGTGCTGCGATGCAGAAAATGCAGTCTCTGTACATTGCCATAGTCTTGCAAAAATTCAATATTCTTCCAGCTTTTTTGTTCCTAACTTTCACATAAAGAAGCTTGTGTCTAAATATGCGCTGCTGGTTTACAACTTAATTTGAAAAGTACTTATTAAACTGTATCGTAGGAACATTCAGAACAACCCACTACCTTTCACATGATATCATGAGCTGATACTGGCGGGCTCCCACCTGCTGTGTCACGCTTTGGGACTTTACTGGCATCCAGAGGAGACGCTCATGCTGCATCGATGGTGGCCCCATCTGGTGCATCTGCGCCTCTCAAAGCCACAGCGGCTGTATTTTTTACAAAAATGGCATAAACGTCTGTGAAATTTCACAACTAATCTCAGACTGACATGAAGACTGCTGCAATCTGATGATACTTGTTTGGTGTCTTCTCGAGAGCCGTTGCTTGTAGGTTTTTGGCGGGTGTGAATACTTTACCATTGACTCAGCAACTACTCGGAAACTGAACACAATTAGCCCGATGAAGAGATTGCAGCGGCGCCAGTCCACTTGGTGGCGGTGAGGCACCTCGGATCGCCGCGCACCAATAAACACACGATTTTGAAGAAGAAGCAGAGATTAAATTAACTTTAACCGGACAACAAGTCCAAAGGCCTTCACATGCATCAAGAGCTTCAATAAATCTTTTTTTAAACTTTTACACAGAATGTCATTTTTGCAGAGATTATGCTTAACTTCTGCATTCAACGAATCACCTGAAGAAGAACATAATATAAGTGACACACAGAGGCTGTGGGGACCAAACCGAGACGGCGTACTTTATTGATGCTGAGCTGCGTAACCTTTCATCAGCCAAGACATAAATTCAATAAAAGCATTTTGGAAATAAGTCAACTTAAAGAGGCCATATTTTGATTATTTTTCAACAAGTTAAAATAGGTCTTTGAGTTCCAGAAAACCTGTTTCTGAACTTGTTTGCTGGAAATAGCTTGTAGGAAACGATTGTTACCTCCTCTACTCCCCTCTGTTTCAGAATGTGCTGTTTTCTGCTGCTCATGAGCTGCAGCTCATTTGGCCACGCCCACAGCTTGTAGAATCGGCGGTAGCGGTCGGCGGGCTGTGAACAGCATGGATGGATTTTCTTCCAAGTTTGTATGCGAGTGGAAGCACCAGAGACACACAATAACACCCCAAATCCCAGAAAAAGTGATTTTTCCATAATATGGGCCCTTAATGAAAGGGCTTACACCAGCTTAAGTTGTCCAGCATTTCGCTAGCGGCAGCAGCAGATTTTGCCGACTCAAATGTGTTCCAACCTTTAATTGAAAAAGTATTGGCAGTTTTTTTCAATTTCCTGTTGTCACATGTCCCTTAGTGCGGAGGCTGTAACCCTGCTGCTTTTTGTTACATCACCCCAAAAAACACACTCAACTTTCAAGTAAACAACACAATGTGCACTTTTTCTCCCGTCGCACTTCTGATTAATGCTGCCCTGATGTCTGTCAGGCCTTTTGATGATATCACGTTGGTCCCGTTGTCATACTTTTTACACCTTCTTCAATAGAGAATGAATTTAGCTCCGTCACGCCCTGGTCGCTGACGTAGGCTACATTTTTTTACGTTTTACAATGACTTTCATTAAACTGATTTCAGCTCATCCACCGAAATGGACCGGCAAAACTGGGAAGGCGCTCCACTCTTTCTTCATGTGGAATGGCTTCATATTACTTCTTACCACACAGATTAAGTGATACGACAGGGCCCTTCACTCCACAGCCATTTTTACTGCACCCCGGGGATTCTTTCTGTTGATGCTGCCGTCCACTTTCCACACTTTCCATGGTTTTGTTGAAATAACCATATATGTACTGAAATGAGTGAAACCACTTCTATGTTGCTTTTGCATTGGTTTCATACAATGTAAATCTGACATTGTTTTGCAGAGGGCCATTATTAATGACTCACTGGTCGTGTCTCCACACTCGATGCAGACGTTGATGCAGTTGTTGACGTGGCCCATTTAATCACCGTCTGCATTCAGGCCTTAAAACGTCATTGCTGCTGTTTTAGGATATTACTAGAAGTAGATGTACGGCCTTTTTGGATTGCGTAAAGACATAGTTCCCAGGAGCGGTTAATGTGCTGCTCTTGATGATGAGATTGATTTACACATGATGACGATGATGAACTAGATTGCTGATGACTTCTCACGGTTCCAAACAGATGTCGGTACATGTGTTATATCTGGGGTGTCAGCCAGAGGCTACACTTCGCTCACTGACCACACTCATTCCCACCCTTTTTAAACCATTGCACAACAGTCCAACTAAAGCAGACCCACAGCTGAAGTGCCATGCAAGGAGTGAGTTGAATGGGGAATTCCATCTTAAACCTGCTCATTCACATTTGGCACAAACTCCCAGATATATTCCTCAGATCACAGAAAGTATTTAAAAACAAGAATTGAATCTGTTTCATGTTAGCGTGTCCCCTGCTGCGCTGCACAGCTGTACGGTGAGGCCGTTTGGGAACCCTCGACACCCCGCCTCAGTGCTTTATCTACTTGGGCTGGATGGACTCACCCTGCTACTTATACTTCACCCCTATTTTATTTGACGGTTTGGCCAGTTGTTTGGCTAAAAGAGAAGAAGATTCTTGAGAAGAAGAGACTAAGGTGTGTTGAGCCAGAGAAATTCTAATATGAAGAGATGTGGCACTCTCTGGTTACTTCTGGGTTCTGGACGGGCTGCAGTAACACGTCTCTGTCCATGCGAGGGCGCTCGCTGGCGAGTGCAGAATTCATGGGACTCTATGGGGCTTCACCCCTTTAAATTCCACTTTTCTCAGGATATATTTTTTGTCAAGCAATTTGAAACTTGCATTCAAAAGGGGGGCTAGAATAATACACTCAGCTGAAAATTAAATTTTTAAGTTCACTCATCTGTTCTAAAAATCCGTTCAAAAAATGTGATGCTGCTTTACGGGCATTTCTTCGGCGATCTCTTCGGCACTTCCAAATCATGGCTTCCTTTCTCATGGCATCAGCAACGTGATCGACGATAACACCAGCTGCTATTTGAGGTAAAGTTCGACAGAAAGTCCTCCTAAACTTTATATTTCTGATTCTGCTTTAGCTTCAGCTGCCATCAAACGGGGTCTCTGGTCGTAATCGGTCGCAATCCGTCACTGACCAATCAGCATTCATTAGCAGAACGCTAGCATGTTCCGGCCAACAACGGCCCAACCTGTAAGAAATCGACAGGACATAAACACTCTTTCATTTGACTTTTGGTCCATAATCCATATTGAACTTGCGGAATCAACAATAAAATCTTCGTTGATTCAACGACAAACAGGAGAAAGAGCTAAATTTAGCCGTCTAGCTCCATAGAGTCCCATTCATTCTGCACTCGCCTGCGATCACCTCCAGTGGAACTGCAACCAAGATCGATACAATGGTTTGAATAGGGAGTGCCCAGGCTCTCCGTAGAGGGCTCTGGTTGAGCCGTGTATTCAGTAGTGTTGCATTGAGTAGCGGGAGAAACATTTGACCTCTGCATTGGGATGAGTTGACCTCTCACTGACCCCACCTTGGGTCGTGACCCCAAAGGTATGAGTCGAACCGTCCGTCATTTTTACTTCTCCCTCTGATGACTCTCGACCTCTCAGCAGGTTAATTGATGGTTCATCAAGAGGTTTCGGGAGGTCAACATGATATGTCTTCTTGCACATTCTTTTAAACGAAATATATCTTTTGAGTCTGGAAACGGTACGACACACAGTGTTGTTACCATAACATGGTACTTAATTCCCTTGCCGCTACAATCCGTTTGAATAAACAGAATTAAGGAAGTTTGTTGAAACTCAGGGGATTTACATTTGATTGGTGAAGTTGCCACCATCATCAACTGATCATGGAATCTTTTTTGTTGTTATTTTGCTCATAGAGTTTTTGTTGTGTGTGTCAACCAGAAATAAAGCGCTGGACCACTAAGCAACTTTTATAGAAAGTTGCTTAGTGGTGGAATTACGATTTTCTGGTGTGTCAACCCGACTTACATTTACAAAATAATCTAGTCTATAACTGAGCTGTTATTTTTAGCTAGTAGCTAAATGTTTAAATCATCGGGTCCTAAAAAGCACTGTTTCCTTCTTCTGCTTCTGTGAATGAGGCTATGAATGTGGGGTGACCAGGTTAACTTGGGTGCCGTAGATCACCGGACAGAAACTGTCATAAGAATGAATCGGGGCCTTTTATAAATCAGTGGTTTGTACTCGTAAGTGAGGCACTGTCAGTAGTACTGAAACAGAGCGCAGGAGATTGATCGTAAGACGTGACTCTGTTTCTGACCTGGTTTGGCCTTAATAAATGTACTTGATATACATTCATAGTCTGCTCTCTGGGACCACTCAGTCAGTCTTCACACAAAGTATTCAATATTGATTTCAGAAGAAATTTGTTGATCATAAAAATGTTTATAACCAGCCATAGATGCCGGTGAGGAAAGAAAAATACATTTCAGTATTATTTATAGGCTTAATATACTATTTAGCAGGGCGGTGCGTCTTTGACAGATAATGGAAGCAAAGCTGCGTTGAGTTCAGTTGCGTTGCGTTGCGTTCAGTTGAGATTAAACATGTGGCTCCCTACTGTCCTCACGACCAGTTAAAACATGACATTTTGACGGACGTTTCCTACCACGGTCAACATGCTCTTCTTGGTATGTTTGTCAGAGATCCTAAAATAGTGCAAGTTACCACAAATGTGGTAAAAATATGTGCAGTTCAATCTGTATGTTGACTACTCTCACCTTGTACGCTGTGACTGTCGCCAACATCATTTACACTCCCACAACAAACACAGCTACTGTTTTTTTTGGGGGCGGCCTTCAGACTATGCCGCTGGTTCTCGATATTTTTAATTTTTGACCCTTGCCCAACCACGACCCCTCGTCATGCGGTACATAGAGTTGAGTTCCGTCTGACAACTTTTACAGGTCTGAACAGGGGAAACTCTCCAGTAAAAGAGGAAAAGTGACAGACAAGTTAATTTTGTCCTGCGGAAATTTGTTTTCTATCTTTGACCGGTCTAACCATATGTATCTAGCAGATGACTGCTGGACTCTGCAGCAGCACACACAGACATGGAACACACTTGGAATCTGTATTAGCTTGTGATGGTGAACCCACGTCTGGCAATGACACGCTGAGCTGATGATCGCTTCTCCAGTATATTTGCTGCTCTTTAATGCCTGGTGCAAAATCATTTTTAGCGAATCATCAAGCTTCTCTACTGTTTTTTCCTATCTGCCAAGAGGCTTTACTTCTCCTTCTCCTAGCTGTCGACGTTACTGTGCAGAGGCAATCCGGATATATATCTAGCATGCATGATAGGGGGAGGGGTGCCCCCTCAAATTTCAATATCGTCAAAGTCCTTTTAGGCAAGTCATGCCACTCGGCCGCCATCTTGGCAACGCCTCCAGGCAGCTATTTCGCACTAACAAGACCAGGCTCCTATCTAAATGAATGGGCAGAGAGTCAGAACTGCACTTTTCACGGGTCATCGGGACATAAAAACGACATGTATAGAAACCGCAGTAGAATATGATAAAAATCGCTAAAAAAGTTTGATGCCCCAAAATAAGGTTTAAAACGCCCTTTTCCCCACAGGTTACTGTTACTACGCATGCGCAAGGCTTCACGACACCAACCTCAATTTACGTCTCTATCCAGAATGCCGGTGTTGTGCTCATCGTCTCCGCTGTCGCAAAACCTCAACTGTGCGCATGCATTAGTTAGTGGAACCAGACGATAGGCTTAAATGTTTCCCGGCTTGACTGTTAAAAAGCAGATGATTGGCTTTCCAGCGGGAGGGGCGGGACATGCGCATACAACCGCCATCTTTGCCGTTACAGGTTTTCCTACAGGAGTTGTATTGAGGATTGAGGAAGTGGCATGTCTCCTTAATAAATAGTCTCTGATATCGTCCAACATGCTTTGCTCCTCCCGCACTGTACACCTTCTCTACAAGGTAGTTACACGCTGAACCTCAAAGGAAGTGTATAAAGTGACACCACCTGTCATTTTAATAGCAGGCCTTTGTAAGCCCTCGGCGAAGGCCAAGCTTACGCTCTGCATCTGCACTGCTTGAACACGTACAACACGGTAACAAAGCTGCCACTGGGTTCATTCTCCACAGCAAACTCTGCAGGGCTCACTGCACCACTGACGGCAAGAAACGTTATCATTTTCAATGTGTGGCATGAAAAGAAGAGTAAAATGCTCCGTAGTCGACTACACTGACTCAAGGGAGCCACTGAAGGCATGTGATGGAGTGGAGATGTTGTTGGATGGTGCGTGAAATCATCCATTTTTTCATTTTGTGAGCATGCATGAGGTCATTGAATGAGGAGTGTACAAGACGCAAGATCCTGTATAAGTCACATTTGACTGGTACCAAGGAAATAAACCAAGCCGCCATTAGTTCCTCTGACCTCTACACGGGCGAACGGCGGGCGCAGGTATGTGAACAGCGCCTGTAAATAGAGCCGGCTGGGTCGAGCGTATCATCATGGAAGAATGCAGTTTTGCATTGTGCCAGGTAAACAATTTAATATCAGCCACACGTGGGGCATGATGAGATGTTAGGATTGTGTGCATATTGGTTTGATGATGAAATGCCGCTATGGTTCTAGAAGACACACTGATACAGCCACAAAGCACCTGCAGAACCCTTCTGCCGCGTAATTTGTTTTAAAAGGCATCTGTGCACATCGTGCCGTCATTACCCAAAACCAATTCAAGAGGGACATGACTTCATAGTCTGAGCAGATGTGAAGGTCCAAAAAAAACCTACACAGTGTTTGAACAAAAACAAAGAGAAAAGGTGGCTTACTGCAGTGAAATAAGAGCTCAGGGTTTTATGTAACATTGTCAGTCAACTATCAACTTTTATAACCTCAGACAAAACCAAACAAATCGTGAATGTTATTACGATTACATTCACTTGATAAAGTCAACTCAAGTGAAAGTTATCCTTTTGGGACATCTTTTGCGTATCAACCACTCCCTCACTGTACACATGAGATATTCGGGAGGCAGCAAAAAGACACTGTGTGCAATATTATTAATTTATTTTGACTGATAATACATTTGACTGCTAATTCTAATAATGGAGATATGGAATTATTCCACTCTGAGAGGAGCTCTCAGCGCCGGGTGTGCGTTACACACGTCTGACTGTAGTGTCGGAGGCATTCACAGTGTTCATCCATTGCGGTCGTTGGAGGAGCAAAAACCCCAGAGAGGCTTACGACGTGTCTGTTGATATTCCTGCATATAACTGAGAGCTTTTTCCCTTCTTTCAAAGCTCTGTATGAAACTCTAGCAGGCTGTGTTGGGAAGTGACCTGTGTGTAATGAGGTCTGATGGCTTTATGGGGGTTTGGGAATTCTTTGAAATTTCTGTAATGCGATTAAGACTGTGACTGCTCTCCGAAAGACAAAAGCGATGAAATACCAGCATTTATTTTGGGCAGCGGTGCCACTGGTTCACCCAGTCAGTTGTTGTTAACATGCAACAAGCACTTGACAACACAATTACCACACAATGAATGTCTATAATGAATGTGTTTGTGAATTGTTTTTTTTGTTGTTGAATTTGACTCTGATATGTTCCAAAACATCCACAAGATACTTAATTGCATTGTTACCTTTACCTGGTTATCATATGATTTGTGGTCTTGCATTCAAGTCGGAAAAGTCGATGCCGACTGCAGCTGAATTCAGTCCAATGATTTTTTGCTTTGCTCGCACGAAAGATCTGCGTTAAGAAGAGAGGCTGATTAAAATAATGTGTTGTTCTTGTGCTGATTTTGCTTCTTCTCTTTTTCTGTCCACTTACACAAATTTCACAACCAAAGGGAATTACTTTATAAATATCTGTCAGAGGCCTTACGGGGGCACGTCAGGGATCAGTCTGTGCGACTGTTTATTCTGTAGTGAAGTTTTCGTAGCACCTTTACCACATCGCAGAGCTTCCATGTGCTCTTTCTGGTTTCAAATGTAGCGCAAAAAAGGAGGGTCTGCTGCTGTAATAGTGGCTACATGAACAAACCCCCCCTGACAGCTGACATACAGAACAGGCTGTTGGATTGCGGTCCTCTTATGGTCTGTTGGGGGTGGACAGAATCGATAGCGACACAACACAAGCCAGGCTTGCTCTAGATTTGTGCTATAGTGTGTGATGTTAACCTGGTGTTAAATGTTGTTCATTTCCCCCTTTGACTTCACGGTCCAAAAGTTAAGTAAACACCCAACTCAGCTAGACCTCCAAAGAGAAGAGGATTTCATCGTATTTTTGCTTTACATTGTGATCGAATGCATCTCCTGCCAGGAAGAGAGAAACGATATTTCTCTTGTGATTTTCTCCGCAGCCGGAGTTGGCTTCACCTCCTTCGCCGTCCCTCCCGTGAACACTTGGCTCGACACAGAGGTACTTTCTCAAAGTTGTCTTGCTCTTTCCTCGCATAGGAACGGTCTAAGAAAGCAATGGGAGCTGCACAAACGTCCCGTCCCCACCCTCCCCCCTCTCTTAACGTTATCGGACAGACATCCGCTGCTCTTCACTCTTTGAGTGTGTCTGACATGTTGGCATCTCGCTACGTTTGGACTGTGATTGCTGGTAGAGGATCTCATGAGCTCACATCACTCACATGGTGCCTTTCATTTATTTTACTTTGTGTTTGCATCACTTTTTCCCCCCTGTGTAAGTCACATATTTATTTTGTTCATATGGAAACAACGGCTGGTCAACATCTTGACTCTGCTGTAACCACAGTTTGAACCAGAATATTTCCATACCTGTGTTTGATAAATCCAACGTATAAAAATTCACTACAAACCCAATAATGTCGTAATAGAAATGGCAACTGCAACACTGTACATTTGTCTTTAATTGTAACTCCTGAACCCTTTAGTCGTTAAAGTTGCACATTAATTACATTATCGATCTAATGCTCATGTGAGTATCATTGAGCTCATGAATATGAACCTGTTACTCTGACAACGTTTCGTGTAGACAACCCATTTTATCCGTGTTTTCATCTGCGGTGTAACACCTGCAAGGCGAGGAGTCCGTGGAGTCGTTCCGACCCTTGGCCAGGCCTCCACCCGAGGCAGCTCTGTGCTTGGCGTCAGTAAACCCCTGCTGGGTCATGTAACGAGAGTGGCCCCGTGATTTATTGTACAGGTGTTGGGAGACTCGGAGCCGCTGGAGTCGTAAAACAACGCTGGGGGCACGTTCACGGATGAGCAGGGCCAAGACGCACACGTGGACAGGTGGAAACACACGGTAGCCATCTTTATATGCAGATGGAAGCGTTCACGCTCTGATGTTAATACACACTCATTTATTTGACAATAACATCCAGGACATTGATCTCTGCGTACTTTGTGTTCCTGCGCCAGGTGTTGTGGGGCTATAAAGGTGTGTATGCTTGTATTTAATGAAAGACGAGGCCTGAGGCCACTCCACATGTCTCAAATCTCATAAATCTGAGACCAAATTGTTTTTTAGACAGTTTCCATACTTCTTCTTTATGGTCTACACAATGTTCAGACTTTTTTTAAAAGCAAGTTGTATTGATGTTCAGCTCCACTTTTTTAAGGGTGACGAAAGGCCCTGATCTCTCAGTGAGGGATGCAAAGGCCTGTGATCAGTCAGGTAGAATCTAGTGTTCACAGATGGCTCTGTGATGTGTCTGGTATTCAGCTATAGATGGTTAACGCTAAATACATTTTTTTTGAGGCAGGTTTATACATCGTTCAAAGTGTGAGTAATCCTGTGCAGAGCCAACCTCGCGCCAGTAAGATTTCAACATGTTTTACTTAATTAAGAATTAGAATCATCAATGATATGTAAAATATAGAGAATTGGAACCAAGTGCAGGATTAGAAAAAAATTGCTATTGCTAAAAAAGCGTATTTTTCCAGACAATAAGTCTGGGTTACAGTTAGGGAGTGGTGCAACAGTCTTTCTCAACAACCACACAGCGCTGTGGTGAAATATGTTGGCTAATGATACAAATTTGTTCTAGCCTCGGACCAGTCTTTATGCCCGTGTTGACATGAGAACTGGAAAAAATTATGGTTTGAAACTAAATAGATTTGAAAGAGGGAACGGGGGTGATAAGACGGATAAAACAGAGGGAAGATCAGATCTCCCCGCCGAAAAAATGCTGCGCGTGTTTGGGTGCAAATGCTGATGTTGTCGTCTCTCCTTTTGCTCTCGTAGCCCTCCGCTGACCTCCTCTCATCTAGATAAGCGCGCTCTGTTTCATCTTAGTTTTCACTCAAGGCACTTCTTACTTCACAGTTGGCAGGCTTGGTTCTGAAGAGGCTAAACCCTTTGTCTTTTCTTTGTCTGAGAAATCCCTTGATGATTGAATGTTTCAAGAGAAACTGCTTTTTATGCTCTCACTTCAAAACAGTTTGCTTAAGAAGTGCTGTGTGTATAAGAGATCATTGTTGTAGTTTTAAAAAAACCTTCATTTAACGACAACCTGTTAATCCCAAAGTAGCCACAAACCACAAAGCCTGCTTTGTTGTCTGTTTTACTGCAAAAGCGGCTGTAACTTACTACTGAGACTGAGATGTTTACAGGCTGATTCTTTATGCCGACTCCTTACATGTGTTTTATATGACATTGTTCTAGGTTTTAAAGAATGTCATTTCCAATGCTCGGCTGTGGCAGGGGATTTTGGGACTTATGTCGATGTGGTTTGGTGGGCTTGAGTTACGCAGGGCGGCAAACTCACAGGCTCCAACCTGCAGGAAACCGATTGATTGATAAAGCAAGGAGAAGCTCAGATAACAACAAGAACTCTCTGTTCAGGTTAAGATGACTTTACTGTGTCTTTGACGTGTGAGAAGTAAGGCGTGCTGGTCATTCCTTAGTTGTTTACGCTGCTAGAACAAAGCATTTTAAAGACCAGACAACTGGGCCAACTGCTAATGTTTTACCTCCAGTGTTTTCTGTCCCCAGAAGCACGTAATACTTTATTTTCCCCCACTTGTTTTTTTTACTCTGGACGAACTTTCCCTCTCTTTCCAGAAGATTTAGTCTGGAAGAGAACCTCCAGGTCGCTGGAACACACGAGAGAGCGAGTCAGGTTCGCTTAGTTGGATGGATGGTTTTTTCTGCCAAACCATGGAAATGTGCCGTAGATTTTTCGAATTTGATATTGACTCCATTACAACACGGCGATGCGTCGAGCCCCGCCGTACTCAAAGGACCTCAGCGCCGACAATCTGTGACAACAGCGCGCTACTGTCAGAGCGACGCCCCGTGCCATTCAAGAGATCAGCTCGTCTCTGCCGCTGTTTTCCCCTGAGCGATGGCGGTGGAAATGTTGAGAGATCAAACTCTATGGACACTGGAACAAGTGAACAGCAATATGGAACAAGGATACCGTCATTTGTTTTCTTTGGCTCCACGCGCGTCTGCAACCTATGATCTCTCGTCGCTGGCATCAGGTCAATTTAATGTCATGGAAAAGCTTTTAATGTAACCCTTTAAAGATCTGTTGATACTTATACGAAAACATGGGGATCGTAATCACAAGGTGAATTAAAAGTAATCCTTTAGATACACCGTTGACTAAGTGAACTGGGGGAGGGGAGGTCTCTGCACTGCACTTTATGTGGCCTAATGAGCAGCTGTCCCCCTCCAGGAGGTTTATAATATCATACAGTACCTTTTGGTTGGTTGTGATGGATTATAATTTCTGTATGAACCTTAATTTGACCTGCGAGTGTTTACATCCTGCTGAGTGCACGCAGACATGAGAGATCAGTTATATGACAAACCACCACCAGTCTGCACTTATCTGACGGGGAGATGCAATGTTTGCATGAAGGATTACACCTTATGTCCACCAAATATTAGAAACAAGTCTTAGCTCATGACAGAGTTGTTTTGGCGCAATAATAAGCATGTGCAGCCAGAAAACACTGCTTTATGAAGAGGTCCTGCTGAGTGCTTTGGGAAATGCACTTCGGGATGCTGTGGTTTTATGAGTTTGCCCATCGCTCGAAGTCAAAGCACTTAATCCTGGGACACCCAGTGCTTTGAACTGCAGGGGTGGACTCTGGTCATCCTGTCTGCTCCGTCTTACGGGAATCTGCTGCTGACACTCTGTTTAACTCCCCCGCCCCCAGAAAGAAAGACACAGAATGCGATTTAAAAGCTACAGCTGGAGTTTTTACAACGTGGAGGCACAACATTGTTTTTTTATTTGTTTTGTTTTTCCTCGCCGGCGTCAGCGACGTTTGCTCTTTGGGCAGCAGGATCAGTCGGTCGTGAACGATGCGTCTCAGCAGCTATTGGATCGATTGCTGTGATTTTTCATCCCACTGGCTCTGGTGATCATCCGACGTTTGATCAGGCGCCGCCTGAGCTGCGCAGCACTTACTCTGTGAAATATGTCCTACAAAACTAGACATTCCCATCGGCCTTTGATTAGTTTAAGTGCAGATGGGCAGCATGCTAACAATGCGAGATGCTCAACATGTTAATTAGTAACTGCTCAATAGCAGGTGAAGATGTTGGCACATTAGCGTTTACAATGATATGCATATGAGTCAACCTCACAAAGTCTATCACATGACCGTAGAGTATATAAATATATACAGTCGTGTTTACATAAAGTTATAAAATAGCACCATTAATATCTTCATAATAAATGAGGACATTTGCATAATTCCTTGAGCTACAGGTGCTGTGTTTGTTTGGGTTTGGAAAATGTGTATTTAGACAAACCGGAGCTGTGGAATATTCCGACAGGATCCCAATACGCTCAGCTATCGAAAACAATATACGGAACATCAACATGAGAAAACAGACAGAAGCAACAGGAACACATTGAGCAAATTATGTTTGTATGTTTTTGTGTATTATTGTTTGTTGGCACGAGAGCATGTTGTGTTACAGACTGTAAAGCCTTTCAGTGAGATCCCCCAAGGCAATGCAAGGACTTTACACCATAAACAGCTGTTGACGTAAACAGCAGAGAGCTTCAGGTGCTCAGCAGTAAAACTATTGGACGTAGCCTCGTGCTGTTTGGTTTAGCAGTAAATAAAGTAGCCCAAAGGAATATTTTTCAAAATGATCAATAATTGAATTTTAAAAGCACTCAAATGACTAGTTTCTTGTGTAATTTAATCTCTAAACATGGTCCTATAAAAATCAGGATTTACTTTCAAACTGTTCTTTCTCCACACAACCGAATGGCTAGTTTCTCAAAAGACTGACATGATGCAATAGCTACGGCTTTTAGAAACAAGACACGTATTGGATTTCTGCTGTCCAAGCCTTGATGTTAAACCTCAAGAGCTTATTTGATTGCTCACTGTACCAGAACAGCGTGGACCAACCTGCCTGCACTTACTACCAGGTGCTTTCAATAAGTTTCCCTTCGACTGAAATGTCCTTACATGGAGCTCTGCTGAGTCCAAACATCACTGTTGTTCTTCCAAAATAGCAAAATAAAATGTTCAACACCAGTCTTCTGAGTTTATGCGGACCCGGCTCACTTGTTTGATGAACATATCAAACCACGACATGTTGGAAGACAACATGATTCTCTAACTGCGCCGTGCTGTTAATGAACCTTTGCATGTTGGCACCCGATGCCTTATTTACTTTTCCCACAAACAGACGAAAACAATTCTCCTCCAAGACAAACCAGCTTTTAGTTGATGGAGATTTAGATGTTCCGGCTCCTTAAGTTTCCATCTGTTTAACAGGTTCCAGAGAGGCAGAATCAACCACATGAATCACTCAAAGTGATCAAATCAAATTGATGATTGAATCCAAACGGGTAGAAAAACACAACGACAGATTCACTCTTTGCCACCTCGGTGTGATTGAACATGAAGGCCCGCGCTGTGGTCTCTGCTGGCTCCTCGCCTCACTGGGGCAATTTAAATGACAAACATTTGTTGGGTTTGGTGATTGTAATCTCGACTTCATTACACTCAGCTGTAAACATCTCGAATGCACATCAGAGACCGCAGATGGTGCCAGAAATGATGATATCATCAGCAAACAGCACGGATGAAAGCAGATGTTTCCAAAGCAGAAATTAGGTCAAGCAACAACGTTTTCATTTTTTTTTTATCCGAAACTTATGTCGTCAAGTGTTTAAGCGTTAAATTCACCAAACTCAGGGCAAACATTACAAACGCGATGTATACTGCTGTCACTTCAACGTAGAACCTCACTGACTCATTTGTTTTGGTCAATGCATTCACTTTGCTAGGTCCCCATTTTTTGTCTAGTCATCACTTTATCATTTGTCATTACCCTTCAGGGCGACAGTTTCCAATTCTTTTTTTGTTGGAAAATTTCCAGGTACATTTTTGGCTCCCGTTACGATCCAAATGATGTAAGACTTTGTTATTTCTTTCGGAATTTCAATACTTAAATGAATTATTTAATTCATTCTTTTACATTGAAATTTGGACAACTTCAGGTAGACTAATGACGAGTTCAACAAGTTGTATTCCAACGTAGCCCTACAGGTATTTACTTTTGAGATAAAGTGGAAGCCCTGTTTTTGGAAGGGGTTTCGCAATCATGTAATCCTCAAATAAACCTTAGTTAACGCCTGTGGAAGTGCTCACTTCCATCCTGCAGCTGTGAGGCTCCTCGCTCCTTTTCTCTCAGGACACGCAGGAGGAAATGGATGTGGGTTCGAGGAGCACCGCTGCAGGCATCTGTATTTTTCATTGCTCAAGTTATATCTGTCAATGTGGCCAAACAGGCATAAAACTGTTATTCATTTGCCACCCGATGGCTGAAGAAGGAATTTGTCATGGTGTCATGAACCGGCCTACATGTTGCTGTGGAGCAGTCGTTAGGGCCAGCTAAGCCTTTTCTGCTGGCCTAAACAGAATCACAAAGTTATAGCTGTTTTCATATATATATATATATTTTTTTAGAAATAAACTACATGTGTTCTAATTATTTTTTTAAACCTGTAACTGTGGCGTCATAATGATGCTGTTAGGTTATTCAACTGTAGTTAGACGGCACAGAAGGCCCGTCACTGCTGTGGAGTAATGCGAGTGAAGCTCTGTGTGTAGGACCTCACAGCTTTGACTTCTTCCAGGCTGTACGTTTTCAATTAGTGCCGCAGTTTGGCAACGTATTTTACACACTCGACTTGGTTACCGAGGCAGTTCTGGAAATGGCGCTCAGGGTGGTGGCTGTGTTTGGGGTGAAAACTGGCATCCACAATAGTCTGTATTTGAATTGCAAACACATTTTTTGGCGGATTTTACTTTAATAAAACAGTTACTAAATTAACACAAAAACCTGTTTTGGAAAAAAGAAACTTCGTCAGAAGATGGTCGTCATCTTTCGGCCTTTTCTCTCCAGTGACACATTGACTTTCTTACTGAAAGCATAACTGTAATGTAACACTTTCATCGTGCTTCTTGAGATCCACGAGATTATGGTTTGTGTAACAGACTAATAACGACATACTGAGGGAAACACCTCCAAGTCTGCTGTATTCTCCCCTATATTTTGCATTAACTTGCAAGTATTTAAAATGAGTAATAATGTTCAAATTGCTTCAATATCCTATAAACACGTTCATCAACACCAGGATCATCAGTATCATTTGTCAGCAGTGTCATGTCATGTCACCCACAGAGCATCACCTGAGGGCCTTCCTGCCCTCACCTGAGGGCCTTCCTGCCCTCTGACATGTGCGGGGAAGCGGTGGGGAAGCGGTGCGTACGCCACGGGGCTTCGGTGGGGGAGGCCTCCCCCGTTTACAAGCCGGCGCTCTTGGAGTTTGGCAACGTGTGGCTATTGACGCATTCTTTTGTGACGCTTGCAATGAAAACATCTGCATGTTTTGCAGATGCTTGCATTGAAAACAAAACAAACGAAGCAGCGCCTGCCGTCATGTGTTTCAGCTTAGAGGTCCCAGATGACCCACCCATTTCAAGTATCAAACAGGAAAATTCTTTATTGCATTGTGTCCCAGTGTCTGAGTGCATTTGAAAACCAAACCTTGTGGTGTGGATGGAGGCTGAGCTGCAGCGTGCGGTGAATGACCACATTGTGTAACGCCCTGACCTCTGGCTCGTGACGTATAAAAGGAGTGGAAGCATTTATTTGATTTCAACACGTCTTTATCCCAAAACACCCATGCCGATTACATTTACTTTAATTCCTGAAAGAAGTTAAGAGAGGCTTCGATTTCTGGAGACACTTTAAATAATTGTAGGAAAAATATCTCGTCTGT
The DNA here is from genome assembly GCA_021346845.1 of Apeltes quadracus. Taxonomy (NCBI): domain Eukaryota; kingdom Metazoa; phylum Chordata; class Actinopteri; order Perciformes; family Gasterosteidae; genus Apeltes; species Apeltes quadracus. The sequence goes on along the minus strand of CM037916.1, from coordinate 7,788,220 downwards.
AGGTGCGTGGAAGTACATTCTATCATCACAGCCTGCCTTATGTTTAAATAACTATAAAAATGAGGATTAACAACAAACTCTTGGTACATTTGCGTCTCAGTCTCATCAGCCACGGAAATGGATTGACTTCACCTTTTTGTACTCGATACACGCAACATGCCTGGACCCATGTTTCCCATTTTGTTCTGATGCCGCAGATGAAACACAAATTGCAAGCTGCGCTGAGCTCACAGGCGCCACGGCTTGGCGAGGCAGTGCTCCATAACGCTGGCAGCCTTAAGGCCTTTTTTGTTCTAATTAAAGCCACACTTTCCTCTCTGAGGGACAGAAACCACATTCATGTATGTCAAGGCTTCTTCGGAGGTAATAAATCACTCAGGTCTTGAAATCGTTTATGTCTGTTAATCACGTGCAAAGTATACAGATAAAGAAGAGATCTTGTTGCTATAAGGGAAGGATGTTGCCGTTGTTCAGCGTTCAAATGCTGTATGAGCCTGTGTGTTTACCTACGACAGATGTACGAGTGTGGTGACCTAAGACGCACGTTGTGTCTCTTTGTTTGCAGCTCTGCATCCTCCATCTCTCCAAAGCGTTAACTTTTTTATTTTATTAGCACAGATCAGGTGTTTCCACTTAAGGCGTCTTGTACGCTCCAAGTCTGTGGCCTCCTGTCGTGCGTCTCCCCTCAGTACGTGTTAGAAGTGAATTGCATCCATCTTGAATCAATGTTTTCTTGCCCTCCCAAAACGTGGCCTCGTAACCATGTAATTCATTGATGATGACAAAGAAATGTGATACCCTTGAGATAATAATGGTTTGTTCGTGAGTCACGGTGAGGTTTGGCGTGCTGTGCGGGACACACTGCCTCGTCTCTTTCTTTACCTTCACACACAGATCATGCATCCGCGTCATCGGGACGTCAGCGCTCCGTGATTCACGATCTGTTTCCACGTTGTTGTTGAAGGTTCAGCCTGAGACCGGCCCTTGTTGCTCGGAACCACAAAAGACCTCTCGACACAATCTTTGTATGAGGAAAAAACAGGACTAACGGACAGTCCACATCTAATCGTAAACAGATCTGTCTCGTTTCGATAACCCCCGACCCTAAGGATGCTTCTCCTGTTTGATTTCAAATTAACAAAACAAATAGAAGCTTTCAAATGTAAATCATCAAAAAAAACACTGTTATACTGTAAAAATTGAAGGTACACACTACATATGAACCATGTCTTTTAGTGTTGTTTGTTACCAGTAATGCAGCGTAGAGGAGAATTGCCTTCTATAATTTAGTGAGTCTAAAAGCCAATATCAACAATGATGTGTTATTGCACTCGCAGTCTTTTAAAAGTAAGATAGAAATGAGTCTCAGGAAATCTCCGGACGGAGGAACAATTTCTAGAAAGCCATTACAAGGGCTTCTCAGACGTCCCTCGGGCATTTTATCTAACTTTCACTCCAAATCAAGTCAGGTATTTCTGTCTGTCACATACAAGTAAGTACTGTTTTATTTCCAAAGCTTAAGGACACTTAATTGTTCCAGGGCTCATGGGCAGCTTTAGTTCTCCATTGGCTCAGAAACGCTTTCCATGATGCTGTCCCCTCCTTCCTATCAGGCTTTTCCTCGTCAGGCCACAACAGCCCGGCGGGGCGACTTTGTCCTTCTCAGCGGTTCCTTGTTTTAAAATGGAAGAGCAAACTCGGGTATTTGCAGGTCCACATACCCGACCATTTCTAAGCCACAGGACCTTGTGAACTAAATCAAAAACTCCCACCTGCACTTTAATTAAGGTTACTATGGAAGCCAATAACTCATAAATAAGGGGAGTAAACCCTGTGAGATGGAAAAGGTGGGGGGGGGCCAATAATCTCCTGGGCTAATTATTGCTATCGCCTCATTATCTTTTAATTATGCGCCTTCTGCAATGTCCCATCTCCACATTTAATCCTAGGGATCATTGCGAGGCGGCCGGGCGAGCAGAGATAGCTCACGTTGTCCTGCGTCGACAGGGAAACGCTACTTTTGGATCTTTCAATTTAAAGTTTGGTTGGAGTCCACAATGCCTTGCAGGTTGATTTAATGTACACCAGCCAATCTTTATCCATGTTCTAGTTTCAATCCATCATCGCCTTTAAGCGGAATGGCTTCATGTCTCATACTTATTGCAACCAGTCATACTCCTGATAAACGGACAAATGGGCCGCGACTGTTATGTCACTGAAAGCTGAAGCAAGGCTCGGCATCCTCTGCGTCTGTCTGGAATAAACACAACTGTTTAACTGCACTGATTGCAGCTGCTGCTGGGGAAGCAGTTGTTTACACTGTTTCGTGTTGATTACGTAAAAGTTGTTTATTGTTCAGAATGCATGCCAACTAGCCAGACCATGTTAAACTGTCTCTAAAGTCACTGAGTTCAGTGTCCAACCAAACAGATCTAAATGTCAATTATGATGCTTCTTTAATTGCCAAATAGTTTATTCATGTCAGCATCACAGATTGAGGCAAATAATACTTGTTTAACCTCATTTACACGCCTCTTAACCAGGGTCGTTGTTAGGTCTATTTTAGGGGGGCTGAAGCGACTCAAAATGTTCATAGTTCCCCCTAAATGGTAATAATAACAACAATAACATTTCGTTTTTCAATAACCATATACTTATTGATATTTAGATGCAACAAATGATTTAAAAAAAACAAAGTCGGAAGTACAAAGACTTGTGCTATCAAGATGATGCACCGCACCGTCCGTCTTTTTGTTCGGGGCAACAGCCGTCAGTTTAGTAATTAAAGACCTTCATTAGCGAGAGCCGCTACAATATTCTGCCGGTCTCGACAGTGTGTGCAAACATGGAACTACTCTAGTGCTGTAGTTGTCTGCCTTTTCTGTCATTCATGACCTACTCACATAGCTGTAAAAACACTCGTAGTCTTATTCAAGTAGACTTTTACTTCTACTTGAGTACTTGTAGCGGAGTTCTGATACATGACGTAGTCAAACCTTTTATGCTCCTCTGAGCATTTAAGAGGCTTGATGCTAACGTATGTTTTCCCTCCTCTTCATGCGCCTGGCAGCTATCCATCATATTGTAAAAGCAGCTCTCTGGTTTAACTATTACTCTGGGATGTATCAAAGCTAAGATTCCTGGATGAGTACATCCATTACTCTCTGGTTGCTTGGCAGATTGAGCTGTTTCTAGGAGGTGTAAATCTGTGTTATGAAATGTTTAACCGAGGCATAACAGCGACCTTGAAGTCACTCGTTTCCACCGGACGATGTATAGAGACATTCTACTACAAGGGGATTTTACCTGGATCATCCTTCAACATTCTTTGGAGAACCCCTCTGTGCTAGAGACACTGTCTATTGTTTGCACTTTTACACGGCTTGTTAGTGCTGGGAGAAGAGCAAACTAGCACAGAGATCTTTGCTTTCTACAGAGGGAACAAAAAAATATTTTTCTGCTCTGTTTTCTGCTGACAACGGCAGATCCACACAATCTCTTAAGCCGGCCAGGAAGCACTACACTACATGACTTTGACCTATCGCTGATTCCAGGCCCATTTTGCCTCTGACATAACCAGACTTTTCATCTCCACGTTGTCTCTAGATGTGGTTTGACTTTTTGGAGAAGGGGGTCTGTTCCGTTTGGCTGTTCTCATGCAGCTGTGGTCGGTGTCGCCACCATCCAGAGACGCTTTGTGGGAGTTGAGATGAACGAGGAAGAGTTGGCCAAAGAGCACGCTTGGAGGGCTCTAAGAAGAACGGTGTGTCCTTAAAAGGATAAGGAGCACCATCTGTCTGTTCTTTTTCTTTCTTTTCTTTATGTATTTGTTATGACCGATTATTGGAAATCGTAGATTGCAATATTGTTACAATGTGTCACAGAGATGACAGAGATATTGAGACATGTTGTGCCCCGACATTTTTACACTGTTATCCTTAGGTGTTTTTCCTAATCGAGTCCACATTATTTTTCTTTTTTTAAAGTTAAAACCTTTCGTTAATTATTTCCAACTTTGGAGTGATGCTTTCTTTTGTAGGCTTTAAAGCAAGCAAAAAAGAAGAAGAAAAAAACACTTCAACACAAGCTTCAACATGCACAGATTCCCTGATGAGGAATTTTACTCTTTCAAATGAACCCATTGTAATTTTGCTTTTTAAAGGCCTGCTGGGCTCCGTTTAGCCAAACCACCCGCGCTGTTAACAGTCGTTTCCACATGGTGGCAAGTTATTGCCCAAACCCTTCCAGAGTTACATAATATATTTCAACAGACTTTTAGATATCACTAAATTCTGTGACGAGTTAGATTTGTTTTTATGTTGCAACACAGTGGTGACTTATACTTTTTTTTACCTCTAGTATATAACATACTGTTCATTTTTTAAATATTTTGCACAGTCCGTAGATGGCTTTGATCATTAAATCATTTAATAATTCAACACCAAAGTGTTGCCTCAGCAAACATGAAATTAAAATGAAATAAACGATCCTCAAACTTAAGTGGATTGTCAAATTCTTTCCGTCATTTTTCCTTAAAGTGTTGGTAGGTTCAGGCTGTGTAACTGCCACGCATTTGTAAAAGAAATAATTTGCTGCAGCTGTTTCTGCTGGAATATAATTGTCTTTCCGACCGCAAGAACTCTGTTATTTATATGTGCCGATGTGTCACGTCCTGAATAATAGCAGTTGACGATGACATTAGCATCATTTGTGATGATGTATTTTCTGCATCAACAGTTTCTGTTGGATGTATGGTTGGTAGGTTGGAAAATGATAAACAACCGGCAAAAACATCAGGAGGCGAATGACTCAGAAGAAAAACTAGCAACTTTGATCATTTAACGGGGAACTCCACCTTGCCTACACATGAAGCCCGTCTGAATATGTGGAAAAAAAAATATTGGGAATTACAAAAGACAGTTTTCTCCTGACGATGTGCAGTTCCACATGGGTTTTTGAATCGCCTCCGTCTGCCAGGAAGCACTAACTACTCCACGTGACTCTGATGACGGGGATGATTTCAGGCCCCCTTTGCATCTGACATAACAACGCAGAGTGTGTTAAACGGCCTTAAGTGATGTCACTCAAGGCAGAGTCGGGTGGGGCTCCAGGCTGGGCAATTGAACTTTTTTTAGACTAACTTTACCCCTCCATTAAAAAAACACACGGGGCCTAATTTTCTTAACTGTGACCCGTCCCGTGAGGTAAAGATGTTGAACCTGTCTCACCCTGTGTCAGACAGGAGCAACTTGCAAACTACTGGAGTAGCGTCAAGCCAATGAAATACATTCCTGAGCTCACATTCCTGGTACTTTACATTGTGGGTGAAATTTCCATTGACCATCTTGCAACAAAAGGCAACGCCACTTAAGTAACTTTGAAGCAACTTTCCCCCACCGGCCCCCCTTTGCATGTGCAACGATTTTGAGGCAAACTCAAAATCTTTCCAGCAGCTTGGAAATCTGTGGCTGTAATTGATGTCATGTTGAATGAAATAAACTTCCCACCTGGACAAAAGATTCAAGGTCTTTACTGAGGTAATTGTTGGTTTGTTTAATAGAGAAATTGCAGGATATACTGTAAGTACAACATACTGATGCACCTGTGCTGTGAGTTCAGATATACAGAAACACTCATCTTTTTTTTTTTCAAATGTAGCTTCTGGCTGAAACTTTGAATTTTTTTTTTTAATGTGCCAAAGGCTGTCTGAGTTTATATTTTACCCTGTTGTCTATCTTCTTTTTAAATATATTTGTAATGAAGTTACAAAACCTAAACCAGCTTCCTTCAGCGAGCTGCTTTCCAACAACGTTTCTCGCAGTTTTACCACATTTTTCCTTCCAACACAATTTCATGCTCCAACAGATTTCCATTTTATGTGACAGACCATTTGTGGGAGTGAATCTCTACATGTGGAACCAATTTGCTGCGACTTAATGAGTTATGCAGGTGGTTGGAATTGTTGCGTGCAACACTGTACTAGAGGAAATAGAGGCGATGCAGTTTGGTGAGTTCACTCTGCAGTCGTTTCAATTTACCTTTTGATGCTGTCTTTTATTATCTGGTGTTTTCTAGTGTTTTCTAAACCATATTAGCAGTGCTTGGACTGCAAATTTCAAAAGAGACCCGAGTGAAACATAAAAGGAAAAATGTTTTTGTGTTTATATTTGAACTGGAATTCAGTTTTTAACAATGCAGCTGTCAAGGCAGCTGAATACAGTTGAGTTATACAGCACAATATAGACATGTACAAACAGTGTGTAATGTTTGTAGAGTGGCAATAAACTTATGCAGATGTGTTACTTTTCTGCTGAAGAAATGTGTGCGACACCACAGCTGTTTGAAGACGATTGCTAAATAAGATGGATAGCTTTATCTGTGGGGAGATAAAATAAATAAATGAGAAGGGGAAAATAGAATATTCTGTGAATGAGTCACATAGCGAAGGGCGGAGTGATGGCTCAGAATGTGTGTGTCCGTGTGTTAGTTGGGGCGTGTGGGGGGGGGGGGGGGGGGGGGGGCACCATGAGGATCACAAGGGCCTTCTGGACGCAGTTTTTCACGCACAGAAACATGAACACTGAACTTTATGCACTTTGGGCCTGCAGAGAAGATTGGTGTCTGGATACTTCAGTCCCTCCTTTTACCGAGAATGATGAGATTTGAAATTGTCTGAGGTGTTGTCCATTAAACCACTGGTTTAAAAATGCAACTTTCCATGTATATTCATTTACAAAAGTGAATCAACGGTACCCTAACATTTATCTTTGTATAATATGGTGGTGTCTGTTCTCTGTGTTCTAGAAAGACCTCATGTTAAGGCTTTGCTATTAAAAGCATAAAGCAACACACTGTCCCTGCGATACTTACTGCATGGTTGCCCATGTCAAAATTAATATTATCTCATTCAAAATCCCCACCAGCACTGTTTGCTGAGTTGAGTGCTGAGTTCATATCTAAGTTTGGACTTTATCTGAATGTAATTCAACCCAGGAGTCACCTATTTAAGGTGCTGGTGAGCCAGGTTCTTGATGGCAAATCACACTTTCCAAGAAATTGCCAAATATAAATTAAACCTCTGTGCAGTGTGTGTATCAGCAGATACAGACACACGTATCTGTTTGCATATAAACTTTCAAGAGAGCAAAGTGGAGTATCCCTGTTTACACTCATGTACTGTATATGGACCGCAATAAATTAAATCTTGATGAACAACATCCAAAATATAGTTCTTTTTTTTATTTGCTAAATTTGACCTTTACGTATGCTGGGAATGTCACAAGTCACACTAAAAATGGCTCGTTATGATGCAAACACCCTGTATAATATTTCCATGTAAGGTTCCTAGAGTCCATCAGACAAGGAGCAGCGTTAGCATTCTTTAAGTTTGGCATTTATGGCTATAAAGCGTTTTATTCTGCTCTGCTTAATATTTGTTAGGCAGAAAGTGCAGTGTTGATTATTTTGGGGTTTTTGCTGAAAGCAGCTTCCATCTCCTGCTGTTGTAAATCAGCTTAATGAGAACACTGAGACGGAAGAAATGATCAAATGAATGTTTGCAAAACCGAGCTCAAAGGCTAAAAGCTTTTAAAGACGCATTATTTTAAAGGATTTTGTAGGTGGGAGCCACTTGTATCCCACTTGTAATGCAATCTAATATCACAATACAGGTTTTCAAGTCACGCAGTAGAAAAGCAGGAGAAAAGCAAAAAAATGCATTTCACAACCAGAGCCGGAAGAACTCTGGGAATCATTTTGTGGTGGGTGTGTGTGTGCTCTGAGAAACATAGGTTCTGTTTAAAAAGATGTTGGTTAAATAACTTTCCACAGAAACATTATCCACCAGAATTGAGCTTTTAAAATCCATTTTCCAGTGGCATGTGACATCATTCTTTCATCACCTGAAAAGGAAGCGTGCTAATTGGATTAAAGTGCAGCAGACTTGAGGCCAACAAGGCAGGAGAGCCGGGATGGAAGCTAAGCTAAGCTAAACTAAGCTAAGCTAAGCTAAGCAAGCCAGAGACCTGGACAGAGAACAGGACTCGGTGCGACGAGAGACGTACACATCATGAAGCAAACGTAGTGTCAGTGACTACAGGAATATACTACGTTTTTTGTTTTGGTTGAGTTGGTTCTCTTGTGTTTCAAATGGCATTACACCTCATTATGTTCTACATCCGTCTGTTGCATGCAACAAAAGGTTTTGTATCCTTGAAACACGTCAAATAGTCAGCTGCATTTCTTAAACCTATCCCATGACAGACTAATTACTTGGCTGTGATTTTTTTACTGTGTGATTTTTGTTGGAATCCACTAATCTAAATGGTCGAAAAGCAAACAACGGAGTAAATATAAACACATCTAAACATCCCACACTTGTGGAGTTTTGTTTATTTCTCTCTCGCTCTCTCGCTCTTGCACTTTTTAAGCTTTGAACGTCTAAATGGAAGTTGATAAGAGCAGGGTGTCCTCAAGTACGATATTTACAGGCTGCAAGCATAAAGAAAAACTTCCGATCCAAAGTTTGAACAATATATAGTGCTTATGCTATGGATCATTCAGTTGGAGGTTATACTGCAACAGTCAATCTATCACTATCACTTCTTTAAAAACTTCAACGTAATAAAAAAATGGAGATCAAAGAATCCGAACAGCAGATTCATTTCAGGATGTCAGCACCTGGCTTTGGGTTTTTGTGACGTCACTTAAGAGATTAACTGTCTCTTTACAGTGTTGAAACAGATCTACAATCTGATGGCGTCCCTTCATCTGGAGCTTTGGCCCGACGCCGCACCTGAATCAGAGGGGAAGCAGGAGACGTCTGTGTGCTGAAAGGACGCTGAGCTGCTGTGACAGCCACAATGAAGACAACATCCACATCCGCTCTGGATGAACTGGAGTCTCTCGTTATGGCGCCTCTTGGCGGCCGGCCAGACGCAGCCTGTGGGTCAACGCGCTGCAGGGGTGCGGAGAGAAGGACACAACAGAGATGAATATCCTGCCAGACATGTGTGCACTTGATAAGTTGTTTGAACTTGGCCTCCCAGTGAAACACACTTCTACTGAACACAGTGTGCAGCTATTCAACGGTGACTTTAAAGAATTTCTATGGTTTTAATACTATAATTATAGCATCTTCTTAGAAACGAGGAGTCACTGATCTGCTTCAGATGGATTAGGTCGTGAGAGAAAGGACAAAAAGGGGCACGCCGTTTGTGCTCGAACGGCGCTTTCTCTGATATGTTTTCAGCCAGAGCAAAACAATGACACCGGCTACAGCGACTTAGCAAAAAGGTCCAAAAACAGTGATGAATACATTTTTCTAAAGCTTTTCTAAATGCTACATATTGGAAAGGATAGTAAAAACATCTGCAATCCTGCAAACCTCAGGAGACTGACGTTTTCTGCACTGAGGGGCGGACACAATGAGGCAGAAAATACTGCAATAAGGGGAGAAATGCAGTGTTATTCCAGTATCTTACAGTCCAAAAAAAAGTAGGGGAAAAGTTAGGGACTTTTCTGGCCACTTAGTTGAGTTACACTCCAGCCTGGCTTCATGAGGAGGAAGATCTTGGTCAACTCAACAAGGTTTTATTTTATTTCAAATATGTAACCATACGTAACTATTTAACAGTACTATATAACATATGATATATATGTTATATATCACGAAATGTTCACAACAGCAGGATTATTTATAGACATCCATTTCTTCGCTTTCTAACTAGGGGGTATCATAATAAAGGTAAAAAAAAACATGGTAATAGCTTATATTTGTTCGACCACATGAGTTTTAAAAACCAATTCATAGCAGCTTACATGAAACAATTAAATGAGAAGTGTGCCCCAACAACAACATAGATCAAGAAATAATATTGATGCTATGAAATGATACCTAAAGATTTCAGCCTGCGTGATGGTATCACGCTACAATGTGAACTACTCTACTATTTTCTATATACTATATTTTACTATTCTACTATACATTTAAACAGGCTTTGATGGACCCCCATATTGAGTAGGTTGACTTGTTTTGAGAGGAAATAAGTTGTTTTCATTGGAAGAAAATCATAGAATACATTTTGAACAGAAATCATAAAGGTATTGGATGATTTCGTTGGAGAGTCAATTAAATGCATGTGCCATCAAAGATATTCGAATAAATGAGGGAATTGATGTCTGTTTGAATAGAATAATCTGAGTCGTAGGCAGCTGTAGAAAGTCAGACTACCACACTGTAATCTACGTAAAGCGTTTTAGCTTTTAAGAGCCTTTGGCGTGTTTTTACTGTACGCATCTTTTACAAAGCTGTCTCCAGTAAACAGGTACGCCACACTAGATTCTTTGGCCTGGGCTTGGACACTAAAAGTCACAAACGGTCAGTGTTGTTGTTAGAATAATGCTGATAACAATGTAGTTCATGGAATCTCCTTTAGCCCTTCAGATTCTAATCAGGGGCCGTTGAGGGCGCAGCGATCCGGTTACACTGGTCTCTGCTTCCACCACGTTTCTCCTTTGTATTTTCTTTGTCATATTTGAAGTCACACATAATCTCAACAAAATTAAATGAACCACACATGTTTCTTCGAATGATTACAAAACTAGGGTCTTATGTCATGTAGCAGATGCAGGCAACCTTCCAGATAAAGAAAAACTTTAATACATTAAACTCTTGTTCACAAAGAAGGACCTGGCCTTTGTGGCGGCGGGTCAGACCACGTAACTGGAATGTTGTTTATTGGCATTCAACATCTTAAAACAAATTCATTCCCCAAACCCCTTTCCCAGCCCATGGTGTCACGACCCTGACTCCAGGGACCATTCCCAGGTTCTCCGCTGAAACATGAACATCAATCATAGTTTACACTTTGAAGGAAAGCCTCTCCATTGGCCGAACGCTGGTTATAGTTGTGGGTTTTCTGACCACCAGACCAGCCCTTACTGGAATATTTATCAACCTGTAAGGCAGTAAAACCACAGAGGGAAACTCACAAGGCAAAGCTCCAAACCATTACACGGTTAAAATCATGTTTTTATTTCCCTGGGGAGGTTCCACCAGCCCTCACACACACAATGTTTCTAAATATAATTTTTTAACCCCTGTTTTCTATTCATGAATCTGTATTTGGCTTCAGATTCAATTTGACTGGTGACAACGTAGGATACGGTTATAAGAGGGGATACGTTTATCTCTGTGATCTTTTAATTATTGCACACTTTGCAATAAGACAGAAAAACCAACAGAAATCATCTCTTCTTACGATACTAATGCAGACTGTTTTGGCCCACGGTCTACTGCCTGCTTCAAGGAAGACAAACATCAGGACACTTTTGGGTCAGGAGATCTCTTAAGGTAAAACAGCATATGTCTTATGGACACGTCCTACAATAGAATAATAAAAAAAAAAAAACGTGGTCGTCAGTAGGTGGGCAAGAGGGCCCGATGCTTTCATGCAGGGTGCCACCATAGCATGCCTCGTTCATTCAGTTCATTTAAAGAACCATGTGAAACTGTTACAAAACTGCAAGAACTTGTGTCTAACATATTTTTGGAGAAGCCCAGATAATAACGACGAGGAAACTGAATCCAGGAGGAAAGGTTGGACGTTGGACACATTACAGCGGTTTGTGGCAAAAGTGCACACAAAATAAATGAACATTTTGTGGCTCCAATACGCCTATCTTATTTTTCTTATTTTTTTTTCTAATGATGTTCTATTTATGTCAACACAATTCCAAGCGAGTCGCCAGATGATTTGTTGGAGCACACAACCCTGGGGATTCTTTCCAGCATAATCTCTGAGAAATGTCATCAGTTATAAAGCAACTACCCCCAAAGCGATAGAAAATGTCGGTCGCAGTCAAACCACAGTCTCAACACAAAAAAAAAGGCAATGAAAATTCTAAAAACAAAAAAGTTAACGATCAAACTTTAGAAGATGTGCAAATGGTTTGTAAAAGAAAACAATGTGTGTTTTGTGATTGAAATCAGTTTCATCTTTTGCTTCCAAATCCATGAAACTGTCCTTCATGGGAGCCTTTCTTAAACAGACGTTGTTACACTATTGTCTTGCATCACCAAGGCGCTCTCCCCCTGTCCCAGACCTTGGAGGGTTCTTTTGGGGTGAACGCCACATTGCTGGTTTTGATGTTTTTAGCCGCCGCACAGCTAACCATGTCATGGATTATCGTGGCATTGGATGCAGACGTTCATTCTGCTGACTTCTTTATAGGGCTGCCAACTTCGCTTTTGAGTAAAATATGTTGAAATGTGTTGGATGGACTGCCGTGACATTTGGTTTGACAGTCATTGTTATTCATTCAATATGAGTAACGGTGAGTAATAACTCCATGGATCCCTACATGTTCCATCTAGTGACACTGTCAGGTCAAAATGTCCACTGCTTTGGTTTATGGTGAAGAATCTGCCAACATTCCCATCAGTCTCAACTGCAATTTATGTTAACAGTCTGTACAATAATCACTATATTTAAATTGCACCTTTCCAAAACGTAGTTGCTGAGTGATACACTTTGAAATATAACAATATAATCCCGGGAAGCAACGACCGGTCAGGATGTTGGAAATGATAGTGAGGCCATTGCGCGTGTAGTGGTTGTCGTTGATCTCAAACGCTGTGAACCTGCCTGAGGTGTAGCGAGGAATGCCTCACGACCCCGATCCTGCAACCGACCTCTGCTTTTGCCACGCTGGCATCGTTTAAACAGGCATCCATCGTAATTCATCCAGTTGTAAAATCATGGGGCAGATGGGTTTTCATTACAAGATCTGCCTCTCATTATGTATAATTATTGCGACAAACTTCACATTTTCAATTCATTTCTATCCTCTCATTAAATGTGAAAAAATACCTCTTTTCTTGTCTCTAAGTCTACAATTCACTCATTTTATTCTCTGTTTAGCATTTAGCAGCTTAACTTCTGACCATGACAGCCCCTTTAGCAATAGACTCATAATGTATAATGTTTGGGTTCAGCTGAACTTTGCAGCAGAGCCTTGACATGAGGGAGGGACTGATGAATGAACATAGCCTGCTGTTGTTTCAGCCATAAAGAGATAGAATAGTGGGAGGATTAACGTCTTGGGACCAACTTAAGAGAATGTAGGGTTATGATTTATTTTTGTCAGCCTGCTACTCCTGAACCCTTTTGATTCAGACCAGAACATTTAGAGGACACTAGTCATGGGATTCTGTCAAATTTGTACTTCAATAAATTCATATCCCTGTCTAACAAAAGCTATGTTATGTATTTGCAATCCATTTTATGATTATGCTTATATGACATAGTCAGACCCTCACCTAATTAGCGCTTTGTGTCTTCATAAGTATTTATAAAGTTTAGTGAATTAAATTTTTTATAAAAATTACTTTTCATAACAATAAAGCACCAGGAATAAACATATTTGGAGAGTCTTGGTGAATTAAAGTACACCTTCTTCACCCTTTAATCTATAAGGCAGCAATGTACCACATTGAAAGGGTATCCTGTACTTTAAAAGGCCCCCCCCCCCCCCCCCCCCCCCCCAGTGACAAATTATTCTGGACTTTAAAGGAGACAAAAATGTACCAGAATTGTCTACACAATAATTGCTTCTCTACCATTTATTAACATCAATAAAAATATACGTTTTCAGATAGTTATGCGACCTGTCTGGTCAGGCATAATCCAGATTGCCTTGCTACTTAATATAGTCGGCCCTTGATTTAATTACCCTCAAAAAATGAGAAGGCAGCAGTCAGTGGCTCTTAAACATCACATAAAATGACATACAACAATGATTACCATCAAAAACCACAAACTGACTGTTGGACACTTTATTAATTGAGTTCTGCAGTGAGCAAAGAAGAGAAGATACATTTTTATTGCCACATGTTTTTTTTTCTCTGCTTAGTTTTTCATTAACGATAAATCCAATTATGACTCCAAATAGTAGGTGAATACGCTTGTATTTCTTGCCTGGAAAGGTTCAATAATTACAGTGAGGAAAAAAACTGACTGCATGACCATTGTATTGTTTCCTTTCTGTTTAGTCATGATGGTAGTTTATTGAGCAATGAACGGACTAGACCTCCCAGATGATGAATCTAAGTGACCCGCTGACTTTTCGTCCTGCGCCGATATGACGTTTACTTTTCTTTCCTGGCATTAAGTTTGGGATAATTCTCCATATCTTTTTGATCCACAGACTTTTCATTTATTGATTCCAACGGGCAAAAGTTTGACCAGTTCCGCACTTTAGTTGATTACTTAATACATGATTTCATCTTAATAGGGTAAACAAACTGCTCAACATCATGTCAGCATTGTGACGTTAGCATTTAGCTCAGATCAGCGGACTGTAGACAATTAGTCTTTGATAGAAATGATCTGTTCTAGCTGCTCAGGAGGAAAGCTGGTAGCCTCCTTATGTCATCACTTTACCACACGGTCTCAATGGTCTCCCTCCCAGGACGTACAGTGGTATCACCACATTATGTTAGGGAACATCCAAACTCCAAAATCAAAATCACAAATCACACGTTTTCAGTTGTACCAATGAACGGACATTTTTATTTTTCCAATGCTTTTTTGTCAAAAAAAGAATAATTTCTCACCTTGATTGCCAAGGGTGAAAAGACAAATTCTGTATTTCAATAATGTGGCCCAGTGGCATTCAGTGCATGAAACACTGAGTGAATCTCGTCTCCACCTTCCTCACTGTCTCCTATTTCACATATGTCCAAGCCGTCTTCAGGCCCTCAGCCTGTCACAGTGGCTGTTCCCCTTCAATTCAAAAGGAAAACACAGTATGTATGATCATTGGAATATCAGTCATTGCTTGATCTTTAAGTTTCACAGCTGGTGTTTTTCTATGATATGTAGCTGGTATGATGAATCAGACTCGCAGGATTAAAATACTCACCGAGACTAAAGCACCAAAAAAAAGAAACAGTGATGCACCTGAAAATAATCTATCAAGTGTGGTGTCTGGTTCGCTTTTTCCCCCCAGAAGCCGTTGCACATTTGCAGCTGTAGAAAAAAGATCTGGTGAAGAGTATTTTCATATCTTAATACTCTGGCACCCCTTAGTGTGGTGGCCTCTGTACAGAGAAGTTCAGAGCTTAGCTTTTTCCTATTGATTTCATGTTTGGTGTGACTTAAGCTTGCTAAAGTAAAGAGGAGATTGGAAACACGATGATGCCTGCCATGCACTTTGGCAGAACATTAGAGAAAGCTGCAGCGACGGTTGCTATTTATCCCCCACCACCATTAATGACTTCACTTGCTGCTTGACTGATATGCCTTCCAGTTTACCAGATCCAGCCATTGAGAAGCCAAAAGGAGGAGTCTTTTGTATTGTTCTGTTAGAAAAACATGTCCAGTTCCTTTGTTGCGCTGAATTGTGGCCAGAACATCTGCGAGTCACATTGACCCGAAAATGTTGACCTGAACGTCAAGTTTGAGTCACGACGTCAAAGAGAATAAATTCATTTTGTTTGACGTGACTTTGCATCTGCACTTACTGGCATTAATACATTATCCACTCTACAGCTTAGGACCATGTGCGTTTTTTAGGCATGTTTCAAGTTTTTTTCCCCACATCAGGTTTGGATTAATGGTGTACCAGCCTTGATTGCTCTTGTTCAAAAATCATGAGTTATGATTAGAGCTCTCAACTGCTCATTTATAGATTAGGGACTTTAATAAAGCTGTATTGTTTCACATGGGGGTCAACATTGTGTTTCAGACGCAGATGTAGTTGAATAAAATGGCGTTTGTGTTGTCTAAAGACTCGGTTTTATAGATTTAGAGTGCTGTGACTTCATCCACTCACTTCTCCCTTTAAGACTCAGCTCAGATGTCTTTGGGGACCGGCGGCGCCAAATTAATGTGGCATAAATCCAAACACATACACTACGCACACAGAGACGCAGCCGGCAGGACTTTACTTGTCCGCTGGGCCAAGGTTGAAGGCATGACGTGACTTTTTGAAATTCAGCAGATTATTTGTCTTCGCCAGAAACTCCCGTCACTTTATACAAAAAAACGTTTCCCAATAGTGGCTCGCTAGCATAATTAGCATTCCTGGTTCCAACCAGGAGGCCCAGCGAGCCAGAAACCCAAGGAAGGAGAGAGTTTCCTCTAAATTGTTGCAGATGAAACCTTAAGTTGAATACCTTATGAACATGTAATACTTTCATTCTGCTGATGAATTACAGATACATTTTCTTCGCCAAAGGGTAACTCTCTGCCTGTCACCGCTGGACTTTCCCAGAGCATGTTATAGACATGTCATGCTTGCTCCGTGTTTAGCTTAAACAAAGGATCCGCAGCAGCCAGACCACCCAAAATATTCTTGAATAAGATTATGAGTGCCAAAGCAGCCAGCGCGCGTATTCTGTATACACTCTGTGACTTTGATCACAGCTCCGTGATTGATCATTTGCCTGCGTTTGTCTTTTGGATCCAAATTATAGTGTGAGAATAAACGTCAGAACTCGAAAACAAGCCCCCCACTTTTGGGTACTTACCATAACCCCTCTCATAAAGACACACATGGTTCTACTTATTCTCTCTCTTCATGCTGAGACCTAAAAAACCTCTTGATTACAGTAAATTCAATTCAATTTTTTGATGGTTTGTCCTGAGATGAGCAACTCAAATGAAACATTTAATGATTTATCATGCAGCTGCACTGAAGCAATGTTCAGCCGTCACAGGACTTTAGTGTTGCGACAACAGCAAACGCAGCGAAGCGTAAGGACCAATCATGCTCTCTAACGACATTGCACTGGAACACTAAAATCTACATTCCAGCCTTGGGTTGAACAGATGTGACCTGAACCTGTTTATCGTCAGACACACACGTTGACGCTCATGCAGGTCCATTTCCACTGTAGCAGTACAGAATCAAAAAGGGACCAAAAATGGTGATGTTCGTCTGCTACTTTGTATACATTTTGATATGGAGCAATTGCTACAGAAGGTTTTTTTGAAGAGCTTCGTATGGGCAACTGGAGATGGGAGTTGCAGCACAAATTCAAACATTGATAAAACAGGAGGTCTTCCCTCTAAAACATGGGTTACAGACCTGTGGGTTGCAACCCCTGGGATGATTAACAGGACAGGACCCAGAAAAGAAACATCAATTATGTTAATGATTTTCAGACTTTTCTTTAATCTCTGCACCCTTTCTAGTGAATGATTTTTAAACCTCTCCATGCCTCTGAAAATAAAGATATTTAACAAATGCAGAGGGTCAGCTATTTGCGTTGCTTTAAGGGTTCCCATTATGTTTGAAATCTCTGTGATTAAGATGATTATGAAGACAGTGAGACAGAACAGGAACTGATAATATTACACAAACCTGCCAACTAAAATAAACCCATTTGCATAGACTAGTTTCAAGTCCAAGTCTGTCCACTTCTTTAATTTCTCCAGCTGAATGATTTGTCCCTGAGAAACTGATGAACACGTCTCTACAGATTTAAAGTGGTGCTTTTGCATGATTCTTTGCAGATTGTGGATTTGATCTATTAGTGTACAAATTCATATCGTATGCGTCTGTGCTCGTACCGACCTTTTCTCATAACCATCAGGAATAAAGGCTAAAATGTCAACATTGCGTAGATATCAAAGCTCTGCATTCAGACAGGAATGTGGCCATTACTTGTCTTAAATGGTGTGAGATTTAGTAAATATTAAGCCCTGGCCAGGGAAATGTCCTCAAAGACCCTGTCCTCACACTGAGGTCGGGGCTTTGTCTTTGGAGATATCCAACATTCTCCATTAAACCATTAAAAACCAGACATTCAGATGTTCACCTTTGGGGCATAAAGAAATGTTTAGCTGATTATTTTAAAATGAAGTTACCATTTTAGTCCCACTTACTCTCCCACATGTCTCAGTGACATGTAACTAAACCATCTTCGTTGGGCTTATAAGTGAGACAATGCAGCCGCTGTGAGTCACCAGAGCCGACCGGTGTAGTTCTGTACCAACAGATGTATCAGGAAGCTCTCCTGCCAGGTTTACATGGCCGCTGTATCCACGGACGTTAGCGGGAAGCACCAAGTTAGGTGACGCCAGATTAAGACTTTAATTTTTAGAGTTGGGAAAGCAAGCCATTTTACCAAAGTTAAATAGGAAAAGCTATGTACTGTACTACACAGTTTATACCTGTACTATAAACATGAAGCCAGCGGCCTGTCTGTCCAAAGATAAATAAATCCAGCATCTCTGAAGCTAAGCCCAATTATCAAGTTGTACCTTGTTTATTTGATTGGTAAAAATTAGAAATTGAATGTAAAAACTACAAATTGCCATAATGTGTCAGCATATTGCTAAACAGTTGACTCCCAAGTCAGCCTCTTACTGCTTTGCTCAACAAAAGTCTAAAGACAACATCTGTGTTTGCTTTGTTGAAACTGGATGGAAACAGATATTGTGTAAAAAAATAATGTTTTTAAAGAACAAATGCAGAACAAATACAAGGTCTCAAGAACAGCAGTTCGAATTGGGACTCTGTCGCGTCCAAAAACGAGCATAATTCCCTCGTGGCAGCTCTGTATGTCCCCACGCATAAATAACCTTTTGGCAGAGCCGTTAGCCAGCTGGTTCAGTTTCCTGTGTTTGCTCAGTGAGCCAATTGTAGCTTCGTTTTAGTGTACACACTAGAATCCTCCCCAGTTTCCATCAAAGTTGCTTTTTTTGCTAGATACTTGGCTCAACAGAGCAGCCGAAGAGCAAATTATGTTGTGCTCAGATAATTGCTTCCAACTTGATGATACTGTTTGGTTGTCAACCCCCATCCGCACAACGGACAGAATGTGTCAAAAGAAATGGCAGGCAGTTTACCTGAGCCAAACAAAGGTGAGTCATTTGAAGAGTTTACCTTGGACAGCGATGTGGATCCATCATCACAACTTGTTTTGCAGACCGGTCCCGTTTCTGCCGCTGTCAGCAGACCTCCTCAGAAACGTGTGTTAACGTGATTACTCATTGGTCCTTTCCATGTAGCCATTCAGAATCCCAGGGACCATGTACAAAGCAGCTCTTTGAGAGTGGGCATCTTTAAAATGGTCTGTGGTGTGCACTCCATCTGACTCAGCAATGGCCACTAAAGCAAAAATGTGCTGCTGATCAGACAGAAGACGCCACATAGAGCATTTGTCACTGGGCTTCTCACCCTAATTACTTACAGAACCCCTAAAGTCTCATCCACTTTAGAATAGTTTCAGTAATAAGGGCTGAACCCTTCCTTGGTAGGGGAACTATTAAAAGCACCACAAGAATGAAGATTTATTTGTAATTTCTTTAAAAACAGGAAATGCAAAGACCCAGCTGTGGCTCAACACAAAGCCTTTGCAGCAGTGGTGAAAGACTTCGGAAATATAATTTACCGAAATGTGATTCAATGCTTAGAGTAGTTCTGTCTGACACCCTGGCTCCTCCTGGCCAAGACACCAATTTGCTCACAACGGCTGATGATTTTAGCGAGCATTTTAATCAATGAAGTGCTCGTTTAAGCAATGATGTCGGCCCCTTCTGAGCCTCTGGTAGTGTGTTAGTGTGTATGAACCGCTCACATAAACAACTTTACAATCAACAATGTGTGTCCTTAGCAGTGCAACTGCCTGACTGAACTTTATGTGTTACTCAAAAAGTGTATGCAGTAGGGGTGTAACGATTCAGTTGTTACATCGATGTGTCGATCTTAATAACATCGATCTGTGCTCGGCAAGTTGGCCTTATGGAGGACATATATCGATCTAAAATCGATTTAAAATGTCATAAATCGATTGTATCGATACAAGGAAATAAACTATTGGATTTAAGCACGTCAGACTTTATATGGATGTTTTTTCTTAGCACTTTTAATGATAAAGGCTGTCACGGACTGAGCCGACAAACCGCCTGCCCGAGCGCCGATTCAACTTCCGG
This sequence comes from Apeltes quadracus, assembly GCA_021346845.1. Classification (NCBI taxonomy): domain Eukaryota; kingdom Metazoa; phylum Chordata; class Actinopteri; order Perciformes; family Gasterosteidae; genus Apeltes; species Apeltes quadracus. The sequence continues at coordinate 7,768,274 of CM037916.1, read as the reverse complement.
GTTTCACGGCAGAGCTGACGGGACGTTCCACAGAGGTTCAAATAGAGGGGGTTGGTAGGGAAAAACCATTATTGCAGGGGTGTTTTTTGTGTATATCACTAATACGGTTTTTTTTTTTCTGCTACACTGCTACAGCAGTGTTTGCTCTTTATTTAAATAAAATGCATGAATGCTTTTGCCGTTCATTGTTGTTTACTTGTTTATTTATATTCATGTTTAATTGATACCTGATTGTATTTCAAGAAACAACCGGAATCTGGGAAATTTATTTAAGTCACACTGGTTGAATTTTTGGCTAAAAAGTTACTGAATCGATTTGAAGTCACTGAATCGTTTCGGATCGTATCGTTCTAAATGAACCAATATCGTCCTTGAATCGTATCGACAACCACAAATCGTGATCAAATCGAATTGTTGTTAAAAACGAATCGTTACACCCCTAGTATGCAGTCATTCTTCAAGTTCAAATATAAAATGTTTCTCCCAATGTAAGAAATTAGTTTCCAATTCAAACGCTCCACTTGAGAGAAGCGGTTGAGGCCAAACTTTCCTTTTGATAAGGAATGTTGTTCAATTAAGCCATCAAACCTTCAACTAGATCTGACTATAAACAAAGCCAAGAGGCTAAGAGGGTTTCCTCTATTTGCTCTTCTGAAGGTCAGAAGATTCAACCCTTTTGAGTTTTTAAAATATTCAACACAAGACCTTTCACGCCAGACTCTAGAAGTCTTTAGACATACAGAAGACATTGTGCCAGAATCGCACGATTCACATTTTCCACCTTTGCACACACTGCTGCATTCCCCGGCTGGTCTTCGACACAGACAGGGAAAATGAGTCCACGTCAACCGATGGAAAACATCAGCAGTTGTTGCATTTCTGAAATGTTCACCGTGAGACGAAATGCACGGCAAAGTAGAATTAATGTGCTACAGTGAACTGCCCCGAGGCATGCTGGCCACCCGTCTCACCTCTCTGCTTATAGCTGCACATGCCAGAGCTGGTGATTAGTTTGGATGTTTCGGAGAGGAAGCATATGTCCTGGCGCATGTATCATAGTCCGCACCTCATCTGCTTCCTCTCCTTCTTCTCTTTATATTTAATGCTGAGCGTCGCTGCAGGTTTCCACAGCATGGGTTCCGTCATTATTCTCCCTCTGGCAGTATTATGCATTTTTGCATAACTATGAATTACTTTATCGGGAAAATGGCTTTTAGTGCATTTAGCTTTACCTCAAATTTTCTGGAGTGCAGCTTATGAACAAATGTGGCTTACATGTACTGTGGGTACAAGAAGCCTCAGGAATCCTTGATTTTAAAGATTCAGGCGTTAATGATTTTGCTGTGCAAAAGCTGAAATCTTAATTGGAAAATTGAATTCAACAAAAAGTAAATGCTGTAAATGCAGTCACTTGGCACGCTTGATAGGTTGTTACCTTAGCTTTGTACAGTTCATTTAAAGAGCCTTTTTTTCCCCATAGATTCCCTGTCTCTTAACCGCTTGTAATCAACTTTATTGATTACTGCAGCAGAGTAAAAGGTACAACACCGGCAATGTGCTGCAACGGCTCCGTCCATTTTGGACTGGCTCACCGTCTTCTTAAAGGTGCGAATGAACGGCTAAAACCAGGTATGGATTCACCGCAGCTGCAATGTTCAAGTGAATCGACTAATTGAACTGGAAAGAAAATGTGAGCATTAGTTGTAACTATACATGGATGGCTTTATTTTGGAATAAATACACTGAAGTCAAAGACAATTACAAATGCCTGTGTAAAAAAGTATTTTAAAAGTATCTACATTTTTTTTGCACAGAGCTGAATAAATATATACATAGTATACAATACAGCCCATGGGTCATAGTTTTCTTTTACTGTACAACATGCAAAAGCTGATACGAAAATAAAAGTGATAATCCAGCTAACGCAGGATCCATCCCGTAGTTGGAGGTTGGACTGGACATTGTGGCCCCGCAAAGGAACAAAACAAGAATATAATAGACTACAGGATTTAGGGAGGTCTGTAGAAAGAACAGCTCGGCTCCGGCTTTGGGGCCACGAACAAGGCGATCCAGGAAAACACAAATTCTGTACAGCAAAACGGAGGGCTTGCCAGTTTTTCTTCCCCTCTCCGCTTTATCAGCTCGTTGATAATAAATTACAGTGGTAACCGTGCCAGACAAGCGTGACTCGATATGGCTGAACACTATGAACTGATAAGACAACTGCTGTGGTCGAATGATAAAGGCAATGGAGGAAGCAGTCAAACACGCTGAACACCAGCGGGTGTGTAGGTTCAGTGGGTGTGGCTGTATTATTGAGTTAAGATAAGCCCTATATTATAGCCCTGATTTCCAATAAGCAGTGTTGTGTTGAGTGCAGCCATTCCCTCAATGCCCATTGTCTCCTTTCCTGCTTCGTTTTGTGGGATCTGTTATAGAAAACATACACACAATGTGACTTCAGTTTGTAGTTTAAACTGTTTCCATGTTTGCAGCTGATTAAGGTGTGCAGAAAACTTGATCAGCTTCCCAGTTTTTAAATGAGTAATGCTTTTTATAAAAGCAGCAAAAGCAGAGGAGAAAGTAATGGAAAGAAATTAGCTGATGTGTTTTTTTTCTCAATTCATTTTTAGAAACTCCTATAATGGCAGATGGCGATTGCACATTCTGTTAATCATGCCAGCACTACATGTTACCCATATGTTCTGGAGCTAAATCTGGGTATATTAGAGTAACTGTTTGGAAAACCAGAAGGAATCATTTATCTAGACTCAACTAAAATGTTTGATATCTGAAAAGTTAAATGAATGAAAATGGATAAAATGGGTTTCAGACTCACACGGTAAATTAGGTTGATTGCTTGCAAATAGGAATTCTGCATCTGCTCGCAGTACAAAGGATTCCACTGAACTTAATTTGACCTTTCGATCATGGCATCTCAGCATAAGAAAAAATCTACAGTAGGTAGATGTTCTTTGCATTCAGAGTGATAGCAGTGAAAAAGAAAATCGCACAGCCTTCATTCTGCGACTTACTCTCTCCTGCAGGTGGAAAAATGTCCACCCAAAAGTGAGCGGTGTGTGTGATGCTGGCAGGTGGATCTGATTCAGCCCTTTTTAAAACATTACTAGTATATACGTTTTAGTCATTAGCAAGGCATTCGGTTACAGAAGTCCAGCTCCTGTGGCTTGCGTAAGCCAGCGCAGTGGTCCCTCGGGAGTAGATGCCCAGTTTGGGTTTTGCAGTCCAACGGCCGTCTCTTGAAGCCCTTCCCACAGGTTCTGGAGCAAGGTGACCACTGGCCAATGTGCCAATCCGGACAGGGGTCTCCACAAACCCTGGTGGCCGGGGGTCTTTGTGAAGGGTCACACTCCAACCACGGCTTCTCATCTGCACTCAGACACTGCACCATCCTCCTCTGGAACCCGGCGCCGCAGCTCACCGAACACTCATCCCAACCTGTGGATATCCATTTCCCGAGAGCCGGGTCCTCCTTGCTGTAAGACTTCTTCAGGGTGTCGACCCCGTTCTCCTTGACGCCGTCCTCGGCCAGAACGCTGTTGTGGGAGTTGACGCGCTCCTCCTTCTTCTGAGCTTTGTCCTCCTTGGCCTGACGGGCGAGGTAGAAGGAGTAGCGGATGCGAGGCGGCGTCATCTTGCCCGCACACAGAACCTCCACAGTCAGGGATTCTCCCAGGGGCTTGACAGCCTGCAGGGTCTCGGCCAGGCCGGCTGTGCCGCTGTAGCGCAGCAGGCTTTTCTTTACGATGATGTCCCTCTCTCCAGCCGACACAACGTAGTTCCCATTGAGCAGGTAGTGGCCCTGGCTGTTTTTAACCGCCAAATAGTTGTCATCACTCCTCATTCCCTTGTAGCCCCGCTGACGGATGTCTATGTTGGCTGCGCCCGGTGGTAACATGACTACAAAGTTGTAGCCGTGCCTGCATGCCAAAACACGTTGCAGTCAATGAGAGATGTACATAGTGAAGTGGGTCATGGCGCCGTGCTTAAATTAGTGGGGGGAAATATGAATGACGTTAGCAACGTCCCGTGACGGTGTGGGTTTTACTCACTCAGGCTTTGTAAAGAGTCCCGACACCTTTTTGCAGCCCTTGTTATCTCCTCCGCAGATTCCACACTTATCAAACTTCTTGGCGGAGCCAATTCTGCCGTCACAGCCGGCTTTGATGCACTTCCCTTGGACACACACTCCTGTGGAGTCCGGGGAGCACGGAGTCCCATCCACAACCTTGTTTGTGCAAAGACACTGAAATGTTAGCTCGGTTTATTCTATAAAGTACAGAATCCTTACATATTTTGTTGCATTTTTACTCTCTAGGGAACATTTCCTTTAGGTTTTGCTTTGCTTTCTATCCTCATTCCATATTAAAATGCAAAAAACAGTTCTCTATTTACAGGCCCATTTCCTAATTTAGGCAAATGAGCAAGTAGACAAATTAAATATTTAAATTATATCTGATAATACAATTATTTCACAGTGAACACACCAGGTACATGTAATATCCAATATAATATCGTGCATCTGAATTGATGCTGTCAGCCTAACTGCTCGTCTGAATTTCTCTCTTTGACATTTTCTCATCCTAAAATGTGTCAGACACTATATAAACCAAACTCCAGCAAACATTTTAGACCAAACTGGCCACAGGAAGTATAGTGTGCACTCATTTTTGGTTGCAACTAAATAGTTAAAATAACCCAGCTGCTCTATGCTTCATAGCTATGTGTCCCCTGAGCTCTGTTATCTACTCTCCCTGAGCCGGTTTGATGGACCGGTAAGTGTGAACTCGGCCTCGCTGCTGCTAAGGCTTACTTTGCACTCTGCTATCTGAAAGATTTGTCCTCCTTTTCTCCTTCATTCCTTCCTTCAGTCTCTGCACTTATACCAGAGGCAGCTGTCTGGCGTTTATTCCCGTTTGTCTACCTTGTCCTAATGTCTCAAACCTTAAATTATCCAGACTTTTGTCCAACCACCAATCATATTACACTGACATTTGTCCAGACAAAGCAGAAAATAATGTTTACCTTTGGTGCCAGGACATAGAAGTAGCCAGTGCCGTTAGCTCTGCAGATGAGTTTACATCTGTCGTCGTTGGACACTCCGGAGTACTTGGGTACCCACACCACCGAGGGGTCGATGCGGTTACTATTGAAACTGCGGCCAGTGCTGGCACACTGCTCCTCGCGATAAGTCTTACCTACACCGAGGGGGGAGGATAAGAGGTGAGAACACGTGGGAAAAATGCCATTGGACATAGTTGACCTGCTAAGAGCCTCGTACCTGTTTCAGTGCAGTGGTTCGGACTGCAGGAGCGGTATTTGACCCTCACCCCTTGGCAGTATTTACCCCCGTTGGACGGAACTGGGTTGCTGCAGTCTCTTTTAGAGAGTTGGACGCCGCCTCCACATGTGCGTGAGCAGGAACCGAACAGGCCCCACCTCCCCCAACGGCCGTCCACCTGGAAACACACAGAGTGGTGGCGTATTGCAGGACAGAGAACGTCCGTGAAGGTACACATGCGTCTCTTTACGTCAGCCTCACCTTTACGCGTCGGCCCTGTTTGTTGGAGCAGACCCCTTGGTTGCAGACCTGGTCGTCCCCACAGTGTGTGCCGTCTGCCCAGGGGAAGTGCCGAGTCATGCATACCAGGTGGCCGTTGGATTTCCCTGTGCACCACAGACGGCCACACGGCGGCTGCATGAAGGGACAAGGCTTGGAGCCTTCTCCGAACGCCAGCTCGCACTGGCGGTCGAGGATGTAGGACGTTCCCGGCATCACGTCGGGGAGGAACAACGGTTTCTGAGGATGGTCGAGCAAACATTCCCCTAGAAGGGGGGAGCCGTGGTGAGCAACAGGCTGAAGCGATTTTGAGCACAACATTTATTTAAGTAAGAGCGAACATTTTATCAAAGTTTGATCACAAAATGAGGGAAAACTGCATTTATTCATCAGTATTTGCACTAAACTTGGAAATGAACAGTGAGCAGACATTGCTCTCACCCTTAGGGGGAATTTACACGTCCAAAACAAGCGTTTGCACTGGGGAAATACTAACCCTAACCCTGTTCACTCGCTTTTAAAGGTTTATTATTATCCATAACAAATAACGAGGCAGGGAGGGAGTGAGCCGTGACTGTTTGCAAATTTGTCCCATGTCGAGTCCCATGTCACTCTCAAATTGGGCAGAAGGAAAACTGATTAGTGTATAGTACAATCCTATACACACTAGTCACTCTACACTGAACTTGCTCCCTACTCTCTCTCTCTCTCTCTCCAAAGAGCAGTCATTGGAAACAATAGCTGGTATTGTGTTGGTTTGTGGAGACCCTTGTCCGCAGCTAGTGTGTGTGTGTGTGTGTGTGTGTGTGTGTGTGTGTGTGTGTGTGTGTGTGTGTGTGTGTGTGTGTGTGTGTGTGTGGTTACAAATAATTTTGGGTGCAGCACTGCATGAAAACTGCCTCAAACATGTGGCAACATGATTTTTTTTCTCCGCTTTTTGAAGTCTAGATTCACGACAGATGGCCAAGAGAAACCGAGTCACAGGTTTGTTGTATTGAAATTATTCCCCGTTGAGTCAAAAATTGTCTTTTCTCTGAACCATTTTGAATTCTTATGTTCTCAGATGGTCTCTGGATCCTGAGAGAAGTAAGGGTGTGTTTTGGGGTTAAACCTGCATGGGAAACCCAGGGCTGATATACCTCTCTGTCCAAACCGCTGTGGCGACTCTCCCCAGAACAACCTCTCTAATTTGGGACAGATGTGGGGGCTGTTTTAAAATAAACGTTTAGCGTTGCTCCGAGGCAAAGTCCTGTGGTCTGGCCTGCTTGGCAAACAACCCAATGAATGTCTCTCTGGCTTTGCTCGTCTTTTCTACCAGCATGGTCTTATACATGTTTAGGGTTCGACCCGTAGACAGTAAAAGGTTTGATTATGTGAACAATGCAATGATCGTGTTTGTTAAGCACTGATCGTGTCTCTTAAATGAGCGCTTCATCAATTTAGCATTGCTCTCCTATGACGTTGTTGCATTGATGGTAGAAAGTTTAAAAGAAAAATGATCAATAGTGGTGCAGCAAACCAAACACGAATTTCATAACCTGGTGCTACAGTATATACAATCATTTTCACACATGCAGTAATGCTCCCCTAAACGTATCAACAGACCTTTATGTGTCAAATCTGTCCAGTTACCCGTTAATGATCGTGCGTATATGTGTCCATGTTGACTTTGACTTTACACCCTTTTAAAACCAGCTGTGCTAGGAGTCGAGCCCGAGGGGTCAGGGGTCGTGGAAGCTCACCGTGCCCGCTGTCCAGGAATTCGGTGATGATGGCCGCACTGCAGAGGGACCATGGGCTGGTGCGGTTGATCTGAATGAGAGTGGGAGACATCATGTGGTTGTCTTGCAGCTTCCCAAACACGTCCTCACACGCCCTCACGTTGTCGTGTGGCATGTTGAACACGTGTCCTGTCAAGAGGAAACAAGACGCCAGGTGTCTTTCATGAATTACACAAGTTCTCTAATCTGTCAATTGTGCTTATGCACTCAAGCTACTGGAAATGTTGCAGTGCTTGTGTGTGTAGAATAATGGACGTGTGGGCTCACCCAGTTCATGCGCAGTGGTGAAGGCTGAGGGTAGGCCGTCGTCTTCGATCACGGAGCAGCTCCTCTTAGGGTCGCACATGGTGCCAACATCTGCCATGCCAAGAGTGTCACAGGTGGAAGCTCCACACAGGTCCTGTGTGTGTATATATATATATATATATGAATTCATTTATTTATTTTTACACTTCTTGCCTGGTTGAAAAATTCAACCTCCCAGTTTGTTTAAAACCTGTCGATCATGTGATTGTTTCTGTTTCTTGCACCGTCTGACCTCGCTTTAGGGATGTCACATTCTTCCCTTCAGCAGTTTCCTTTATGAGCACATAGTTATTAATGATAGTACAAGTGATGGTCGAAAGTACAGAAATAAGTTGAAACCAACTGGAATCCTTCTTTTAAATTGTCTTCTTGTTGTTACAGCAAGATTTGTTTCTAGCCATTGGGAAAAGTTGTGACCGTGTTAAGTCAAGCATTCCACAAGACAGTCTTGTATTTTTAGTGTTAAGAGCACACCGTCTTCTATGAGGTAATGTAAATGTCCCCAATCGCAACATTTCCATGCCAGAGTTTCCAGATGACCTATTTCTGCACCACAAGGTTTTAAAATCCCAATTGTACTGAGCATCCATTTGGAGCCGGACCTTCTAATCACAGGACAATTTCTGCTGTAACCGCCACAGAGAACCGCCATCTGCCTGGCTGCTAAACACCTCTGTCTCTGCATGCCCCAAAAACACAGAAAACGAATGGAGGTCAGCTCCTAGAGATAAAGCAAAGCCCCGGGTTAACGTCAACCCTCCTCTGCGATTGATGGTACACGTGAAGAACAGAGCCAAGTGAAGACCCTGAGTGCTATGACAAATCATTCCTAGAATAAACCACAATACCACAATTGTTACCCAGTGTAAATGTAGTCCAGATGTGCATATGTGTGCAGACGAGATCTGAACGGTTGGGCCTTTTAGGAGCATAAAAATTAAATACTGCCAAGGAAAAGGTTGAAGAAGTGTCAATGAGTTTGTTTTTTTGCTTTGACCTAATTCTCCCATCTGTCAGCAATAAACAAGTTATTGTAGCAGAGAAATGTTTCGTGTTCATTTTGTGGACAGGTTTCAATGCATTCAACTACCAAATGGCCTTTTACAGTTTATGTCATAACTATCAGGCCAGTTTGTACTTACGCAAGACTATGTGGAGTGGAAAAAGGGCTCTGATAAGATCGTATTGCTGCATTACAAAATGCAGACGTTTTTGGGTGTACTCTTTTCTTTCTCAACCAATTATCTCTCACGTAAGTAAATGCAAACAAGTAAAATCCCCCTGCTCTCCCTGGAAAAACCTCAATACGGCAGATTTACAGTCAGACTGGATGTCCACATGCAATAAACATTCTGTTTAACGAACTGCGTAAACTTGCAACATTCTTTTAACAACAGTCATGCTGAGGATGGAGTTTAAAGACAACCATACAGGCCTCTGGACAACACTGAGTTGGTCCTCATTAAGCCAGAAAAATACACTGTGGGATGGTAAACAGCAAAGAATGGACATGCCTTAAATGCCCACCAGAAGCCGTGGTAAACAAAACGCCACTGACTAAACTGACTCATTTCTGTCACTAAGTCAAGAATTAACAGGAGAATGTTCCATTATCAGTCTGCCTTTGTGCCGATGCTTTATTTGATATATGCGGGTGAAGTGTGGAGCATAATAGAAGCATTGAGTCTGGAAGAGGTGAACAGGTAATGCATGTTAGAGGCCTGAAGGGCAAAAGGTTGGGTATAAAATACATCCGATTTCTCAAACAAATCCTCACAGATTGACAAGATGATTTAAAAAACAAAAAGCAATCTTGTATATTTCTTTAGGATTGAAATGGATGGAAGTACATTTTTTAATAAATAAGGCGAAAGAAAATGTTCACTCAAACAATGACTGGACGCCTTGACGTCTGTCTTTCTGCTGTATTTTGCAGATTACTGCCGTGTGACTCACTGTCTCCAGGCAGTTCCAGGGCGGTTGAATGGGGTCATTTAAACTGGCTGCAGAGTTTCAAAGTTTACAAACTCTGCAAGTTGAGCGTGCTGGCCCAGAACCTGGTAATGCCCTAGATTATGTCGCGGAAATACATTCATGGAAAATGCGTCCCGTCTTTTACAAAGTCATGCCCTGAACAAGAAGCGGATGCTGTGCAGTAAAAAGATCGAAGGAGAGAGGAAGTGTGGGACAGAGACAAGAATGTGTTGTGAAGACGTAACAGTGCCGGCTGACTGCAGCTGTGCAGGACCGACCCCGACTGGGCTTGAGCAGGTGGGGCCCAAACACGGAGGGATGTGACATCCCCCCCGCCACACCCCACCCACACCCTCACTTTGCTCCCTCCCTCTCTCCCTTCTGGGGCCTGTTTAATGAGAACCAGGCAAGGCGGGCTGGAAAGAACTCAGCTGGAGGAGGAATGGGAAACGCTGAGAGAAACAGGACACTTCCGACTAATGCGTCCCCTGTGGCACTTAAATTCTGCAAACCTGTTGTTTGAGGTCTACTGCGATCATGTGTCGGCTCATGTTAGTGGCATCGCATCACACCTTTTCATTCTCACGCTTTCGTCTGACGTTTACCCGTCTGACTGCAGACGGACCGGGGTCCAAATCTAAAAGTTGATTTGTCAACTTTATTCGAATTGTTCAACGTCCAACTAAGATAAAAGCTCCCAGAATCCACAGAACAGACAATTCATGGATCAGCGGTTTACACACTGACCAGTGAATTTGAGCAAGACTTCATCTCTGACCCCGGTGTCTTCTGCCAAATATGAATGAGTGCAGAGAGACCTTGGAGTCGGGTTCCACCTCTATAAAACTACCCTCTTGGGATCCATGAAGAGAATATTGCTCATGTCCTTGTTGACCAACCCTCATTGATAACGATGAAATAGTAAGTGTCTGTGTATTTACTGAGTCCCCTTGAACCAATTGACCGACACAGCAGTGCAGATTATCTTTGATAACAGATGAACTAGATTCACACATGTTGTTATCTTTATCCTCGCCTCCTTATTTTAGAGCAGAAATAAAATTGTAAGCATTTCTGTGCGTAATCACGGTTTACTAAAATACCACCTGCTCGTGATCTCCAGACTCTGCAGCGTGTTTTTTTTTTTTTGTACCTGTCTGGTGAAGAGGATTGCCGTGTCCCAGTAGTCGCGCTGCTTGTCGTTGTTTTTGTTCATCTTTTTTTGCCAGGTGCAAAAGTTTCGCAGGGTCATGGCTGCGTTGCCGGACACCTTGGGTCCTTTGTCCTCTTCGGATATAACCACGATCTTCACAACCACAATGTTTATAGAGTTGAGGATACTGGGGTGTTTGTACAGCTTCGCCGCCACCGACATCAGTGTCAAGAGGTAGTGATTTAAGTCCTCTCCGTGGAACTGCACCATGGACTCGTCCGCCACCACCAGCGTCTCCACGTACCTGGGGATGGAAGCGAACCTTTTCGTTCTCCCCATCTTCTTCAGCAACGTTTCGGTCACATTGTTGTGATCTTGTTGTAATCGCTTGTATTTCTCCAACGATTGCGCAACCTGGAGACTTATGTCGGTGTCCACTGCGCACCTAGAGGTTGAGTTGAGCTTCAGGTTGTTGCTGGTTCTGCGCCGGATGATGTGCGCACCTTCCGCGGTGGTGGTGTCATTTTGCACCGGGCTGATAAAATATTCCCAGCCTTGAAAGACAAACGCACCGTGTAGACCCCTGCAGAGGCTCAGAGCAGCATAAGAATGTGGGTCGGCGTGCACGTACCCGGAGTAAAAACACCATCTCAGGTCACTGGTGACATCGGTGTTGGAGAGCCAGAATTCGTCTTGGTTGGAAATGGAAGGCGCAATGAAATTCGAGTCCTGGTGCAATTCGATGACAAACTCCTGCTGGAAAGCTCGTATTTTTAAGACACATTTCCCATTCAGGATTTCCACGTCGTTGTCCAAATCTCTCCTGTTGTGTTTGTGGTTATCCAATCGAATGGGGAAGCAAAGTTCCGTTTCCATGCAACTGATAAGTTTTGAGAGTGAAACCATAAAGCAGAGGAGAAAAGTTGCTCTGATAAACATGACGATGTTTGTAGTCATTAAAGAATGCAGTGACCATCAGAGAAAATAAAACGATATTGAACCTGCACGCGTCAGATCAGGATGAAGAGCATAATTCAATGCGCAGCCGTCTAAAACAATGCAGGTCGTGCAAGTCCACTCGGTGCAAACTCCTCCTAGTTGTGACCCATTCTCCACCTGTGTAGGCTGAGTCGATTGCTGCCTTCTGCAGACTTTATGCATTTTCGTCATGTGTAAAAAAAAATATGGAAACTCTATCTCTCGTTTGGAAGGGGGCAGTCTTTGGAGCGGCTCATTGGATGCGCGCCCCAGCTCACGACTTTGTCTGCAGCACTCGAAACTGTGCAAACAGCAGGGCTCTCATCATGTCCCAAAGCAGCGGGATGAATTATCAGTGGTCCCACTTTGTGCGTCACACCTTGGCTGACACTCAATCGTCCACTGCAGAGGAGCATTTAATAAAAGTAGGCTACTTTTCATCTCACAATCTCGCGATATAAATCAATATTCATTTAAATATACTTGAATTACCTGCATCTTGAATGGGACATCAGTCGGCTGCACGAGTATTGCAGAGCTGTAGATGAACATGACACGAGTCCCTATATTATTGCAGCTGAAATCGTTTCAAGGAATATGAGGCTTCTCTGATATGGCTTACATGTGAAGGTCAGATCACTTTCTCAGCAATTCACGTACGACATCTGGTGGACAGCACAGGAACTGGAGATCAAGTTCAGTTTAGTCATAACCGACAGATCCATCATTTAAAAGGACGGCACAAATGAAAGTATTCCAATTATTTAGCAAAATAATATCCATAACTGATAACACAAGTACAAGGTTATATGTCCGCTATTTCAGAGCATATTGTTTTACTCAGTAGCATTTACTATCTACTTTGTGCAAAATGCACCCTACAAAAACATTGATTTGTGATATATGTCTACTACCTGTCAATTTAATTTACTGTTATGTTAATAAATCACGTCAGATAAAAAAATTCTGACCATAATAATAATATTATAACACTTATTGGCCCTTGCCGCATTATTGTGGAATACTTTTCCACAATAATATACACTTCGAATTAAGTACTCTTTTGAAGAGTGAATTTGCATTGCGGTGTTGACACTTTTATTTAAGAAAGGGACTTTAATAACACTCCCCATGCCATCATAGAGGTCGATAGAGTACCGCGGACTGCTTTGTTGTGCGTTCTCATCCCGTTGCCAGGAACGCACCACTTGTTGCTAGGCTAAGGACCCCTCCATGCGGGTTGTTCTCCAAATAGCCTGCTTGAACTTGTGTATTATTTTAATTTATGCTTTAAAAAGTGGTATTTGTTAAAAGATGGAAATAAAATCCGCCAATAAAAGAACAGCAGTATCTTTGTGTCGTAGGTGAAACTTGGCTATTGTATCTGTCGCTACTTTTTTGAAAAGGCAGTTAGTTGCTTGCTAATCACTTCTGCCGTCGCCAGATGCGAACTAGCGCTACTTTAATAGTAACCAACTCTAAACCGGGCCAAGTTCCGCTAAGGCTGTTACACCGAGGACAACCCGTGATTTATAAGTGTAAAACGTCGTGCCCACGAGCAACCCACGCACCCTGCGTGTAAGCGCGAGCGATGGAACAACTTCCCCGACGTTGAACGTTAGTCTCTGCCCGCCAACCGTGGATAATGGAGTCGTATCACGTCTTGGAGCTGGCAGGAGAGGGCTCATTCGGGCGAGTTTACAAGGGAAGGAAACGATTTACCGGCCAAGTGAGTCGCTTTTGTTTGGAACGGCCGTGTGTCTGTTGTTGTTGTTGTTGTTGTTGCCGCCGCTTCACCGTGTAAGCCTTCTGTCTCCTTCAGGTGGTGGCTCTGAAGTTCATGCCGAAGGTGGGTCGTTCTGAGAAGGAGCTGCGGAGCCTCAAGAGAGAGATCGAGATCATGAGGGGTCTTGAACATCCCAACATTGTTCGACTGTTTGACAGCTTTGAGACTGAAACTGAGGTGTATTTACAATAATGTTCTCTCACAGTAACAGGGCCTGCATGTGTTTACACTAGAAATATTGCTGCCATTTCTATTCTTGTATCCGCCTAACTAATAATCCCTGTTGGTGTCTGTTAAAGGTTGTGGTTGTGACTGAGTATGCAGAGGGTCACTTGTTCCAGATCCTTGAGGATGATGAAAAGCTACCAGAGAGTCAGGTAATCGTTGTCAGCATCCTTAAATCCGGCTTATCATGCTTTCTAATGATCCCCTTCTTCCCAGGTCCGTGAGATCGCCTGTCAGCTGGTCTCGGCTCTGTATTATTTACACTCCCATCGCATTCTTCATCGTGACATGAAACCACAAAACATCCTGTTGGGAAAAAGTGGCGTGGTGAAGCTGTGTGACTTTGGGTGGGTTAATATTTTAAAGTTGCTGCATCATTTACTTCCCCCGAAAAGATAAGCAGTCATGTGATGCATTCTGACCGTAGTTTTGCCAGGGCCATGAGCGTCTCCACCATGGTGCTGACGTCCATCAAGGGAACGCCACTGTACATGTCTCCCGAGCTGGTGGAGGAGAAGCCGTATGACCACACTGCTGATCTTTGGTCTCTGGGATGCATCCTTTATGAACTCCACACGGGGGCGCCTCCTTTCCCCACAACCTCCCTTTTGCATCTGGTGCAGCTTATAGTGAGAGACCCAGTCAAATGGCCCGGCACCATGAGCGACACCTGCACGGTACAGTACAGCTGCAGTCCCATCATGCCGCATCATATTTAAGTCAAAGCTAAAAGCTGCACCGTGTGAAGTTGTTATTTTAAACATGGCGAGCTGATTGGACACAATTCATGTCCACAAGTTACTGGTGGTTTTACTGATGTTTCCCTTCCAGAGTCTCTTGAAAGGTTTGTTGACCAAAGACCCTCAGAAGCGGTTGTCGTGGCCAGACCTCTTGCATCATCCCTTTGTCGCCGATGGTGTTTTAGGTGAAGAAATGGCAATTATGCACAAGGGTGATCTTTTTTTAAAGACTGTTGTGGTGTGTTATTGGAACTCCTTTATTCATGTGTTAATGTGTTATCCCAGTGTTGTTAGAGACCGGCGTTTTCTGCCCTCTGACTGTCACACCAAGCCCGGACATGATGGCACTGAAACTTCAGCAAGTGGCAGCAAAGACGGTGCAGAATCCTGTTGAAAGCATATTACTGCAGAAGGCCAGGGAACAAACCAATAACGGCAAAACAAGGAGACCAGGAAGCGGCGGCAGTGCAAAAGTAAGTCGCATATTGATTTTGCATTGTTAAATTGGTCACATGGAAATTTATGGAGGAGCTTTAATGCTGCTCTATGTACGTTGACAGAAAGAGAAGGATGGAGCGAGAAATGAAAGGCTCAACTATGCGATAGCAGCAGCATCTCCGAAAGCCACCGGTATCTCTGTTAAATCTGCCAATCAAAGCCCACAAGCCAAAAGTCAAGCCCGCGGGAAATCCAAGCACAGGTATTCATGGAAGTTCAATTAAGTTACAATAGACTTCATGAAACAGACTGAGGTATGTGTTCCCAGCTGTGGTTGTTTCCTCTGCAGGGGTCAGATTAGCAGGGACTACGAACAGGAATTCCCCTCTGTAGCGGTTGGGCCGCGACTAGTGAGGAGATACGACGCAGACAGCCAGACCACACACCACAGGCAGGTCAGTGCCGGCTGCATTTTCCAGTCATACCGAGACATTTGGGATTTACAGAATGGGGATAACGACTGGTTCTTTCAGGATGTTGAGAGTGAGGACTATTGGAAGATACTCGCCCAACTATCAGATCCCAACAGACAGCAGAATGAAATATTCAATTACAGTGCAATTATGCCTCAACTTAAATCCAAGATCCTGGAGTTTGAAGCTCAGGTACTTCGGTTTACTTCCAATAAAACATAAATTGATTAAACCGCCCGAACAGTTTAACATTTAGCCTTTCTTCTTCTTCGAGTCAGCTAACAGGAGGTGTCGTGAGAGAACCGTGGCGGATTCACCTCCCGTTGAAGGTCTTGTACCACCTGATTCTGACCGCTGACCATGCGCAGTCGCAACAGTTTGTCCATGAACTCGGATTACCTTGCGTCCTGTTCGACCTCGTCCACGATGCTGTGGACAACCCGCATTTCATTGAGGTCAGTGCTCAGGAATGGAATTAATGATTTAGTACTTAGCACTGTATTCCTTACTTTATTTCAACCTTTTCTCTACTCAGCGGCCATGGAGCGTCGCTGCATACGGGGAAATGATCGCTGTGCTTCTAATCTACTGGGAGAAGCATTGTGACTGGCTTAATGAAGAACAGAGGTTGGATGTAGTCCCTTTTTTAACTATCTGGCGTCTCCGTAGAATGCTGTATGTGTGAGTGATCATACACTGCCGTCATTCAACTACCGCAGCTCATCAGCTGTTCTCTCACTGTAGACTAGAGGAATTCACCACGCCTTTCATCACAATTCTCAGTCAACCAAACCTCATTCCTTTGGCGGTACGTCTGTATTTTACAGAGTTACTGGTAATTCATTTGGGTTTGCATATCTTGTCAATTGTGTGACCAATATGAATTATCTCTCATTTAGCATCTGGCCGCCTCTGTTTTGTCTCTGTTAATACAACACAATGTTCAAGTCAAAGTGGATATGGACGATCTAACCTCCTTACTGAGAAAACTGCTTTCAGACTCGAATGAGGTACCGGAACTGTGTTAAGTAATTTGGCATCATTTGACAATTTCTGATGCGAGTTTGACGTGATCCCCTGTTGTGTCGCCTCGTCAGCCCAAACGTCCTCTTCCGTGTGGCATTGGACTGTGTGACGGCCCGCTGTCTTTAGTCCTACACACGCTCTCTGAGGTCAGACAACAAGTACGATGTGTTGACACCAATTTGACTGGATGGATACCGGAGATAAATCTGCAATTTCTTCCTCTGAGATTTGCACGATTTTTTTCCGTTTAACAGCATGAAAATAGCTCTGGATCTTCTTCTCTGGATCCAGTGATGTTTCTGGATCTATGGAAAACCATTAGCAGTTCACTAGCAAGTACAACACCCGGCACAGGCTTCTGTTCGCCAAATGGTAAAATATGCATCTTTCAAACCACCATTATTTAGGAACACTAACACCGTCTGGACTAACTTTGACTTTTTATTTTTACCCAAGGGCTTCATTCCTTTCTGTCGACTGCGCTGTTTCTCTTCACCAAGGATCCAAACTCCTGCATTGCTCTGTTTTCCAAGCCTGAATCCAAATGTGTATACACTCTTGGCCAGCTCCTGGATGCCGACTGGTTGGTTTCTTAATACACGGATTCATCTTGGAGCAGCACAGCTACTACGCCTGGAGCTAACAATGTCACATTTTACGCCCTCCAGCCTGCGTTTGTTTGCTGACGGCGGCCCTGGGAGACTCGAGGTGGATCTGAGTCATGACTGCCTGTCCGTGTTGAGCTGCCACCTGCTGTGCTTTCCATTTGCCCTGGACCTGCCTCCAGACGCTTCGTCCGCCATTTTACACTTGTATGACGCTTGTGGAATAGTGGCGAGCCTCCTGCAGGTGAGGGCCTTCCCAACAAACAGTAATTCTCTGATGCAATACGGGAGAACTCTGGCAACAGGCTCATGTCAGCCACACACCACTGTACATCTCAATACCCCCGTTCTTTTGTGAGGGCGTAGAGCTGTTTGTTGTGAGCCGTTTCATCTGTGACGAGTTGTCTGGGTGATTTATTTTCTGCTTTTTGTTTTTGTGTGCTTCGGCAGGTGATTCAAACTCGCCCTCCTCCGCTGTTAGAGCTGCCTCTCTCCCTGCTGAGCCGCCTGCTCCTCTGTGACCC
The DNA here is from genome assembly GCA_021346845.1 of Apeltes quadracus. Classification (NCBI taxonomy): domain Eukaryota; kingdom Metazoa; phylum Chordata; class Actinopteri; order Perciformes; family Gasterosteidae; genus Apeltes; species Apeltes quadracus. The sequence goes on along the minus strand of CM037916.1, from coordinate 7,750,684 downwards.
CCAACGCTCCGTTTACCGCCTCGGAGAAGTAGACTGTAGTTTCTTGGCGCCACCCGGTGACAAACAGCTCGCCGTCTCCGAACGCCCGCCTCCGCCGCCCCGATCAGCCAGCTCCCTGCTCTCTGACTTGCTGCAGCTGGAGATGTTGTGGGATTCTGCCGTGGAGCTCTTGACTGTGTTGTCCCAAGTGGCCAGGTGTTCCCCTGGGCCCGCCCGCCCTCGGCTTCACCTGGAGGCCTCGGCACTGCACCAGGCTCTGGCCCACTCGCACGACCCGGTCAGAGCCGCCGCGTGCAGACTACTCGGAAATATGGATCCATTCAGGCCTCCGGCGCTTCGCACCTTGCAACCTGACCTTTTCAAAAGCCTGACAGGCCGTCTTCACGATCCCTGCATTCCCGTCCGACGGGGGGCTTGTAGGGCGGTCGGGAACTGGTTGGGGTACATGGCGGCAGAGGCCAGAGATAAAGTGGGTGGATCCGATGAGATGGGGGTCGCCACTACGGCGAAGGCCCACCGGGAGGGGGAAGGAGAGATTGCTACTATACTGGAACAGCGACTGGACGAGGAGGAGAGACGTGGCTGGACAGAGGAGGCCGGGAGAGCGGCGGGCACGCTGACGTCTCTGATCAGTGACCCCGATGCTCTCACACGCCGTCACTGTTGCGCGGCCCTGGGAAACATGCTGCGCGTTGACGGGGCTGTATCTGTGTTGATGGCGGAAGACGCGGCCAGCCTGCTTCTGAGAGCCGCGTGCACGGATTCCAGCGACGCAGTGAGACGAGCTGCCGTGGCAACTCTGTCCCTGTACAGCGAGCGGGAGGAAATGCGTCAGGTAAAACCACGTAACAGGTGACAGGGGGGCTGATGACAACCCAACAGTCAGTCCTTTATTAATGAATAAATATATTGTATTGAGTTTCTTTATGGTAGAAAACTATTTACACTATTTAAATGTAATGCATATGATTCTGCTGAGCCCATTCTTTTTGTATAAATATGCTTTTGTGGTCATAGTTCATCACATAATCAGATATTTGGCCTGAGTCACCTCTGTGCCAGTGTTAAGTTTGTCGCTTTGTTTTGCGTTCAGGTCCTGAGATGCCTCGATGCCAGTGAGAAACTTCTTCAGGCTTCACAACATGCACCTCCACAATGTGACTACGGTCAGCTCATGGGACAGCTGGGAGGCCCGTTAAATGGGAATGACATCAGGTTTGAATGACATCTTCCTTCAGTTACTGCTAAAACTTCCTCTTGTTTCTGAGCAGTTTAGTAGACGACTACAGTCAGTAGAATATCCTGTTACTTATTTTTATAACGTGTTTCATTTTTTTACAAGATTACTCAACTAAGTAAATGGAATCCTAATGTTAACTTTCTTAAAGTTGTGGCTGTGTGATGAAATAAAACAAACGTGTTTTGTTACGGTTTCTGATGTTTCATTTAATGACACATTTCACATTTCGGGAGAGAAAAATCACAGCTGAAATTCTATTAAATGAGAGAGAATTCTTGTACTTTTCATACTTCACAGTTATAAACACGACCAGTTGTTGTGCTACAAATACACGTTTAGCTTTTAAATGCTCTCTCTCCAATCCTATTTGCCCAGGTTGTAGTTTTTGTATAATTTTGGTTGAGCTCAGCTGGCGGCCATCCTTTGGAGTTTTGTTTACATGTGTTACGACGTTTGGGCAACAACAAAAAAATTCTGGATGGTAAAAACAACTGCGAAAGAAATGTGAACAAACGGAGGGTTGGACGTGAATTGTTCTCCTTTAAAAAATGTCAGGGTAACATCGACTAAACTTAATTGCGCAATAATGACGTTTGCCGTTTGTCCGACCAGAAAGCAGCGCTTTATTTTTTTTTAAGCCATGTCATTCAAGAGGGCACAACTTGTTTTCGGGACACATTAGACATCAGGTCGTGATTTCCGATTATTACAGCAGCCGATGCACCAACTCGGAGCGGAAACCGCTGGAAGAACAAGACGGACCGAGTTAGACTCCCTTTATTTGATGTTTTAATTAAAAAAAAAGAACCTGACGCCACACCAATGACATATGCATACACGGTTAAATAAACATTAGATTACAAAGCGTTAATAAGTGCTGTCACATATTTTTGGTTTCAAAAGTCGCAGTTGATAGTGCACCGCAGGAGGGTTGAACATGTGACATTTATTGCCAAAAGCTGAATAAGCAAATTGAAAAAAAAAGCCGGCGTTTATAATGAAGATTGTCGTAAAATAAATATGCATTAAAAAAATCCATCCCCGTATAGGCATATTTAACAGTAGGTTATTTCCTGATCGATAAATCAGATTAGACAAACAATTACAGACAGCATCCTCCTACACACTGCAAAAGCAATAACAAATAATCCTAATGACATTTTCTTTTCTACAAAGAAAAGACTAACACACTTCATTCCCTGAACATACAAAGTTGTTACAAATTAGTGCAGATCAGCCAGAGGCCTATAAAACGTATTGCCTAAACAAGCACTTTAGAGAGAAAAATCCAACTTATTTATGAAATTCTACATTTTCTACTCCGTTTATTGAAAAACATGCATAGGGAGGCTGCTAAAACTCCACTACTTACAATCTTTCTACATATGGAGCACCCTTTCTTACATCAGGAAAACCAAGCAATTAAATCTTGTAAAATGAAGGACTAATGTCTCCTGCATTGCATGATCCATTGGGATACGACTGGAGAACAAATTGTATATCCTGAGCTGCAAAATAGATTGTATAACTGCATGCAGAAAAAAAATAAGATGATATAAGTTCTAAATTCAGATAAAATTCTGTTTTAGTCACATTCATTAATTTGAAAAAAATAGGTGATTTAGGCGTGAAGTGCAAACTAAATGATTTTAATGATTTTTAAACAGGCCGGTTAAAAATGTTGACCTTCAGTAAAAGTAAAAAATGCAAAAAGCATCCAAATTATATCAAATGTTTTGGTCTGAAACTATCAAAGTTTTTGTCCAAGAAAGTATAAAATATTAAACTGATCAAATATTTGCCACAGTTAATGACAAAAGGTTTCTTGCTCTTCGGTAAATCAACGGTTCCATCCGCAGTTTTAAAAGTACATACATCTTCAAGCGCAATCCGAAAATTCTAAAATATTCATAGCAATCAAAATAATATTTGGTGTTCAATAAGGGCGAGAAATTACGGTAGAAAGGTATGAAAAATGTGTTCACAATGAAATGACTCCCTTTCATGTGCAGACAACAACATGTTTGATGACTTCCACTCAAATCAAATTTGAAAAAATTAAAAAACACATTCAGTTCTATCGCTGACATCAATTCCAATGTAAGGCTTTTAAACATAATAAACCTGCATTGTGAATAACATTACTTCTTGGAAATAACTATATTTAAATTGGTAGATCCAGGCAGTGTGAGATCTGTTAAAAATGATTGTCATTTAAAGCATTGCAATGCCACAGTGCAGGCTCAAGTGATTAGAGTGCGGAAGCAATGGAAGCATTAGATAGTGCCGATTTTAAAATGTAAAAAATAATTCACATCATAGCAAAGCATGCAATTACCTCATCTGCATTAAAAGAAAAAAAAATCAAACATTCAATCCTGAACAATCTCAAAGACACAAAGAGCGGCGCATTCTCCCGAGGGCGGCCGCTTTAAATCTACTTGCAGGACTGTGGTGCTATGCTGTTGTGTCCTGCTTGAGCCTTTGGCTGCGGGCCTTGTAAACTTCAATCAGCAGGTCTTTGACGTACTGGATTTCACGTTCTACCGACTCTGCCTTATCCCGGAGCTCCCGGTTCTTCCCTTCCAGGCCATGCAACTGTTCCTCCAAAGTGTCTAACTCTGCCCTTTTTCTCTGGCGGTACCTGGATTAAGGAAAGCACAGATTAAATGCAGATCTTTACCTGTGAAATCATGGTGAGGGTTGTATTAAGAATTGAGTCTAAAAGGTCACCTGTGAGCTGCAGTTTTGTTCTGATCTCTCTTCTTCTGTTTGCGCTTCCCGCCCTCAGCTGGAATGAGTTCGTCTTCGTAACTCAAAGCACAGTGATCTTCCTTCAGCCTGCATGCCTGTCTGTGCCCTGGTGACTCCAAGCTCAAACTCTCCCTGGACATTAAAAGACACTCTGGGCCCTGATCCTCCAGGAAACTACAGTGCAAGTCATGCTGCTCTCTCTGTAGACTCTCTGCTTTCACCTGTTCGTTGATGTTGCTTAAGAAGCCGTGATAGGCCTCGGACTGCGAGGTTGCTGGAAGATAACAGCCTTCGCTGCTCTCCGTTTTCCACGAAACGGTGGCTTTTGTCATCTCCACACTTGTTTTGATGCTATTCAGCCCCTCGCTGTTACTACTGCCTCCACTGACCTCCCTCATGCTGTATGTCAGCAGATCCTCTTTCTTGTGTGGCACGTTAATTGATCCACCGAAGCCGAATCCACCACCGACGGCCTTCGCACCACCTATGACATCTTGACTGAAACAGCAAGTTTTGTCGTCTCTTGGTAGAACGCCACATCTTCTGACCTCGACTGCACTACCCAGACAGTAGCTTTTCCCTAGCAGCTCCTCGTCCTCTACGTAGTCGTAGCTACCTGCGAGCGTCACTGCTGCATTACCTGAGTTACTTCCTTTGGAACTCAAAAAACTGTTATCATAGCCGTCACTAAACCTCACCCCATCAGGGACTCTTTTCCTAACACACCCACTGGGGCGACTGCAGCTGTACGGGGCGTGTCTCGGAATTTTGGATCGCCCGATGGGCCCGCCACAGACACTCAGCAGGTCCAGTTCTCCGGTTGCTAGGGTAACAAGGAGTGGGCTGGATTCTGATTGGGTAGATGTAGAGTATGATGCGTATGGCAGCTGACTGAACGACTGAGGACCCGCCGGCAGAGGACCCCTGTCACATTTTCCGAGCCTTGGCCCTTTCTCTGGCAGTGGCTCGGACAGGAAGTAGTCCTCAAGTTGGGCAAGTTCCTCTTGCAGCAGAGAGGTCATGACCTCCAAGTCAGAGGGCACCTGGATATCATTCTGAAGGGGCGAAGGGGGAAGGGAGGCATTGGTGGAGGAGGGAGGGGAAGGAGGGTTTGGGAGGTACGAGGAAAAATCCACTTCTTCCGTCATCCAGTCAGTGAGACCATCACCTAGGAGAGAGAACAATTCCAATCGTGACGAGGTGTTTGGTCCAGGAAAAGAAGTTAAGCTAGATAACATAATTCATGCAATCAGTATATAAATGTCAGTCATCCGACATTGCACCAAGCCGCTTCCCAAAGGCAAAATCGGATCGACAAAAGCAAAAGCCGACTTTCATAAACTATAGTCGTGGCGGCTCCACATATTAGGCGTAGCTAGTTTTTTACTTACTGTTCAAGAAGGACGAATGTGCTGCAGTGCCGAGCCCACCTGAAATGGGGAAAAATATAAAAAAGCGTACTTGCTGCAACTCACCAATTAAGTGCTGACTCTCCTCTGACACCTCCCCCCTGCACCCCTGTGATTGGCTGTGGTTAGCCTGTGGGTGAGAGGGAGCGAGGGGGTCTGCCGGGCAGACACGAAGAGTCTTCCAAACAGGAGCTGATGTTGCCATCATATTGTCTGTTGGCACTTTGATTCAGTCCAAGTCCAAGCATGTGCTGGGAGCAGGCAGGGTCTGACAGATGGGCCACAGAGAGCAGGGCTGGGTGAGCATAATGAAACCTGCAGGGGAAACAGAAACATGGATCAGAAACATGCTGCTTCAAAGATTAAAACTTATTCAGTCGACCGGGACTTTAGGCTTGCTGCCCTCAGCAGGTTTCTCAATGGGAATCTGTCAGTTGATGGATTTAAAAATACAGAGTAAGAAATCACTTGCAGGTCATCATGTCAGAATAATTGTAACTTTCCAAAAACGGCATGTACAACAACTAACAATTATCTGGAAATTAAAATGGACTAAAAACAATTTTTAAATAACCAGCCCCTCTGCATTGAAGTCTGCGGACTTGTGTCCTCTGAGTTTTGAACTCCCTCACAGCACATTGCACCTGACGTCGTCAAAACACGTGGGACAAGTAACCATGCCAACGGCCAAACTATTGTCAAGTAGCACCAGACACCGCGATCGTTCAATGGGATTAATGCAGACCACTTGGTTGTGATTGCATGTTCCCTTTTAAATGAATCACTTCTGTTTGACTACTTACGCAGGTGGAAGTAATGTGGTACCCACGTGGAAACGGGGTAAAAACACGCACTAGAAAGTGATAGAAACGTGATACCCTTCAGTGAAGAAGAACAAGTAACAGCCTATGATATCAGCCCTGCCCCTCTTTGAACATAAAATCAAACCAAAACAGACTAAACGTCATTAAAGACCAATTCGATATTGAGGCAACTTGTCTGTAAGAAGATATTCAAATAGGAAAAAAAGCTGTATAAAGCAGAGAAAGCAGCCAAATCACGGACTCCTCCGCAGCTGTACTTGTGACACACACGCATACAACAAACACGACAGCGCAGAAACACACAGGACTCAGCTGTGTGCAAAGCGAGTAGAAAGAGTTTGACTTACTCCATTCTTGCGGAGAAAAAAAGGTAGAGCACTTAGGGTGCGTTGCTAAGGCAAAGCACGATTTCTTATCGGGTCCAACGACTTCGCGAGTTTAAAGAGCCATATTTTAGCTCCGAATATCCGGGGCAGCGCAACAACAACAACAACAAAAAAGACGAGTTGTTGCTTTGTTGTGGTCGACCTGTAAACTGAGGGGCTGCTTAATTGTGAGAACGCATCAGTTCATTCACACCTAGCAACCAATTACGTCACTGGGAGAAACCGCGCTGCCGAGTGTAGATCCCTCCGCGTCCCACGGAAGGACGTCCCACACACTCGTCGCTGCGCTCTGTTGTGATGGAAAAAAAACCGCATACTTACTACGCGTTCTTTTTCTGCTCGTCTAAAAACTACAACCATCGATATACAATGGTCTCTTACAAATGGCCTGCTGGTGTGCGGCCACATAGCGGATATGGCTTTAACAGATCAAACACAAAACCCCAAAAGGTAAACAGGAAACATAACAAAAGAATATGTACAATTTTTATTATTAATAGATTAAGCAGTGTTTAGGAAGAAGACACAAACTCAATCAAGTCAATAGTTCTACGTATTTTGAAGCTGATGGAAAAGTTCCCAATAAGTTTTGACATATAGTTGTCTTGACATCTCGGTAGTAATCTGAGAAGTAATCACATTATGTAACGCTGTTACAACTTTCTATCGTTCTTCCTTCAAAGGACACGGGAAGTAGGGCCAGCTAGTTTTGAAGACCGCCATTATAAATCAACAGAAACCAGCTGATTTGATTTGACTTGATTCACGTGGACACGACTCATCGACACAACGATCCAGTTTACCAACTTTACTTCACTGTGTAGCTTGGTATTGTTTTGATGAGGGACTATTTGATTCACAACACACTTTGTTTTTTCACGAGCCTTGTTGCATCGCCGTTGCATCAGTGGTCCACGTTCACAGCGATTGGCTGCGTGTGCACGGGCAGCCCTTCTGTCATTGGTTCCATTTGGCTCCGCGTGAAATGTGATTGGTCAGCGGTAGGCAAGGCGAAGCATCACTGTGTTGTTATCTTTTTTTCCTGCAGTGCAGACTGTGCATATGCTTCAGGTAAACAAACCGGGTGTGGATATTGGTGCCGCAGCTTTTTACAGCTGAGAAAAGCTTTTTTGTGTCAAAGCTTTATCTCACAGATTGTCAGAATCAAGTCACACATTGTGCAGCTCAGCGAGTCAAAGGAGAGTTTATGTCATTTAATAAGAGACAAAAGATGCACTGTAATAGGACGTGATCCTGTCATCATCGGCATAGCCTCTTTTTAAAGTTTAATAATTACTCTAATGTAGAGACATCAAATTTAGATTACATTTTATTTTATTATTTTTTCTTAAATACCTGTCCGCTTAAATGGGTATCAACTACGGTAGGCAATTGTTCAATGAAACACTGAGTTATTGCATAAGGCAAGATAGCTTATTTAAGGATTCAGCAATATATTTTATGATAATTATATATTATAATTCATATCATAATTTGAAAATCCCTATTTCCGTGGTTAATTTTGCAGAAGCAGCCGGCTGAACCAATTGAATTTACTTATAATGACTGTCAATTATTTGGTGTAAAATAAAGCTATATTTTTCTCATTTCAGCAAAACCTGAAGCCTAGTGAATGCGCTTTTCTCCTGTTGCTATAGTAATAGCGGACACTGCCCCCTATTTTAGACTTGTTTTCTCGTTGCTGTTGCCATGGGATTTGCATCTCTCTCTTTCTGTCTCTCTCTCTCTCTCTCTCTCTCTCTCTCTGTCTCCCCTGGTCTCCCTCTGTCTGTCTCCCTCCCTCCATACCTGCTGTCTTCCTTGCACTACACCTTGCACCCTTCCTTGTTCAATAATTCCTCCATCTCATTTGCTGAGTTGCATCTCTATGACATTATTATTTGGTCAAAAAACCAACAGGTTTATTAGCAGTTGTGCAGAATCTGCACACTGAGGAAACTTGCGTCTAGCCTCAAATACATCCATCTGTAAGTTACAGAAACTCTATATTTAGATTATTATTAGTAGTATTTGTGTTTATAATGAATTTGAGCAACTCTGACAAGGGACAGCCCTGTTTCTGAGGAGCTATTCAGCAAAATATCCACTACCATATGAGTGGAGCTTGGGAGACCTGATGCAATCGAGATAAAGTGGTTGTAATGGAGACTAGATTGATATAGTAGGAGCTGGTAAAGTCGGAAGGTCTCCCAGGAAATCGCTGACTGCTCTCTGTCTGTATTAATTGATCTACAAGGACCTTCTATTTGTGCGTCATGGGAGCGAGAGATACAAGGTGCCGCTCATGACAGCCGTGCTGCATTTACCTTTTGTTAACTTAGACATTAGTTAGAGAAAAAGGTGTCAAATATCCAGCAAACTGTATTTTTCGTTGTTAGTTTTGAAATTCTATGTGCTCAGAATCTGGGGGCAAAATCTAAATTACTAAAGTTGTCTAAGTTGAAAAACCTGAATTAACGTAACAACAAGTTAGCCAAGGGAAAGCTGTGAATCAAACTGGACAACAGATATATTTGAAATGTACTAACGTTTTCCACAGCAATATAAGGGTGAAATCAACTGGTGCAGTTCAATGTCTGAATGTTGTGCATGAGGTGAAAAGTCAGTCAAAAAGTTGATTCTGCATGCCAAGTGCACGTATGGCACGTTAGTAAGGGTTACACCATCATTTCATCATCATCTCTCTCAGAATTTATTGTCCTCAACTTTTGCCCCTCTTTGAACATACGATGAAAACATGAAATTCGGTTACGACTTTTGAATTCCAGCCTCTCAGGTGGGGATTAGTGGAAGTTTCTGTGTGTGTTTAGCCTACAAATCACTTTGTTTAGCACGAAAAACAGGCGAATCAAGTCACAAAAACGTGACAAGCGTGCTATCACTCTCATGGATGTTGTGTGGTAAGCTGACTCGATTTGCATTTATCTTTGACGGAAGTGAGCCAGTCATTCATGGGGTTATTTTTATTTATTATTCCTCAAGGACCTGATGGTAAATTAGATGTGTCTGATACAGCGTCTGTTTTGTCCCCCTCTGGGATGTCACAGCTTTTAGGAGAACTCTCCTGGCTCTGAAGGCGCACGAAGCTCTGCCCATGCTGACCCGGCGTAAAAAAACAAACAAAATTAAACTCTGTCCTGTAAAAATTAACTTCAACATCAGCAGGTTGGCAGGTTGTGGATGGTGAGGTTAAATGTCGTATGGCAAAGTTTTGGAGTAAACAACATAAGCCGATTTTTTACTGAAACTTGGTCTTCATGCATCACATGATCTCTTCGAAATCGAAGCGCTTTAAGCAAACAAATCCCCCATGAACCCTCGGTGTCATTCGCACCACTCAGATCGTGTCATTCTGCCCTGCGAAGCCGATTCAACCCCAGAGGGCCGGACGTCTATCACCTTCCAGCTATTAGTCAGGGCCTTATGCTTCTTAAAGTCACTTAACTTTATTCTACACTGAACTTTAAGTATGTTTCAGTCAAGTTAAAAATACCGGCTATGCGGCGCATTTTAGTGCTGCTTTTTATGTTAATTAAACTATGAATCCTATTCTCAAACTTACTATGTCAAGAGCGTGGCATCCCGACAATGTCCCCCAAGATGCTGATGAAAAAATAAAACAGAGCTAATTTATACATAGCAATAACCAATGCTGCTTCACTTTATTAATAAAGAATTGCGTTTGATAATTTCTGTTTTTTAAACCTTTGTTTTCTTATAGTTGGAACAGAAGTAGATCTTAAAACGTTAAACACTCATAAATTCTCACTGTGATATTTTTGTGTTCTTCACTTTCATGGCTGCTGGTGTTATAAAAAGATGATAATATCCCACTCTGGGGTGCAGTTGTGGTTTTCACAATGCATGTTTTTGTTGGCCTCATTAGGTCAGCGCTGGTGCTTCTGCTTATTCCCCCCTCTGGATATTATTCAGATATCATTGTTGTGCTCGCTATGAAATCCGAAAACATGTTTCTTTTATTGTGACCCAGTGATTTGTACGTTGTGTGCCCTATTTGGAATTCACCTCTGTCACTTAACGTTGCCTTCAAAGAGAGTGAAGATGATTTGTTCAAAGCGGCACACTAATAGTGGATCTTTCACGCACGTATCAGATGTATTTAGTGAAAGCTTCTTTCATCTGCTGCTGAGTGTGTGTGTGTGTGTGTGTGTGTGTGTGCGTGGGTGCGTGCGTGCGTGCGTGGGTGTGGGGCTCATGTTTTGGATCGGGCAGGAGATTTTTCTCTTTAATCTTTTAAATTACGCTGAATATGAAAACTTCTAAGTAACAAATGTCTCCGCTAAAATCTGGTGAAAGACTCTGACAGGTTAGGAATCAAACTGGCCCTCTTAGCCGGGAGATGTCTCCATTTCATCAGGATGTTTTCAGACCAGGTTAATATCTTATTTGTACGGCCAGTCTGTGCGCGGGAAAGGGAGGGGAGCTCACCCAGGCCTCATTAATATTTCACACACTATAAGACTGGGTGTCACTCAGGCTCATCACCGCGGTAATGAGCTCGCGCTGCCGCCTTAAAGATCTGTTTGTTATTCAGCCGGGTGCGCCACGGACTCAAAGATGCTGCGCGATGTGTGAAAATCTCTCCGAAGGTCAATGAAACCGAGGCTGGATGTGGGCTCCTCCGGTGTCTGAGTTGCAGGGGAAGGTGGCTGTTGTGAACTTTGAATAAATATCTTTAAATGTCACACGATATTCACGACACCGGGGGAAGTTGTAAATGACGCTTTTAAGTGTTGAATCTAATGGGAACCAGGTAGAGTTTTTGATTAGCGGCACGTCCTGAAACAAATTGATCACACAGCTGCAGTCATATATCATCGTCTATCTGCACTAACACATTTCTATTACTGTCTGAACTGAATCACAAGATATACACCATACAGATCTATTTCATACAAGAACTTGTTTATGGGCTGACTTTATTTTTTTTTCCACATGGTTCCAAATTTCCTGATGTTGAATCATGCATGTTAAGTTGCATGTAATTTCACCTGTTTTCTTTTTTTTATCTGGCCGACCTGGTGCAGGCTGAGGCATATGATTAACTGTAGTGTTTCAGAAATACGCGTATTTACAACTACAGATAATTAGAGTTAATGAGCCACGTATCTAATTAAATCACCTGACTGTTCTTATATAAAGAGGGAAACCGCAGTGTTTCAGATGGAAGACTTATTGTGTGCTGTCATTTAAATATGAACGCTAGCAGCTCATTACGGCACATCAGATTATTCAAGGAAGCTGGTAATTAACGGCTTGTTTGCGAGAAACACAAATTAAGGAAGCAGGAAGTGGTTTGTAGCCGAATGTCCTCAGTTTAAACAATTTGTCATCAACAAATTAGTAAATTAGACAAACTAACAGACTGATACATCATATATTTTTATTTATGTCATGTACATTGTAGTTTTACAATATTATAGGACTATATTTTATATAATTTGTTAAAATACGTGTTTTCTTTGACATACTTTTATGAAATACAGACAAATTAATGTGTTATTATATTCCTGAATAAAACGATATGTAACACAATATATAGAGTGATATCAACATTTGTGTTGTAAAAATCCATCAAAACATTACACCAAGTATTCGGCTCAAAGTAACAATCAACATTTAAAATGTTTTTAGAATATTTGATACTACAATCTGTTAACTTTTTTGTGTTTTGAAATGTGAAGACATATTTTTTTCATCTGAGAAAAGTTAAACTCAAAAGAAAAGTACAACTGTACAGAAAAGGTAATGGGGGGCAGCGATTAGAGTTAAAACACTGCATGCATAGGGCGGCTTCAACGTGGACACAGTTTAGGTTCATATGGATTAACAGGTGTTCTTCCTGAAACTTCAACAATAATATTAACAGTATGTTTTGGTAACGTTGAGAGATCCGCCAGTCGATCCATGAACATGTTGACTAAACTCTTTTTCTTCTCACTTTAAAACTCGGTAAAATGGACCTCAGTCATTGCGAGGCCCCCCTGTTCTCTCTCTCAACGAGAGCCCCGGATTGTTAATCCCTTTAATCGTCCATCCGTTTGCACACCAGCAGGCTGTGTGTGTGTGTGTGTGTGAGTGTGTTCTGCATTTCAGCTCTGTCCCCGGCAGGTAGCAGCACAGGTCGGCCTGCAGGTGCCTGCGTCTCTCACTCAGTCCCCGTCGTCCTCACGCTGCGTCGCCCCGTGGTCCCTCAGCTCATGTACTGCGTGTAGCCCTCGGCGCCCGTTACTATGACATCCATCCAGATTCTCATGGCTTCCGCGGAAGGGGCCACCACGTAGTAGAGGCGGTCGTGGGTTTTCACACAGAAGGTTAAAGATGGATTTGGGCTCTGGAGGATAATAAGGCAAATGGGTAGAGTGTGAGACTGTGAGCTGCACCTGTTACTCTTTTTCTAAATATATAATAGCATCAACAGTTAAAGATCATCTTTATTATCCGCACCTGTAACACACACAACACAATGCACTTATTGAAAATGACTAGGCTAATTACATTTTAGAAGATAGGACAAAATAACTATTATCCCAGTAAAAAGAAAATTATGTTGTTGGAATAAAGTTTCTTAAATGCTTAAAAAGCATTTTGGAATTGAGCTTAAATTTCAGAATTTTTCCCCAAAATTTTTATTTGCACATTTAAAAATAAAAAACATCTATTTTAAACATCATACAATTGTGGATGAAGTTTTGAATGGTAAAAAAAAGAGTTACCTTGGTTGCACTGCGTAGGTGATCGTAATAAACCTCTTCAATTGCCTGGAAGTAAATGAGTCCTTTCAGTTTGGTCTCATGCTTGTCTGAGAAGAGAAAACGATAAAGAAAAAAAGGACACATTAAAATACATAACGCCTTTTACTGATGCAAGACCTCTGTCAGCGCAATCAGACAGTTATGCAGGGATGTATTTCATGTTTGTCTTTGGTCAAATAAAAGTATTTTTTTATCTTTTCGCAAGATATTTCTTACACATCTGTGGACTGGATGGATTGTTACAAATAATATTATTTTACAATATTTTATCCACAAAAATGTTGCCTTTTCAATTACATCATAATATTATTTTACAATATTATATTCACAAAAACGTTGCCTTTTTTATTACATTAAAGTTATTATGTTCTCTGGATTTGATGTAATTGAAAACAACCAAACAACACATTTAAACTTTAAAACCAAGTAAACTTCACATTTCAAAATGTGTGAATGGCTATAATTGTTTTTTAATTTCCTATTTAAGCAAAACATCTTTGTTTTTGGACAGTGGTCCTCCATCTATCAGCGATGATTTCAAAGAAAACATGGTACCAACAGTTCTATGATAAATTGCATTGAGGATCGTCAGCTATGACTCAATAATTTAGCCTTAAAGAGAACATTTGTATCATTTTATAAATATCATTTTTTAAACTACTATCACGCTAAAACATGTTTGTAAGTAGGTAAAAAAAAAGGAACACAATAGCAGCAGAAAAGTGTTCAGCAGCACATGTCCCATGAATAGGTATGAGTCGCACTGTTTCGCAGTAAAAGTTAATTAAAAGTGCAACTCAATTTCAAGCGATGCCTCAAGTCTTTACCGTCCTATTAATTTGACTTGTTTTCCTCACTCGTACTTTCTGGATTGCCCCCCTTTTTCAAGCCTTTCCCTACTGGCGAGGTTCACGTCTTGAGATCTTTTATCTTTCAGATCCGTTCAACCATTTCCCTTCCAGCAGGTCCGACCTTCTGTCCAGACCTTTCGCTTGTTTCAGGGAAACCTGTGGCTGAAGCTCAGCGGACGCAGTTGTTGGACCGGTGGGTTTCTCTTGTTTGGGGCCAAACTTTAGGCGCGTCTTTCCCTCGCGTCTAAGATACATTTTCTTCAAATAAAATTGGTTCAAGGGGTTTCTGCATTCCCGTCTCGCTCAGATACACAGTGGTCTTCTTGTCTCTTCGGTTCGCGCTAGAGCCGCTTCCATGAAACAAACATCCAGCAACAATTAAAGCCAATCTTTTGAAATACGTCTGACACTTTCTCCTGCTTTTCTTTTTCAATAAGTCTAATCTGCTTAGTAATGAGATAAATGTTTTTGAAATGTGAGTTTCGTTTTATTAGTCACGAACAAGCCAGGAGCTAGCCTCCTCCCCAAGAAAAACACATCTAGAGAAAGAGTTGCATCTTATTTCATCACCATCATCACCATCATCTTCGTCGGGAGTAAGGGGGTGAAAAGGCTAGGCAAGTGAGTGGAGGGAAAGACGAGCGGAGAGAACAGGGGACACAGCAATGAAGGTATATGTGGGCTCTATTTTCAACTTCATTGTCAAATAACGCCTCCAAAACAAGCTCATGAATTATTAAGGAACATAACTGCGTGCGTTTCAAAGTCAGGGGACAGTCTGAGAGACGCAAATTACTACCTGTCTTTTAACACACAGGAACGAGGCGGGAAATTCCACTTAGTGCAGCTTTAATTAGTGTTTGCTGCCAGATGAATGAATGAAGAAGTGCGGTTTTTATTGAAAAACACGCTAAAGAGAGCGAAGTGTGCGTTTCTCAGAAGAGCCTCGGCACTGCTGCCGGGTGAACTGAATAAATCCGGTCCTGGCTTGATGCACAAAGTTCATCAAGCCACAAAGCCACATTAACACAAAGTTCTGACTTCACGAACACTACATACCAGTATTGACTGCTTGAATCTTATGAAAACTAGGCCTAAGAAATTAAACAAACTGAAGGTCCAGCAAATTTGGCACACATTATGTTCCTGTGGGTGTGGAGGGCGCCAGGTGTTTAAATGGCGGCTGTGACTTTTAGGCCTCAAAGCGGCTCCTTAGGTGCTATTTTAAGTCTCAAACTTTTAAATACAGTCTCATTATGGTTTTTAATTTATCTAATTTAGCTCCTGACTTCCTCATCTTTCTCAGTATTTTTAAATGTCCATTTTCACACTGCTCTATTCAGCAGCAACTCTGAACTGGAGAAGTAGAACAACTGAAGTAGTCCTCATTACTAAAATGTACTGCAACCCACGTTAGAGTAATAGAGCCTATTCCTTTGTAGATATCCTTTATGTGGTTTGTGATTGCTTTAAGTTTTTGATTGCGTTACTGAATCATCGGGAACACATGTGATTTACAGCTGTTTTGAGCACAAACGCTTCTCCTTCGAGCAACAACCACGGGGAATCACTGAGTTGGAGCAGGCTGTGCCGCTCGTGTACCACTACTGAACACGGCGCCGAAGGGACCCGTCACTCTGTTGTCGATCTTCAAACTGTAGAATAGAGTCAGCTGCTGCTAACTGGCCCGTTCTGCTGGCTCCCTCCACCTCCCTTGGTCTTTCTTGCAATATATATATATATATATATATATTGATACCAATGAGACTTCCGGAGTCAATAAAGCTAAACTATAAAGTAGGCCGCATTAGTTGAACAAACACAACCCACGATGAAATGTCATCCTCACCCGCGTAGTAACAGAAGTTCCTCTTGATGCGGTCGAAAACGAACCAGCGCTTCTTCCACGATTTGATCTTGCCGCCCATCTTCACCAGGTGGCCCTTGCACATCTTCTCCGTGAGGATGACGAAGGGGCAGGTGTCCACGCTGTGGCCGGACGACTCCACGTGGGCCAGCAGGTCGAACTCCTTCTTGAGGTTCGGCAGGTAGCGAGTCATCGGACGGGCCTGTGGAGAAAAAGCTCCGTGATCTGAGAGAACGTGTAGTCGCTAAATCTGTTTGATGGGACTCATGGGACGCTTGATGAATTGAGGATATTTGTTTACTTGCTCCTTCCACAGACCACTGGTGATTAAACACTGCCACGGTTAAAGCTTTAATTGTGTGTTCATGATATGCTTTGCCCCCCTTCCCCATCCGTTTATTTCTCCCTCTCTCCCTCCCCTCTTTTCTTTCTCTCGGTTGACATCTTTGATCTCCCCGTATTCCCAGCCTCTCTTTATTGTCTCGCCCGCTCCTCCTCGTGCCTCCCGTCTCCTCCTCCCCCCCTCTTCCCGCCGCTCCTCCCGCTGCTCCACTGACCTGGGAGAAGTGTTTCTCTCTCATCTTCACCTCCTCCTCCACCAGCCTCAGCCTGTGGGCCGTCTCATCTTGAAGCCTCCTCTCGGCCTCCTCTCGCCTCCTGCGCTCCTCCTCCAGCATCTGCCGCCGCGCCTGCACCTCCCTCTCCTGGGAGCGTCGCGAGAGGAGAAAGAGGAACAGATGGAGAGAAGAGAGGAGAAAAAAGGGAGCGGAGTATTTGTAAACGGTAGGCAAATATTGCAATACAAAGTGAGCGACTATCAGAGGAGGCTCAGGAGAACTCGGGTCCCAATCCAGGGTTTTGTAAAATACATCCCTAAAGTCTAGGTGAGCTTTGCTGATGCAAAATGATCCTTTGCGGCTTTCAGATACTTACGTTAAAGGTCTGTTTCAACGTGTAGAAATAATACAAAGGTAAACAAAGTACTTACAACATCATTTCACCACACCTTTAGCTGAGGGAATCACTGTGATACACTGTGTGATTTTATCTACTAAACAAGAAGAACATCAAAGGTCTCATCAACTTTCAGGGGAATTGGAAAATGTATTATTTCATACAATTTGGGAGTATATTTCAATGGACTTGATTATTTCGTAGGTTATACTGTATATACATATATAAACTTTGACTGGTATTGTATATTGAAAAATGTATGGCCATAAAGTAATGTCATCTAAAATAATGTCATCTAATAAGGTTTTTGATTTTTGCCAGAAACTTGAAATTTTACTTTTTGGTCCATTTTATCCACCTCTTTAACCGTCTTACATATATTCTATACTGCATTTATTGCGTAAGTAACCAGTCGATTAATACCTTTACAAAAAAATATAATAATTATTTTTATTATAACAATATAAAAAAAATATTACATATACAGTATATCATTATTATAATCTCACAGAAGATTCATTCAAAGTTCCAGTTTTATTGCTTTAAATTTCCTAAAACGATGGATGTATTATCAAAAATGTGAAATAAATGTTCTCTTTATTGACCAATCTAGTAATTGACTAATTTCTGAAATAAGAAATGATTGTGGTGGGAAAACTAATGATGACTGAAAACCGTCCAGTCAGACAACAAAATTCTGCAGCCCTGTTAACTTACACGGTTCTCCATCAGTCTGGCTTTCTCCTGCTGCGCCTCCTTCAACATCTTCTCCATCTCCTCGATTCTTTGGGCCTCAAACCCGGAGGAACTGCAGCACACCGAGGGAAGGAGAGACTTTGGATGAAAAACAGTAAACACGCATGCATGGAAACCAAAGACTGACAGCGGTAAGAACCAAAGAGAAAACACGCTCTTTAAATTCTGAACTTCACGAAACACTGAAAAACTCGAGGGGGTTGGCATGGCAACAGCTAGTGTGCCACAGTCACTGGAGCATACGTGTACCAAAACATGTTGTCGCGGGAACAAAGCGCAATGACCCTTCTCGTGGGAGACGGGGGCAGACTTGAGTGTTCCCATGGAAACAGAGCCCATTGCTGATTTCCAAGTCTCTCACCTTTCGGGGGTACAGGCGGAGTTGCCAGTGGAGACGCTGGTCTCCATGCTGTCGGAGCTCTCCAGGCTCAGGGTGTCGTACGCCTGGTTGCCACTCGGCGGCGCCGGATGATGCAAGATGGAGTGATGGACCGTGGGAGACAGATCTGTGGGTGCAGGGACAGCTGTCACAGGCTCACAGTGCCCTCTACTGACAGTGTCAGTCATTGCTACTTGCTGATTACACCCACATCCAAAGCACGTTAAGCCATGGTAACTGGTATCATCCATTGCCACCACAGACTCATATTGCATGAGTTTAGTCTGGTAAATGGATGAGACAAACTGAAGGGATGCTGTACCTTTGCTCTGCACAGCCAACCTTCTCCTAGAGCCCATGTCTAAGGTGTGGGACATCTCTCTCAGCATTAACTGTAACCCCTGAAAAACACGATGAAAGCATCACATGTGTAACTAGACGTTGAAGATTTGTTTAACAATTTCCTTTCTGTTGAATTGATTTGCCCACCTTGTTGGATGCATGTTTCTCATGAGCAGCGCCACTGGAGCTCGGCAATGTGCACGATGCTGCCTGTGCAACAGCAGCATCCGATTTGGACCTCAACAGCTGAGAGAAGAACGACAGATCTGTTCATTGTTGTATTTCCAGAGGAAGTTGATGGGATTTTTGTTTCCCAAAACATTATGTCCGCTACATTTTTGTACTGCATTCAAAGATTCCCTAAAAAGGCTGAAACTGATTTTTTTATTTGACTTTAGTTTGTGGGTTTTTGACTTACTGGACTCTCGACTACGGTGGTCGGTGCTGAGAAGTAAATTTACTTCAGTAGTCAACCTAATTGTGAGGTGCACTGTAATTAACACTAACTATTTTAATTTTGTACAAATTCACAAATCTACATTTTTACGGTCTTTTTTCGTTTCTCACATCTTCTGCTGAGCCCAACATTGAATGCTGTTATTTTATTATATGGAGCATTGAGCTCTATACAAACAAAAAATATACAGTCTAGTGCTTTATGTTAAATTCTTCAACCTCCGGCTTGGAATATATTTTACAGGAAGTTATAACCTGCTGTACTTGCTTGCAGGATAGAGAGCTGAATAGATCGTACCATTAATATCAGCATCTGTCATTGACAAAATGAAGCAAAGTTCTCTAAAACAAGAAACACAGCCTTGTCTTGTTTAATCCACTAGAGGGCCTTCAAGTCATAAAAATAAAAAGACGGTGAAGTCAGAGAGGAGAGAAGTTATGTTGGTAATGTCACGTTGCCTACTGTAGTGTCCTTTAGCAACACACAGCGAGAGACAGATCATTTACCTGACTGTGCCTGCGTGTGGAAAGAGACTTGGCGGGAAGCGGTGGTGGACACGACTGATGCTCTCCAGCAGCCATGATGTCCTGGTACCAGCGCTCCAGGTTAATAGGAGACATTACATTCCTGCTCAGCTCAGGCTGGCTCTGAGGTGATGAAGAGCATCCAGCCAAAGAGAGGAGAGCAGCACAAGTGTCAGTGACAGAAGCACCAAGCAGGCAGGAAAGACGCACAGGAAACAAGTCCTTGCGGCGATAGTAATACTTCAGTGGTTGCGGCAATGTTGGAAAAACTGAACGGCGTTATCAGCTTTTGAAAGCCAGTTCAAAGGGAAAAACAAACCTGGGCAGAGAGAAAAGAGGAAGGACCACATGCAGCTGAGTGGCATGAGAAGGTTGATTCAGAAGAGGCAATTTGGAATGATGGAACAGAGGAAGAAGAGGAGGGGTCAACTCTCTGCATCCCGAAGATCTGGCTTAACTGACTGACTGTGATGTACTCCTTCGCATACACAACCAGTCAGTGCAGACACAAGAGACACACACACACAGACACATTTACAGAACAGGGAGAGAGAGAAACAAGTGCAAAGATATGTTTAGAAGCCAAAGTCAGAGGAACAGAGACTGTGGCAGATAGCAGGCAGGGTGTCTACCTCGCATGGCAGAGCCGGACCTACAGCGAAGGAGAAGCAGTGGCAAGCAGCAGGGGAGGAGGAGTCGGGTTGCATAGAAGCATTTCCATACATCCTATAGACATCAGAGAGCCTGAGGTACTCCTGCAGCGACAGCCGAACACAGGGATCAGAACGATGCAGAGGGCCATGTTTAAAACTGATCATGCAAAGCAAAGAAGTGGGCACCACAACTCCCTTAGTCTCTGTCTTTGAAATAAATACGGACGCAGTCACATTACACTTCCCCAGGATCATTCCAGGTTTTTGCTTTTTTTATTGCAATAATGTACTGCTTTGATTCTATATAGTATATCCCTGCATGTTGGAGAAACAAGCTTGCCGTTTGTTTATGCATTTTTTCTAACACACCGCATGCTCTATTTTCTTCGCACAAACGGCAAGTGCAGGCATTTATGAGCCATGTGTTAGGTCTGGTCACAGAGAGGGTTTGGTTTGAGGTTTACCTCTTGCAGCCTAACAGGATAAAAGTCAGGGGAGGGCATGTGAGCGGAGGAGAAGGAGGCAGAGGAGGGACAGGGGCTATGAGGAGGACCATCCACATTAACAAGGTCAGGTTCGCTGATGTGTAGAAATTCCTGTTTGAAAAGTTCATTTAAGTTAAAAGGAAATCCACCTGAAATACATTGGTTTTTGTTTTCGTTGTCCTTCTCTTCTGGCTCACTAACCACAGACCGTCCCACATGCTCCTGCTCACCTCTTTCATGCTGCTGTGCGGCTTCGGGAAGCTTCTCCCACCTGTTAAGGTGTGGTACCTCTTCTCCAGGACACACAACCTCTCTTGCTCCTGAAAAAGTAAAACCAGCATTGGACATTGAAGCGCTTTCACAGTCTGCCGTGCATCACAACTATGAATTAAAATAATGCCTATAGGACGGGTTTATTAACGGTGTGGAAGGAGGAATACATCTCTTATTGTTTCATACTCTGTTCATAGTGCCTTCTTACCATCCTTCTTTGGACGGAAACTATTTTACATTGATGAACACAGCTCTCTTATTGAAATCTTTGTTGTAGTTTGAAGGGTTGCCCAGACCAAACGGTCAATCGCAGACCCCCTGAACTCACAATAAAAATAAATTTTATTTAACTGTTTCTACCTGTAACCCTTATAAGCATTGCCAGAAGTCCCTCCGGTTGGAGAGAATTAAACTGCGTTGTTGTGAACTTTTCTCTCCACCGCAATGCGAATGAAACTCCTCTGAAACAGCCACAGAACTGGACCAGATTTTGATTTTTCTTCGACACGAGCCACAGGCTAACCTTGTGTAGCTGCTGCAACGCCATCACCCGGTCCTTAGCCATCCTCTCACAGTCCTGAGCCGCCTGCAGCCCCAACTGCTTCACCTGCGCTTCCATGGCGGCCATCTTCTCCTGCAAATCAAACATTGATGTCACTCTTAGATATCTTCTTGAGTTGGCGATCCTATTTTGCACACATATACGTATTTTCCGCCACAACCACACCTTCCTCTTGGCCACACTGCAGTGATACTCCGCTCGCTCCCGGTGAAGCTGCGAGCTTTGTGCCTCCTTCTTTTCCTCTAAGCTGCTCTCCTCCTCCAGCTGGCAGAACTCAAGCTCCTCAAACTGCTTGGTCCCAGACTCCAGAGCTTCAGATGTCTGCCCAGGTACATACAGTATATATGTGCAGGTTATTCACACTGGAGATTTCAAATGACATGCAAAATTTGGTGTGTTTCTTTATATGTTTACAAAATCCGATAAAATCCCCAAAACCATCATTGGTTAACTAATATTGTCTGTGTATCCAAAGCTTGATATATATTATGAGCTTTATATGATAAACTCTGCTGCTATAAATACCCAATATTTCCAACCTTAGAATGAATCTAAATTTACCAATAATACCCAATATTAAGGATTTAGCAGCCGATCACGATAGCAACCATCATAATAACTGATGGTTATCATTATTGGTTTTGGTGTTTTTATGGGATTTCCTTACAATAACAAATTTATACAAAATACCAGCCTTTTTCTAAATGTCCATGATGATGCAGTCCAAAGATTATAGAAATGCGTCTGGCAACAGTGAATGTGATTAGAATTGTTGCTGGTAAAAGGCATGCAAACTTTGGGAGCAGAGCTGTTAATGCCATTATTTATTATTACTAATCGCATTTGAAATTTCAAGCATCTAGAATGAGGGAACAGCAGAGATTAAGTAGTCCAAACGTGATCTGGAGTAGCAAAAGCGTAGCTTACTGTTTAGTTACAAGTACGACTGTATTTTTTGGGATAATGGTGGCCAATAGCAGTAAAAGAGGGGAAACACAGTCTGCAGACTTATGACCACCTCTCAGTTCTTCACAAGCGAGTCAGCGTTACGTCTGCGGCTGTTCTCAGTGCAGATCTTACACAACTGTGGTATGTGGTATATCATAACTCACTGTTGCCAGCCAGTGGGCTGCGTGAGAACACTGACCCTGCTGAGCTGCTCCTGTAACTTTTCCCTGAGAGACATGGGGCACCTATCAAACTGCCTCTTCAGCTCATTGTACTCATTCCTCTGCTTTCCCAGGGCCTTCTGCTCAGCCGACACATTAGCCCTCCCCTAAAAACACATAGAAACACGCACACACATACAAATGGGTCCCCATTCAGGCACGTACGCACGCACACACACACACACACACACACGCCACCCCAGGGAAAAAAATAAAAGAAATCACAGATAACTCAAATCCATGCAGCCAAGCTAACAGGCCAGAGCAGTTAAAGTGTTAGAGGGTCAAAGTAGAGGTTAGGTTTAGCAGGTGTGTTAAGAGGTCTCAATACTTCACAGAAAAATAAACAGGTATCTGCACATCTGAGTAAACATTTTAGTGTCGGCCACATCCGGATAAGTCTCATGCACCTAACAGAGATTTCCGGTGTTGCCATTTTCGTCTTTTGAAAAAGCCTTTTTGAAATAACCCTAACCCTAACCCAAAAAGCAGCTGGACACTTCAATGAGAAGAAAGTTTGGGCTTTTTTGTTTTAGGACAGAAAGCTAATGAGTAAGCGGTGCATGTCAGTTAAGATCTTAGAAAAAAGAAATATACTGTTGCCAAATTTGTAAAGGAGCAAGTTTTTATCAAACGCAGGTGTTTGAACATTCACATGCAAAGTGTACTTAGAAGACCGATGGTTGTAAGCAACACAAGTGCTTTCACAGTGTTTATCCCCTGGTGGGTTCTCACCTTGTCCTTCTCCCTCTGGGTGGCCTGGTCCAGCTGGCTGAGTTTGAGCTGCAGCTGAGAGATCATTTCATTTTCAGCCTCCACCTGCTGCTCCTCCGCCCGCCTCTCTGCCAGCAGCAGGGCCTGCTCCATCTCCACCTGGAGGCAGACAGGGAGTCACAATGTGCAAAGCACCTTTCCAGCTCTCTAAAGCTTCAAGGTGTTAATCAAAGAGCCTACAAGCTAAAGGCGTGCGTGTGTGTGTGTGTGTGTGTGTGTGTGTGTGTGTGTGTGTGTGTGTGGACCTCCTGTTTGGTCTCTTGTAGCTGCAGCTCCAGTTCACTGACTCTCTGTTTCAAGTCATCCACCCTGGCCAAGATCCTGGTCCTCTCCTCCTCCATGCAGACCTGCTCCGCACCGGCTGAAAGCTCATCACACTGAGGGAAATTACATACAATTTTTTTTAATATTCCCAATATTTCTTTCAAGTAATCCACATGCACGCCTGCACGGATGTGCTCCTTGCCTCCTGGTGTGTGCTCTCCGTGCTGCTGGACTCCTCTCTCTGGGTTTCTTCATCGTTTTCTCTCAGCCTCTGGGGTCTGTGTGCTGCCTGAAGGGACGTCCCCCCCGCTCCTCTAGCGGCCCCCAGCAGCTCGCTCATCACTCCCTCGGCACGCTGCGCAGCACCGTCCTGCTGGTTGTAGCCTGAACACAGACTGAGGATGGTCTCCAGTCTCTGTCGCTCCTGCAGGAGAGATGTGAGACGTAAGTGAGCCTGTCCCAAAGTCAAGCCTGTATTGCAGATTCCTGGGGGTGTCCTTGTGTGACATTGTCCCATTTAGCAGCTGTCCCTCAGTCCCCGTCATGGGGCGACTGTAACCTGATAGCAGGAGGGCCGGAGCTGATGTAGTTTGTCTCTCTCGGGGGGGGGGGGGGGGCTCATACTAAAATCCGTCAGAGGCAATTTTGTTCATAAAAATGACATCTGACAAGAAGCATCAATGTAAGACACGTGTGGGTTTTGGTTGCTACACGCCATTTGTCAGCTGGTTTCTTACTTCAATAAGCGGTGCTTTCTAAGTTGGTCTCTTGTTTAATTTGTTAATGTGTCTCTGCATGGCGTTAGTTTGCCACGTGGTTCTAGCCTGCTGTCTCCCATCATCCCAAACAATTAGACGTTTGCTTTGACCGCCCAGAATAACAGAATGCAGAATGTTGTGCCTGATGCGTATATTTTTGTGTCCACTTCCACCAGGATGCTTTTGTCTGGTATTTCAATTATTCCAGCTGTTGACCCAACAGCTTGAAATCTGTTGTTGACTTTAACTGCGAGATTTACAACTTCAGACAGTTATTTATGCCGTCTGCCTGGTTGAGTTCTTGACTTCTGGATTCAGGGGTGTAAACTGTTACGTACCTAGGAGATAAATTGCAACATGGGCTTTTTAAAGTGCAGCAACCCCATGTCAGTACATTACATTACATTACTTTGAGTTAATAATGATGAGATTAAAAAAAGTAGTGCATGTGCCAACTGTGCTAAAAGAGCAGTGTGCAGCTGTGAGGACACTCTCTGTATTCCATTACATTACATGTATCACTCTCATCTTTGGGTCAGTGGATTGGTTTTGTGTGCTTCTTTCAAAGCTGCGATATAAAACAAACCACAAACGTCAAACCATCTGGCTTGTTTAAATGAATTTATATAGGAATACTAACCACAAACACTATTGCAATAAAGAACAGAAAGCATAGAGGTGATATAATGGAGCGTCTAGACTATGTAGCTATCTGTGAAGCATGGACTGGAAATACATAGCACCTCTAAACCTATTTATTCCAAATGTCCAAATGTATTCCTTTTTATCAGTCTTCTGCTTAGCTAAGCTAACCATCTCTTGGCTCCAGCCCCTTCGCTAGTGACATCTTTTGGTCGGATCAATCAAATGGCATATAGTGTTGATAAGTGGTGTTGATTAGGGTTTGCCTGTTTGTCTCTCCTTCTTCGTGCTAAGCTAAGCTAACCATCGCCTGGCTCTTACTCTAACAAACTGAGTGGTCAAGATCAGTGTTTTAGTTGGCAGGGAATACGCCAACATTTTTTCTTTAACTTGATATCATCAATGCACGTAAGTGCCATTCACCTCGATAGGATTTCTCATCTTTGACGTTAATAAAGTAGTTTTCTACTTATTTCTCCCAGTGGTGATTTACATTTACGTGTGATGTATTTCTGTGCAGATGTGCACATATTTTAGTATAAATACAGTATACAGTGTAGTAAGCCTTTTTATTATAATTTATCAAAAAACATCAGCATACACAAAGCAGCTGGAAATCAGTGGAAGCCTCAGCCAACAGTGTACAAATCTGAATGTAGCATTCATTTTAAAGCAAAACTCCTAAGGCATCAACACTATTGTATATAAACTTTCTATATAGAAAGAAATATCAGCTCTTCTATTCTATTCAAGTATTAGCTGGGATATATTCTGGATGACTCAACACAAATGGTAACGGATGGTAACGGATCCACAACTTTCATCAGTACAAATCAGACGCATGTTGTCTCTCATTTGTTACCAGAAACCTTTTGGTTCCTGAAATAGTCTGTGGACATGAACGGGATGTAACCCCCACCCGCTCCTCTCCCTCGGGTCTCTTCAGCTGTCAGAAGCGGGCCGGAAGGGGGCTGAAACATTGTGGGTGGAGGGGCTGTTGGCTGTGGGATCAGGTTGGATAACGAGCATGCGGTCTCTGATCCAGCGTGGGTACGAATAAGAAAAGAGCCTTCAGTTAAGCACGGCAATTTTGAAAGTAAAGGCCACCCTTCCCTTTGATAATTATAGTGTTGAGCCACATGCAGCCTCGCCCTGCGCTCCGGACCTTAAGACTGGTGGAGGAATGTTCACCACGTGTTGCTCGGCACACATGGACTGACGATGCCAGTAATGCTGCGGGGAGATGAGCTAGTAGAAGTATGCCAGGGGATTTAGACGAGACGTCCGAATGGAGACATGGTGTCTGCCATGCCAGCGGTCTCCCCAGCTTCACTTAACTGTCACATGTGTTTTGTTGTCCTGTGTCTGCTGGATGTTTAATATGTCATTTTTTTTAAAGATGTTTGAATGCCTGGATACAGCTGTGGCTCTACCAGTCTGCTTGTTTATATCTCTTTTACCTAATTGGCCCATAAATAATAGATGATTTTAAATATATGAGTTCCACTGGTTGACAGGACAAACAAGAGCACCATGATATTTTATTTATTTCTCCTGCGCAAAGTTCACATTAGCATCCAGATTGTGACTCAACCTACCCTCGTAAAATAGTTTTCCAAATCAAAAGTGCCGATCACTTACCAGTTTCTCCATTTCCTGCTCTCGCAGCCTCTCCTCTCTCTGCCAGCGGTGGTATTCCAGCAACTCATCCTCATTGTCACTGATCTCAGAGATGCTATTTTTGCGTTCGCGGGTGAAGGGTTTCCCGAGACTCTGTTCTTTGCTGGTGGATCCCTTCATGTTCTTCCTATTGCTACGCGGGCTAGCAAGAGGAGACAAACCAGAGAGCGAGCCCGATATGGTGGCGCCTCCTGGGCCGGACTGGAACTGCTTGCCTGCGGACTCCCTCTCCAGCCCAGAAGGTGGTGATACACCCTGGGCATACATTGCCCTCAAAGCTTCTTCTTTTGAAGTAGTTGTGATTTTGAGGTGCCCCTGCGAGCCTGGAGTCGCTCTGCGGGACATGTAAGGGCTGAGAGGCGTAAGCTCCCTCAGGCTGGTGGACCCGATCGGCTCCGGAGTCCTGAGCCTTTGAGGCCCTTCAACATTAGGGGCATGCTGATCTCGCAGAGGACTTGGGGGTCTCCTCTGTAGGGTAGTGCCTCTCACTCGAGGGCTGGATGGCGCTGTTGGGGAACATTTGACAGTGCCCTGTCCTGAGCCCCTGTCAGGCGGCGATGGGCTTGACGTGGCCTCTGCTTTTGCACTTCTCAGGAGCTTTGGGCTCTCTTTGACCCACTGAGCACCGCTTGAGGACACAGAGAGAGCGGTCCGTGGAGGGGGGACAGGAGTATGTCCGGTATGAGCGGATCGCACTGGTACCGCAGGGGCTTTGTTCCCTATGCTATGGCCTGGAAAGCTGCTGCTGTTTTCATAAATGGAATCCTCGGTCGTGGAGCCGTTTCTCCCATTGGGCATGTTCGGAGGAGAGGGCTGGGGAATAAGCTGTTTGCCAGATCCAGCCTTCAGCACTAAAGAGTCTTGGAGGTTCTTCGTTATGTTGCTGATTTTGGAGTCGCTGTTGCTAGAAAAAGCCCGATAGTTCCCATTCAGGACACTTAGGGAATCTGCACAGGGAGACAGAAACACTTGTGCATGAGCATTCCTGTTAAGTAAATGAAGAGGAGACACTTTAAGACAGTTGCAAAAACATACATATGAGACACAGTTGGAGGTGTCTGTCCTGTGTTGTCCTTGCCTACGGACATCAAACACACTGTGCTTTTTAGGAGAAACATGGTGGTCCTTAAAAAGACAAATACACATGCCTGAATATACACAGTGTCCTGGTTGCCTCACTCTAAATTCTGGTAAAGGTCTTGGAGCTGTTCTCCTGCATGAACCGAACCCTGACGGTACACTCCTCAGTAGTATTGTAATCCTACAGGGATCTGAAGATGCTAAATATAAAAGCTGTCTAGCGGTATACCTCATTCAGAGCAGCCTGGTCAGGAAAGAGTGGGCCATACACACAGGGCAGGGTGTGGCGTCTCTTCCTGCACAGTTCGAGCGATCACAGTCGAACCAATAAGGTCAGAGGAGAATGGATTCTAAATATCAGCGACAGCGTGAGGCAACAGTCAAAGCAACTAACCGGACAGAACAATAATACATCGTCTGAATGTAACTGTAAAAAAAAGGTTACAACAATATTAAGCCACAATGGGGTCACACTTCGAGAGAAAAACAGAGATTTAAATGAACTAGATCACAATGTAGGCCAAAGATAATTAGCCCTGAACAATCTATTTCTGCATCCTCACAAGGATTATGACCAATGTTGCAGTCAGACTTCAAGACCAATTGTGCAGCAGATATGAAGATAACAAACTGATAAATTGTTATTAAAGACAATGCATTTACATGGGAATGTAAGTTTAAATATCTGGCAAAATAGTTATCATCAATCAGGCTTACTGTAAGTCATCTTGAGTAGCCATTTGTTATGACGAAAGCCAAAAAATGTAGGTAGTTTTATGTGCAATATGTCATCGTACCAAAGGTCCCAACCGATACGCAGCCTTAACAGGATGTCCTTTATCTGTGCTGTAAGGTAGTAAGACGCATTTACTCTGCCGAGAATGATTAATGAAGAAACTGTTCAACCTTCCTACATAGCAGTGTGAGTCCCTGACCAGTTATTGCTACTAACTGCACGCATGCACGAGTATCAACACAAGTGCTACTGACCCACAGGAATCGTACAATCTGTTACAAGGGGTTGTATGTTATTAAAGCAGGGTCTTCTACCTGTAGGGTGAGTTCTTGTGGCGCTCAGTCCGTGGATCCCTCCGGGCAGCATGCTTTTCATTCGCTGGGCCTCCTCTGGATGGTTGAAGCGGAAAAAGACCGACTTGCCAAAGCACAGCATGCACCCTGCAAGGAGAAAAGGCCATGTGGGTGTAAAGCTGTCAGTGATGAGGAAAAAGCAGCAACACCCACCATAAATTAATAGATGTTTTTTTAATAACCATTCATTTAAATAGCTAACCGTTTTTTACAGACTCAGTGAAGTAAACATAGTTTCCATCTTAACAGAATTACATTAAAGACAACAGGAGTTATAAGCATACACACTGATTAGTGGAAATCTAGCATGAGAGAAAAGGCAGTCCTTAAGTGTAGCGCAAACATGGCAAATGCTTCTAGTATGGTTGTTTTTACTTATTGGCAATTCATCATACTTAAATAAATGGAGTTTACGTAACTCACATGTAATAAACCAGTAAGTGAAATCAACTCATTCCCCTGCGTTTCCTTTCCAGTTTCATTCAAAAATACCTGATCTATTCCCTGAGAGTCCCACGCTGAAGTTTGGTTTCCATTCCTGGAAGTTCCCCCAGGGAGCTTAATATTTATCTCATCTTTTAAAGTGAGGTCAAAAGTCCACATGCCTGTAATATTGTTCTGTATGACAGAAACAAAGCAGTTTCCTCCATTCCTGGGTAGCTTTATTCAAGATTTCATGAGTCCTTTGAATGAAGTATTCCTGAGCAGCTGCTGCCTCCATACACGCCGGCTGATTACCCGGCTTCAAATGACATTCTGGTGGAGCTGCTGGCTCGGATCCCATGGAGGGGGGAAGGGGGAGGGGGGCGCGGGGGGCGAGGGGAGGCGGGACTGTAATGGCTTTTTATGGTAAGTATGCATGTTACTGGAAAGGCATGGGACTGGTTTGTTTTTGTGAAGCTATTGGCATTGTTTTGCTTTTTGTGAATTATAAATCAGTTTATGTGTAATTATGAAATACTGAAATGTCATTTGCAGGCTAACAGGCACTAATGACAATGCTGATCATGTGTCATTTGACTAAAAACACCATTTTAGCTTAGCACAAAGCATGCTAACATTTGCTAACGGCAATGCTACGACATGCTACAGCTAAGTCTGGTCAAAAACTATCATTAGTACTAATTAAACAGGTAAGGAACTTCAGCACTGGCATGATGAAAATGCTAGATGACAATGTGATGTAATTACAACTAATCTCGAAGGGGACAACATTTGATCAGCCAATGGTTAACTTGATGATAGCTGCAGAGACAGCGTCTTATCGTCAGCTTGATTTTATAAACCAAGTCAGAGTCCCTCATATATTGGGGACCAAAATATTCAGCATAGTGGTTTCTCTCACCATAGAAACATATGGACATACATACAAGTTTTAACATACTTATCTTATCTGTTTATAGCTAATTTAATTACATTTTCATATTGCACCAATTCATCAAGTTAAATTTCTCTATGTGTAACATATGTGGTAATAAATGGCTTCTGATTGTGATTCTGAATGAAAAAAAATTAGGATGGATTGTGCTAACTCAAATGAGTAGCTTAAAAAACAGATTCTTTAAACCGTCAATCATCCTGAAGCCTTTGACAGAAGTACCTTGCGTTAGACGAAAGGGTTTGGTGATGGGAAGGCCATCCACACAGCACTGGTTTCCACATGGGTGCAAAGTGATGCTGTCTGCCTGGTTGTCAATGTAGCAAGTGTTGGTCTGCGATGCCGTGGCCCTGCAGGGGGATGTCTGTCGCCCCACTGCCCAGCGTGGTTCTCCCTGAACAAGAGAAAACACGTCAATAGTGCTGTGTAGTATTCCTGGGTTCTGATTGAAGGATACATAACCTGGATGAAGGTCACAAATGGAGTCAACCCCCGATTAAATGTTACAAAAACCGGTGTTTGTCTTTAAGAAGTATGCTTAGCCCGGGGGATTAAAGGAATCTTGAAATGAATGCACCGTCAACCATTTTTGGTGCATTAGTTTAATCATTAGTTGAATCTTCTGTGGTTTCGAGGCTCAGTTCTGCAGGTAATTGCAGGTGTGGAGCCATAACAAGATGGTCAGAAGGTAAACTGTCATCAGTTTTTGTCAACACATCACTCACAACGAGTACTGTTGCTTACTTCTTAAAAAGTCATCTGACTTATGTTGAATAATGTGCTTTTGGAAGAGACTACATGTGCAAACATAACATATATTACGGAACCTGTCTGTAATGAGATGTCTAGACATTAGAGACAGTAAACTATGTAAGTTAAAATGAGTCATTAGCTGCTCTTACAGTAGCTCTCAATGATGTGCTATTCAACAAGGAGTGTTTAATATCCACCCATTCCATCTAAACACAGACCCTAAATGTCTCTCTCTCTCTCTCTCTCTCTCTCTCTCTCTCACACACACACACACACACACACACACACACACACACACACACACACACACACACACACACACACACACACACACACACATGTTTACCTTCCAGCAGAGGTAGCAGGGTGATGGCTGTGCTCAAGCGTCCACTCCCCAAACTAACCAGGTGGGGGCGCTCTGCCTGGACTTTAAGGGATTTGCCTTTCTCGAGAAGGTCTAAAGGAGTGCTCTGTCAAAACAAAACCAATAAAAAAAACGATATGATCCTATGATCCTTCTCAATAAGCAACACAAATGGATTTCTGATTACAAGGCACATATCAGAGAGACACAGCATGGAAATAAATAAATACATTTGATATGAGGAGAATTTATGAACTATAATTAGAGATAGACATGCACCTTCTTATTCCAACCACTGATTGCTAGATTAATTTGTAATCATTTTACACAAATCATAGACTCCTCAGTTGTATCAACTAACATACTGATTCCCTTTAATAGTGACACAATGACGTACTCACAATGTAGTACCTTAGTTGTCATCATCTGTAAAACATCACAAACAACTCACCTGTAAGACCTGATTCACTTGTCTCCCATGTTCCACTTTATTCCGCCTCACATGCTCCATCTCTTCCGGACCGGCGGAGCTATCTGAATCTGACACATGAAGATCCTGAAGCATAGAGAGAGAGAGAGAGAGAGAGAGGGAGAGAGAGAGGGAGAGAGAGAGAGAGAGAGAGAGAGAGAGAGAGAGAGAGAGAGAGAGAGAGAGCAGGGCATGAATGGGAGCTCTGGGAATATACTGCTACTACAGTTGTACTACAATGAGAACAGTGCTTCCCTTAGCAACCTCCTGCCCCACTTGTAAACCCATGTGACCAAACCATTATAATGAGTAACTGTTTCACAAGACAAAATAATCCACGAAGATCATTTATGCCCAAACTAATAGAGATTACAGTGTTAACGCACTTGACAATAGCGTGCTGTTGCGTAATTATCTTCACACTTGTAGAGATGGAGCATGAGGTATGACTGAGTTCTGCTGGTCCCTCACGCATGAGGGGCTCCGCTCACCCGGACCACGATGACTCACATCTTACAAACACATAAACACGCACAAACACACACCAGCTTCATGTTTTCAGACAGATGCTGCAGATTACGTCCAGCTGTCTGCTCATCGCAGCTCACATCAGACGAGAGGGAAACCGAACCAGACGGACCTCAAACAATCCCACGCAGACACATGTGCAGCCCAGATGACTCACAGCGTTTTTCCTCTAAAAGCCGGGTCTCTCTCCACTGTCTCCCTCATTGGGTTGCTGGTCCGGGCAGCGATTTAGTATCAGCTCAGCATTCCAGGCTAAACTTATATAGGCATGGACCTACTCTCTAGTGTCTGTTGTGTCTACCATGGCCAAACTTGTTTATATATGGCATAAAATACAATTTCTTGGCACACCTTCAGCCTCTTAAACTGAGTTTCTGAAACTATCCTGAGGACATTCCTGCATTTGGTGCTTTGATAACGGTGATGGAGTCAAATGTCTGTTAGTCTGAAATCTTTTCAACTAGGTTGACAGAGACTGACTTTGAGGGTTTGGTCATGTGACTGACATCACGTTCATACTCATCAAACCATTCCATAATCTGTGCGTTGGAAATATTCTGCCTTTGAGGTCAGGAAATGAACACATCAACCGATTTACACACAAAAACATGACTGTTGCATCAAAGACAAATGAGTGGGCTCTTTGTCGCTCCCTGCTGACATCATCGCTTAAGTGAAAAAAAGAATAAAAATAGCCCTAAAAAACCATCCACACATGCTGCGCTGCTACTTTAGCCCCGGATGAGACAACGGGGCGTTCAATCCGCCTCTGATGTCACTGCAGACGAAGCCCTGTGTGCCACCGCACATATCTGACAATGGAATCCAGTGTGTGTCTCTGAGAGGACCCGGTGGCACGGAGGACAGGCTGTCCCCTGTGTTCCCCCTCTGACACTGGACCCCTTACGCCTCTCCTCCCTGGCTGTCAACGCTGGCGCTGTTTGAGCCACGCAGTCAGACGTGAGAGTGGGCAGAAAGCGGCGTCTCTCCGGCCGTCTGACTCACACTCATGTGCACACGTACGCTTTCCGCAAGCCTCTGTGATTTAGCGTACACACCCAGGCCGGAGAAGGGTTTCAGTGCTTGCAAATGCAGGCCCTTCCACGGGGCAACCTATGATTATGGGGGCAGTTATGTCCGTCAGAGTTGCCATGAGCTTCTGAAAATAGACACCGCCAGCCACACGGTCTGGGCTGCTACTTTTAGAGAGAAATGATTTCTGCCGACAGGGAACGGCGACGAAATTGACCTCTAACTTGATGAAACTGATTTAAAACGAGTGTTATTTTATAAGAGATTAGTTACAAACACCACAGCTGCTGTAAACACAGTTTTTAGACGGTTTACTCACTTCACGGACAGGCATGCAGATCTTACCATTACTCGACTCTTACGGAGTCCAGGCGACGGCTAGGTCCATGAGTTTGTCTGAAGTGTATTTATCCGCACAGCGGTGTCCACATTATTGTTTACGTCTTGCTCCTAGCCTTCTTCATTCACTCACTGAGTTCCTGCGCTATTTCCCTCCTCCCAACCCGCTCTCCTCCCCGAGAGCCGAGTTAAAGAGGGGGAACCCTGCATCGGCACTGCCCTCCGAAATGTGCAATTACGTCTCACTAAAGTACACGTTGTGGTTTTTTATGACCTCTTCTCTCTTTTCCTCTTTTAGCAGCTTTATGTTGGTGTCAAAGTTCAGACCCTTCACAAAAGGCCCTGACATGTTTTCCCTTCAACAGGATTTCCATGGATTGAAAGATCAGCTGGACCGTACCAGATGATCAGAGGAGGAGGCGGGAGACCAAACCCCTTGAAGTCCTTGAATCTCCCTTGCTTTGTTTATTGGTAAAGCAGGTGTTAAGAGTCAGATCCAGGGAGGAAATACAACGTGGCATAGGAGCGAGGGACCTTGTGTCCTCTGACTTCTGGACTGGTGTAGCAAACTTCAGAGCAAGAATTTAAACTCTCAAAAAGAAATAAATAACAGTTTCTGACAATATGACTAAGCACAGGGGATTATTGAGTGTCAACTTTGCTTGATACATCAATGAGAGGCAGATAGGAGGAATACATTGGTCCACAGGAAGTAAGCAAACACAAGCAAACCATCTCTTCAGGCGTCCCGTAGGAGCGATTCGGCCTGCACAGACACAGGGAGAGAGAGAGGGAGAGAGAGAGAGAGAGAGAGAGAGAGAGAGAGAGAGAGAGTGGGAGAAAGGCTGCACTGTGGGTCTCGCAAAGCTTTTTCCCATGGTCTGAAGCCAATGAAGAGGTGGAGGAAATGAAGCAGATGAGGAGTCACGAAGGAAAATAAAAATAAACGGAGGCAGCTAAGGAACCAGCTGGACCTCGGTCTGCAGAGAGGGTTGGTGTTTGGAGTCAGTCGCCCTCGGTGATGATGTGGAAATTACAGCTGAGGGGGTGAAACATTTTTACAAGAGATTTAAAAAGATGTAGTTTGACAAATGTGTAGCGCATTTATTCTTGGATTATTCCTTAGATTCCTTGTTAGCTTTTAAAAAAAGATGTCAGCCACATTGGTCTGGACAGTTGATGCCTAAATCATCCAAAATGATCCGAAAGGCGTGTCCTTTAGAGATTTCCTGACTAGGGGATCATATGTTTGTAGATCTCTGCAGGACACCCAGACCTGACAACAGACGTGCTACAAAAGGTTTCCTCAAGAAAAGAGGTGGATTCCGCTCAGTCCACGAAGCTGTAGTGAGTTGAAGTCTGATGAGAAAGAGCGTTCACCTTCCCTCACGCGTTAATTCAAGTAACAGGGACTTTCTAGCTGTGCCGTAACCTGGAGCTGAAGTTGAGGGGCGTAATAAAAAATAAAATCATGGAATGCAGCCAAAGATTAACAACATGTATATATATTCACCACAAAGGACAGAAAGGAGTAACTCACATCTTGTGGCAAAAGCCAAAATGATTATGCACGACCTCAGACACCAACCTGAAGTGACCGATATTCCCCGAGTCTTTCTTTGGAGTCGTCTATCAAGTTGATGTGCTATTTCCCTTGCAACAGCTGTCCACGCTTTTCCGAAATGATTTGCACGCCAAATAAACGCACATAAAAATAGTAAAGAGTACATCAAACAAGTTGTAATCAGAGAGTAACCCAGAAATGCATCACATTAGAAGGTTTTGTGGCATTTTGAAGTTAAACATGTACTCACTCAGGCACACTTGCACCTCACACATGGAGGGGAAATTCCTCACCAGCCTGTAATTCCAACGCAGTATATTACTGGATGAATGGGCCGCAGAGGCAGCCCGATCTCACACGCACACAAAAACGGTCCTATTTTTTGAGAAACCAGATGACTTCCACCTGCCCTGACTGCTCTGGTGTGGTACAAAAGATAGCAAAGTATGTAAACTCCGTCATGCGCAGTGTACAATGAGTGAGAGATAACTGGGTCACATTAGGCTGAAAACCCACAGAGTGAAGTACCACAATAGCCCCATTATCTCTTACTTTCTCCCACTTACTGCATCTCTCATTGCAACACACACACACACAAACACACACAATGAAGTAAAAATGTTCTCATTACCAGACGGGACTGGGAACATCTTGGCTGTTGGTTGATCAGTCAAAGATTAAAATTACCCAACTTTCCATGAGAAAAAATCTCCTGGAGGATTCAAATCTGCTGCCAGTGCATCCCTGCTGCTGGGACGGCGTTAAAGCGAAACATTCAGTGCGTCCACATCTTTCCACTGGGTCCTCCCCTCTTTCCGGCCCTTTTTCTCCCCCCACATATCATTCCTTTACCCAGTTCACTTCACTGCAACCTTGCTGTGTGATTCCCACAGACGTGATCTCTATGATCTTAGATTATCAGATGTAGAGAATAACAAAGTTAAACCTTTCCCTTTAATATCCCACATCTGGCTTTTTGTCATCCCACCAAGTTGTAATTAACAAAGCATGGTGTCCATGTGTGATTAGACAGCATTTGTTTGGCCCATAAAGAAGGGGAATTTACCAGATGTGTTTTCACTCAAGTCAACAGTTTGTGACTTTAAATGCATAACATTACAACCACAGAAAAATAAGATAAACTGAGCATCAATGTTTTTGCTTTGCTTTGTCAGAAACAGCTGAGAAGAGCTAGTTTGTTTAGAGTCTTTGACAGAGGGCCAATCGGGAAATTATAGATTCAAGTTTTTTCCTTCAGGCTGGAATTTTTAGCTCAGCTGCTGGCGTTGTACACATTGTCAAGTCCTGAGTAATTGGTTCGGCGTGTCCTGGGTTCAGTTCAACCGTGTTGCGTCGTATGGCTTTTGCCACTAATAAAACAGTGGAACCAGACAGAAATCCGGGCAGGCTCTTCGACCGCAGAAAGGTTATGAGTGAGCGTGCCTGCACATGACAAAGATGAAATCAGACTCTAAGTCTTTCATTCCTACCAGGGGCATTTCCATTATTTGGTTATGGTGATAACTGTTGGAACCTTTTGTGCACTGAGCTGTCTTAAACTGTTATTAAATGGAAACACAGGTTTACACATACTGCGGATTTTCAAGCGTGACACAATTGACCCCCTGGTGTCAAAGCCAGTGAAGTGCACACTCGCACCATCATGATCACCAGTGATGGTTCTGACTAGTTGGGTCTGCCTTTGCAACTCATGGAAATATTTGTAACGCAAGGAGTGAGTTGTGTATGTCTGGCAAGGTGTTAGAAGTCATAACTTTCATGTGTGCAACCCAGAGTGCTTTAAGGGTTGAAGTTTTTTAAGACGAAATCCGCTACCCTAAGCCTCCATAAACACAAACTCTTCACATGGTACAGTATGAGATCTAATGGCCAGTTGTGTTTTTATAAAATGATAATGGTCGACTACTCAAAAATATAACCATGGAATATTGGGACTTTATCCAAATGCTTCTGTACAACGCATGGTCCATGTTACATGTCCCATGTTTATAAAAACACAACTGGCGTGCGTGTGTGCGTGCGTGTGTGTGTGTTGTAGAGAACTTGTGGTGGGTGCGGCTACAGTTCACAGGTGTGCTGTTGGCGAGGAGGCGTGTCCTGTCAGAAGACCTGGCAGCTGAGACCAATCCACTAATGACCTGCGGCCTACATCAACCAGCATTGCTGAAGAGCGAAGGAGAAGAGAGCGAAGAGAGATACTGATCTTGTTATAGCGCCTATCAGAGACATTAGTTGTTTGTGGTTTGTCGCACGGTCTTGCTGTACTGTTACCTGAAGGATTGGAGAAGGGGTAGGTAGTTCGGCCCATGGGTGTATATATGCATCACGTAGGCAACTAACTGTTAGACACACTATGTTAGCTGGGCGGGTGTCACCCCTGTAGTTTTGTCGAGCGAGAGGAAAGCTGGTTAGGTGAGAGAGCGTGTTAGGAAGGGAAAGGTGTGTAGGAAAGAAGGGACCTTTTGTTTAATTTCATTACTTTGTCCCCGTCCCAAACTTCCCTTCTCCTATCTTCCTTAGTGTTGGTTGTACGCGTGTTACTTGTTTTTTTGGTTTTTTTGTTACTAAAATGTCCCACGAGGACCAACCGTGAGTTCGGGTTGTCACGTCTCATTATTCTTTTGCTTCACCCCCACACTACTTCACCGTCCACCCCGGGTCACATTGGGTGCGCCAGCACTGGCGTTTACGATTCCCCACCTCCAACGAGCTCCATCTGAGGTGGGAACGTAACAGTCCATGTAAAGAATAAGTTATCTAATACCTGATTTATAAATTCATAAACTACTGATCCAGATGAGACCGGGTAAAATGTGTATTTTTTTAACGTTTAAATAAGTTCACAACAGTATGATTACCTGATCTACAGCCACATGCACTTGATCAATGTCACTATTTATGCTCATGTCAACCAGCTGCCGTTGTTTGTTCCTTCCCGTGTTACAAGGAAACACCTGGAGCTCGGTGAGGAGGAGCCGTTAAGGAAGCTTTGACCACACTGAGGCACAAACAACCCCCACCTGAAGACAATCGATTTCACTCCAGAGGGCTTAATTGTCCTACATCTAAAAATGGGGTTAAACTTCTCATACACGTTTAGTGTGTATACAATTATGCTGCAATGAAGCCTTTATTCTTGAAAACGATGTTAAAACAATTGTCATTTTCGACGACAGCCACCTGAAGACAAAGAGACGACAAATATTCAACATTACATATTGAACTATACCGGGTTACTTTTAGCTTAGTGTACTCTGTTGCACACGGCAAGAAAGGGGGGGGGGTATCCGGTTGAGTCTGCAGAAAAGCGTACTATTGTTAATGCTTAAACGACGGGCGCTTTTTAAAAAGACTTCAATTTCTCTCAAACTGCATAATCATGCTAGAACCTAATTTAGAGCAATCTGCAGGGAATACTGCACGTTCTGCAGCGTCTTTTCTATCGGTACCAGAGAAGAGTTTCTGTAGACCGGAAACGGCCTGCTGCATGGTTAACGTTATCAACATAGTGTTCAAACTACGAGTTTCTAGAAGTCTTCACATTAACGCAGGACGCTTCCTGCGAGCGGTTGTATGCGGAAAATGTAAAAGTTTTACCGGTTACTGACCAACAAAACTTTCAGCACGTAGCTAGTTAGCCTAGCAGTGGATCAACACACGGTGAGGTACGTTTACACAACAAGCGTTTATTGATTAAAAGTATTGCGAAAATGAGTAAGACAGGAGACTTTGCTCTTTGAATCACGATTGGGTGGCCCTTAAAAGGGCCTTTGTGGTGAGAAGTTGTTAGCCGGCAAGCTAATACTCCTGCGACTGAGAGGAGGCCTTCTTTCCCGCCTTGCCGGCGGTCGGCGCGGACTGGCCGGTCTTCTTGGGCAGCAGCACGGCCTGGATGTTGGGCAGGACGCCGCCCTGGGCGATGGTCACGCCACCGAGCAGTTTGTTCAGCTCCTCGTCGTTGCGTACCGCCAGCTGAAGATGACGAGGGATGATGCGGGTCTTCTTGTTGTCTCTGGCGGCGTTTCCAGCCAACTCCAGGATCTCGGCGGTGAGATATTCCAGCACCGCAGCCAGGTACACTGGAGCTCCGGCACCGACGCGCTGGGCGTAGTTACCCTTCCTCAAGTGCCTGTGGACGCGGCCGACGGGGAACTGCAGACCGGCGCGTGAGCTGCGGGTCTTGGCCTTGGCGCGGGTCTTTCCTCCGGTCTTTCCTCTTCCAGACATGTTCTGTTGTTGAGCGTTTCTTCCTCTGCTAATAGCTGAAGCCGTAAAGGTAGAAAAGCTACCAGCACAACCGACATATAAGCCCCGAGATTGGTCCCGCCCTGGGACGCGATTGGCTGTTGTTGTAAAAATAGTCAAGACTGATTGGCTTTGTTTAGACAACGCCCTCGAGGTCTCAACAAAGCCAATTATTCTTGACTGTTTCACAGGAAGTCAAAGGCTATTGGTTTCTCTTCTTTTGTGGGCGGGAATTAAACGCCAATCGGTTATCTTCCCTCTTGCTTCAAGTTTTTTGGCGCTTTTATGTGTTGCAGCACAAGTAAAGTGAATCTAACAATGATATCAGAAACATTGGTTACGTGTTTATGTGTGATGCTCATCATACATGGTATATTTCCTTTCAACTGCCTTGTGAGAGTAAAGAAACGATGCAAAAAGCCATGAAAACTCAGATACACAAGCAGATTTGAACTTTACAGAAGGATGATGGTAATGTTAACTCATAACAAAAGTAACATTTTCTTTCCAGGCAAAGTGTGTTAGGAAAGGACATGTATCTTACCTCCTATAAAAAATAAGAATGTCACAAGCCATCATGGGATGCTCCAAAAATTATTTATTTGCAATAAATTAAACATTTCAAACGTAACAACAGAAATCACTTTTCTTAAATTTGTCATGTCTGTGATCCGTATTAATTGCTACTAAAAATAATCCTGGAAGCAAAATCATATTTATTATTTTTTTTATTGTTATTATTATTATTATTTATTATTACCGCGTTCAATGATTTCTGTGACGGTATTTGAGATATTCTCTCACACAGCACAAATGGACAGAATTGTTTGTACATTTTTAGATACTGGTTCTGTTTGCTTTTGGTACAGGTTTCCTCATATCTCAAGTTGCTTGTTGTAGTTTAATTTCCAACCCTGAGTACATCAACTCCACTCAGCACCTTTTTGTAAATAGTTGCTCACAGTGACACAGCAGCAGAGTATCTCTGAAACCTTCCCGGGGATTTCAAAGTTACATTTTCACAATTTAAACCACATAGCTGTTGTAATATTGTCACTCACGTGAGACCTGCATTTATTCTAAAATAAATGCCGTAATATGTACAATCTACGAGAAATGCATTATGATAATGCTCCTGGATTCAGAATAGGTTTTGCTACCCTTGTGAGGCATTTTATATAATATATGGTCTGGCTGCACAATAATGATATTTATTGCAATATTTAAGTCCCAATGAGCATCAACTGAAGTGCCCATATTGTGTGCAGATAAACTTTAACGTTTTTCAGTCAAAAAGAAAACAATTAACTTATTGCCTGGCCTGAAGAGCCTACGAGAGATCCTGGCTGGTTGTAGTTTCAAAAGCAGACTGAAATGCATTATGATATTTCACAGAAAAGTACCTTTATAAAATAGTACAATAAATATATTAACTTTTTTTCCTTCTTATATAAGATACAACGTTGAATAACATTCTAAAACCAATACATCAGCAATAATGAATGGACTGCTAGATTTAGACCGATTTGTCAGCTTCCTTAACTATGCGTTTAAAAAGACATTTGCTTGAAAAAACGCACAGCAACGTCTCTATTTTACATTGTTATGCAACTATGATGACTTATTTTTTTGCAAGGTAAATCAAATATTATTGTGTTGTTCTCATCAAACAAGTGCTATGTTTCTGTTCTACAGGCAATTTTACATGTGCCGTTACAGAAACAGCCCAAAGTGTAACCGATAAGTTTCATACCGGCATCTGTTATCATTAAATCGTTTAAGAGCGTTTTAACCCATCGGTCATAATCAAACACTCCCACTGTAGTTCATGTTCAAACAGAAAACAAGACATTGCATTGTGATTATAATCTTCTCCTTGAGCAGCAGATTTATCCTTGAAAGAAATAATTCACATTTCAACTTTTTTGATGTGATGGAACATGACTTCTCTCTTGAAGGTGCAATGATTTTTATCCAGAGTAAAGCCC
Organism: Apeltes quadracus; assembly: GCA_021346845.1. NCBI lineage: Eukaryota > Metazoa > Chordata > Actinopteri > Perciformes > Gasterosteidae > Apeltes > Apeltes quadracus. The sequence continues at coordinate 7,709,034 of CM037916.1, read as the reverse complement.
TACCAGAGGTATCCTCCTTTCAAAATGTACAGGTGAAAACCCACCCGCAGTGTTCAAACCTGGCAATGACTGGGCACTTTTCAGGTTTATCTGCTCTTCTAACAGTATTAACAAAGGCCTTGAAACGACGCTTAAGTTAGGGACCCCCACCCATCTTCCTAACAGTGGTGATTAGTTATCCAGTGAGCTCGCTCCTCCGTTGGTAGCTTTGCCTTTCGATTTTCCTGATGAGCGGAAAGAGAAGCGCTTGATGAGACGCCGGGAGAAGCTGCCGGACTTTTTGCGGCTGATGTTAGCGGCGGCAGCAAAGTTATTGCCCATGTCAGAGACATCTTCATGCGACTGGCTGAGGCAGGGTTCCTTCTGCCGATGCCTTCTGCGGAACAACAGCTTGGTCCCACTCTGTAGGAAGCCCACTAGAGGAAGCACAGAGAATTCCATGAGTCATCAAGCCTTCATCAAGTCGATATTGAAATAGAATCATGCACTAATGCAGCTAAAACCTCTTTGCTCTTGTTGGATGGATGCAGCATGGCCTCCAGAGGTCAGCAGAGTCTCTCATGTTATATGGCATATCAGTAAATGCATTATGCTCAATTTAAGTTGGGATGTTATGTAAGGCTATGAAAGATTTGTTTGCATGTGAAATAAAATAAATTGTTCTCGGAGCTCAGAAAAATAAAAACTTTTTTTTTTTACATGGACGGAAGCAATTGATGTTGCAACATGCAATTTAACAATCTAAAAACAACATTTGAATGGCTGAATGTATGTATGAATGCTTGTACGTTTACACAAACCATAAACACATTACTGATTGATGTTAGTGGACAGCCAACCTCTGAAACCATGGCAACTGTGTTACCTTTATGGTCCTTGAGGCTGCGAGTCTCCAGGCCGCCGGTAGATCCGGTATCTGATTCCACGTCGTCCACTGAGGGACGCTCCGACACGTCCGAGGGGGTGGTGTCGTCCGGCTCCTGGCGTTGCCCCGCCCCGCAGTGGTTCCTATGCATGGCTGCATCCATTGCTGCAGCATAGCCGCTCGATAGCGCACAGTCGTCTTCTGAGAGTGGAACCTGCTGAGTGTTGGGATAAATTGAGTCAAATTATTTCCTTTAAAAAATGTTGTCATTGTTAATAAAGCAGATATAAAAACAATGAGAGGATGTTCTCGGTTCAGAAACCTCTATTTCTCCTTTAATGTGGAACAATGGGGGGGCAATTTCACACGGCTTCATGTCATCATATATATATGTATCTTATATGTGAAATTCAGTGCATTAATCTAGCAGTAAACCACATCTTTAAACATAAAGATATGGTGGAGCACTGTCTACCTTAGCAGAGAATGAAGTCGCTCTCCCCCCTGCGTCTCACCGCTTTGATTTCAAAAGCAGGACGTCCCGTGCATTTTAGTGCATGTGAGACTTTCTGGTACGTAACCCCCCCAAAGCTCCCACTCATTCCTAGAGGTCATTTATTAAGACTTGTTCTGAACATTGCAGGGATGACCGAGCTGGTATGGCAGACTGGGATCCTGGAATCCACCACTATTTTCCTGTCCGAGCAAGTTTGTTTAAAAAAAAAGTGCGACAAAAAAGTGTGACACAATCTCTTTGATGCTTCTAATATATATATATATATTAAACAATATAATAATAAAAAAGGCCCACAGTTATTTAGTTATTTGTCCGATATTTACATACAAAGGATAATGTAACTTACATCTCAGCCACAGAATGTCATCCAATAGGCACATGCTGCCATGTATTTAGAGTTTAGCATGTCCTCATCATAACAGCCTATTCAAAATAATGTTGTCCATAAAAAGTTGCTTGTTATTATGAACATAATCATAACTTATATATAACAGCCTAGTAGTTAAATTGAAATGGAAGGAAAATAGAAGAATATTTAAATCATTTTGGACTTTTTTTCATCATTTCGACTGTGTTTAACATAAGTAAACGTTTGGGCAACTGTTGTTCCGGTGTTCCAGGAGCTCGGGAGCCTGTGCACTACGGTTACAGCTTACAGCACCATCCTCAACACTGTTACAGACGCTGATGCCTCGATTACTTTTAGCAACAAACGCTGCGAGCACCGATATCTCGTACAACACGTTGATCTCTGCCTCAGGACAAAATATGATCTCATTTCCTGTAATGAGCAACGAGGTATTGTAGACTTTGTCTTCGTGGCCTCTTTTCCCTTCTCTGACCTTTGTCACGCCAGAGATGATGAGTGTGCTCCTCTTGGTTGGCGTCTTCCGTGCTGCTCTGGAGGCGGACTCTGTCAGCTGGCGAATGGCCGTCTCTGCAACGGGATCCAGGCCGTTAGAGAGGCGGCTGCTCTCTGAGCAACAGAGACACATATGTCAATTAGCAATAGGCTTCACCAGTGAACTGATATATAGGAGAAGGTGCACATTATTGAATGCATTTTTGTGGTAGAGCAAGTCAATAAAAAAAAAAAACTGGATCAAAAAAGTGAAATAATTTACAGTATGTAGTTGGATATGTCAAACATTATCTATCGGGTTTATCAAACCTCTTTGCTTTAAATAAGCAAATAGTTTGTGTAAACACTGTCGTAAAAGCAAATGAATTATTGTTATTTCCTACAAATCATCCCTCTCATCTTGTGTTACGACACAACTCTTGTGTTTATCCCACTTTCTAGTTTTATGTAAAGTGGCATCTGGCATGCAGTCTAGAGCTCACTGCTGAGGCTGGGGCTCGTGCTGCTTCTGCCTTCTGGCAGGATTGTGGATTTCTTCTCAGTCACCTCCACTTTGGACGGAGAATCACCTGAAAGGCACCGCAGACGTTTCATGTCGTTGTCATTATCGCCACTTAACTCTTTCACATCGTGTCCCACGCAGTACAGTACTTCCCTCGGTGCATGTACCTGGGCTGTGGTCCAGCTTCAGTCGGGACTGGACGGTCGTGACGGTGGTGACCACGGTTCCGTCTGGCATGACGGTTCGGTCCACGTCGACCTTCTTGGAGGCGGTAGGCGAGGTACGAAGTGGAAAAGCAGTGTGGGCGCTGCGGGGCGCCTCCGTTTCCACATAATGCAGCTGAAGAATTAAGAATAAGCTTCATTTAGGTAATAGTGGGAACTGAGGGTGAAAGCAGGTGTTTATGTTTTCTTTAAAGAAATATGGAGGTGGGCGCGAGAAATTAAACAAGACAGGCGGCGAAAGGTCAGAAGAGTCCAACAGCAACCACATGTACAACAATGGACTATACATCAGCTGCTTACAACACTTCCTCTCCATTCATGCTGAACCTTTGTTTTATTCCAGGTTGCTTGACACATGAAAGCATGAAAATGGCTTTGAAGGAGCTTCCTCACCTCTGCGTTGACGGTAGCGATGGGAGCCAGGCCGTGGTCCGCACGGATCGACAGTGTATGTTGTCCAGTGGGAACTTTGCACCGGAGGTCCAAGGCGATGCAGGCATGGCCGGGCAGGAATTCTATCCAGATTCATAACAAAAACAATGTCTTAAGATAATGCTAAGAAAAAGCATTAAGGCTGTAATGGGAACATCGCCTGACGTTTTATACATCCTAAAAGCCCGTAACCATTACAGTGAACCTGCCAACAGTGCACAAAGAATTAGCTGAAGCGGTCTTAACATTCCTGCTGATCAGGTTTCCGAGGCGCAGCCAACTCTCAAGTGCTACGGAGCAATGCCTTACGTTCCTGTTCGCCGATCCGCTCCAGCAGTCTTACTCTCATCTCTTTGGTCACTTGGCACAAGTCTCTTCAACAGAAAGGAGACGACTGTGTTAGAATTCAAGTAAAGCCCCAAAATACAGCCAGTGTGTGTGCCCTTCCTCGAGGGGACTTTTCTTAAATAATGTTTTATGACATTAATATTCCTGCCTATACAACAGTCAAATTATTTACCGGATTAATAAACCAATTGCCATTCAATTCTGATTTAAATGTTTCCAAATCCTTATTGGTGCACGTAATGAGACGTCACCCACTACAAATCAGCAAAAAGAAAAGAGAAATAGAACGGTAAAAACAGAAATCCCTCATGTGACGTAACCTAAACTGTTTTGAGAATCAATTTTCAGGGCCCTTAATGTCAGCATGAGTGCATGAAACCATGACCGGTAAACTGCGGTTGGAACTAATGGCTGTCCTCTTACAGAGTGATTTCTTCGCTCCATTCCAGCGGGACGTTGGGGTTACTGGGCACGGGCAGGAAGCATGTCGACCTCTCTGTGCAGGGTTGGTCCAGGCTGAGGACACAGCACAGTTCCCCCGATGTAGACCAGTACCCTGCATAAAGAAAGCCAGACAGTCAGACCTCGGCCATCTGCGGGAAGCCGGGCGGAAATGAGCTGACGCTCGGGCACGAGGATGCATGTCTGACCTTTATTTAAGGTTGCCCTGAGCTGCCGAAGCATTAGTCGTTTCACCAAGACATTCTGCTTTAATCCCACTGATAAATGTTCCATGGCAGCCTGGGAGTGTGAAGAGAAATAGAAAGCAGAGTAAAGGTTCCATCATTCTTTATCCAGTTGTAGATCCTTGTTATATTCTCTCTTATTGCTGCTTGGGCAGCACAAAGTACGTTTTCTCGCACCGGAGGACTGGATATGCAAGTCTTGAGGTTCAGCACCATGGCCGGCTGAGTGCTGAACAGAGTATCCTCGACGAGTCCCTTAATCACGTCCACGTCTGCAGCCTCCTCAGTGCCCTGAGATAAAAAAAAGAAGCAGATTGTCCTCTGATGATAAACCACGGTAGTTCAACAATCTCAACTATGAACCAAACTGGGCCTTTTAATACATTTTTACACATAATATTATCTCACGCAATGTCTGCTGTTGCGTAATGTGTTCAAGAAAAGCCTTGTGAATTTGTGCAATCTAGTTTGCAAAGTGATGAGGATGAGAAACGAGACCTTCGCAGACCATATGAGACGGACGTATCACATTAGTGGCATCAGCATCTGATATTCTCACTTGTCTCTGTAGCTTGCACGGTGCTGCACTCAGAGTAAATGATGGCTGCTTGGAAAGAGTCCAGGACATCAGCAGACCCTCGTCCTCCACCTCCTCCAAACACACCACCACCTGACAAAGACAACAGCATACTTTCACAACGGATTGTATCTAACGTATCAAAATATAGCTATATACATGGGATGTAGATTACTGAATTAAATACAGTATACTGTATTCTTTTTTTGATGAATAAATAATCACCACACTATTTCATTTTTCATGATAAATGGGTAACATTTGTAAGCAGCGAAAATAAGTGGAAAACATTTCAGTCTAAAAACCACACGTCACAATGTGAATACAGTCTTAAAAGGGAAAATAAATAAATTTTTGCTATGACTTGTCATCACGAAGTAAATATTGATTGCACAATATAATGGTTATAGAATAATGACACTATCAACCTTTCGATTGGTACCTGCACTACTGCAGAAAGAGAGGCAACTGAATGGGATGGATACTAAAATATAGTGGAACTAGTTTTATGAATGGAACTTGCACAACAAATAATATTAATGAATAAATAAATAAACCCAATTTATTTTAGAGGCCTGTCCTCAATTGTGTACAATGCAAAGACTGTGCTGTTGTACCTTAGCCACCATCGGGGTTATGGTGATCTCATAGGTCTCCATGGAAATGGTCGCTGGTGACTGCTGAGTGACGGTCACAGGAAACGTCACCGTGTCCACCCAACATTTACAGTGCAAAACCTGTCAAGCAACAAGAGGCTGTCAGAGGAAAATACAGGAATGGGAAAATGGGAAATAATGGCTAAACTTGCCCAAAAAAGTAGTTACAGTTGTAACTGATAAATTAACAGCGACTATCAGATTACGTACCGTGCGATTAGCTGATTGGTCAGTGCAGGTCACACTCTCTATTGCAGAAGCAGCAGTTAACTGGAGACTGCTGTCAAAGGTGATCTGGATGGAGCTCTTGGAAGGACAGAGGGAGAGAAAGCATGTCCTAAGTATTACATAAGTGAAAGAAGAAGGACAGAAAACACTATGCTGCAGGGATGAAGCCATTAATGCTGCTGGTAAGCCGTTATTCACCATGCAGCCGCATTTCAATCACAGTGATTTTATTCACATATGGTCCTGATCAACTAATCCATTTACGCTAATCCCACAATGTTTCTGTTTCCCTGCTGCACCGACCACGCGAGCTTCGCGGGAACATAGATGTTCCTTTTGGCAGATTTTGTGAAAGAGTCGAGATTATTAAGGCGTGATTGTTTTCTGGTGCCGATGGTATAGGCTATGTGACGCCGACTGTTGAGTCTCATGTTGAAAATGTACACAAATGAATAAACTGACTCTTGTTAGGTGCTATAATGTGTATGCCAACAAATATGAGGCTATTGTGGTTTAAGTCCAGGCAACTGTGGATTGTTGCACTGAGATGAACATTGCCTGAGGATACTGGCAAAAAAAAACATGGGTGGCATGTAGTATGTTCACGTTAATACGGGCGCCTGTTGTAATGCTCAAGTTGTGGATTACGCCCGATTGACACGGCTGCCTCAGTCCCACAACAGCATCCTTTATGGAGAAAGTCACTGCTTAGTCATGCTTACAGCAAGACAGCTTTTGCTGTTGTACTTGGTGTGTACGTTGCCTAACAAAAAGGAATTAGTAGCTCAAAAGTGATGCAACACCAGAGGCCTACTATCACTGTGTGTGTGTGTGTGTGTGCTAGATGATCTGTTTCAATAGACTGGCTCAAGAGATGCAAGTGAGAGAAAACAAATCCCCTATTGTCACGGCATCCGTTTCCCTAGGTCCTCGTCCAATCTCTGGGGGCGGGGGGGCAGAGGTGGGAAGATGATATAACACAGTTGGTGGTGTGTGTGTGTGTGTTTGTGTGTGTGTGGGTGTGTGTGTTTCAGCGAGCAGGGCAGGGAGCCACAGTGGCGCTGCAAAGCTTACGTAGGTTCCCTGGACCTACACTGCAGTCACATGACTCGAGCGTACAACCGGCTGTTTTCACTTGGCTTGAGCTTCTAAAACTGCTGAGTCACCCAATGCTCAGTGCACAGCGAATATGTGAGCAACCGATTAATCACAATTTTCTGACTGTGTGTCACTGACATCTTTTCAGGGAGGCAAATAAAAATCCCGTACAATGTTGTAGGCAAATCCTCGTAAATGTCAGTATTTATTTCGGGACACTCACATCAAGCATCACATTAAGCAGTTATGAGCATGATGAGAGCTAAATAATGTTACATTTTTAATTGGTTTCCTGCATTTTGCCTCTAATGGTTATCTGATAGTTTAGACAAACAGGAAATACAAGGGGAAAGCGCGGATATGATACATATTTTAGTCAATGTGTTTACTGTATACAATGTGTATATAAATATGTATGCTTTAAATGTAATGCATGTTTTGCTCACTTGGTACACATCCCCACTAGGCCACCACGCACCCCAGTGTTGCCCTATTTTTGCAATTTTCATGCCTAAAAACCAAAGGACAATTTATGCCAAGCATGACAAAAGTTTTTTTTATGTAAATAATGGCAAAGACAAACAAACAACTTAATTATTTTTCAAATTACTTCAAAACACACAGCAGCACATGCTTACCAATATGTTTCAGTAAAACTCTTGCACAGCTGAGAGACAATTGGGCCCGTTATCTTTTTACTGAATTTATTTTCTGGGCTGGACTGCAATCCAAGCAACTTATATTTGGGTGTTTACTAAATTGCTTATTAAAAATACACGTTTGAAGGTGAGAATGGCACCCATCACCAAGTTTACACTATTTTTTGGAGCCTGAAATTTTGGCCTTAAATTCCTGGCTGGTCTGTTCATAAAGGTATTTGCATCCATTGCTTTTTTAGGTTGCCATCTGGTGCTCTGTGGTGTTGCGCATCCTCCCGGCAGAGTCTGCAGAGCTAATTGTGTCATGTAAAGGGCAATGCCAGCAGCATAACCTCTGATTTGTCCTTGTGAAATACTGCTGTCCGGCTGAGTGTGCGTGTGTGTGTCTGTGTGTGTGTGTGTGTGTGTGTGTGTGTGTGTGTGGGGGGGGAAGGTATTTCTGGAAAGAGACAGTTCCTGAGGATATCCACGTTGTCACTTCAAGTTTGTCAGAGTCACCCCCTTGGGTTCAACTGGCTAAACGCCTCAATAAAGCATGTGGCTCAACCAGAAAAGCCCCCCGGCTTTTGTTGACCCACATCTTCCTTTCCTGCTTAATTCTCAATACCGTGTCTACAAGAGGGTGCAAACTATTTGGTGTCTGTTTGTTTTATGTTTTACCATTCGTAGCAGTCAACCTGCATAGACGGCACACGGGTTTGATGAGTGACTAAAACATTGGCTTGGCTTGGGAGAAGCAACGTTGGACATTCTAACATCCAACAATTCTCTTAACTACAGTATAAATAAATCTACAAATGTTTTTTGCTTAAAGTACAGTATAGTAAAATGATAATGAGATTATACAGGACTTCTATTATAAGCATTTAGGGTATAGCTTCAGTTTATAATTTTTATCATGGATAAAGTAATATTAGAATAATAAACAATGTTGGTTCCTTCTTTAAATGTTGAGTCAAAGGACCCACCTTGTAGTTCCTTCAACTTTCTGGTGAAATGGAATTTAATCAGCGCCTGTAAATCGCCTGACGTTTGTTTCTTTTGCCAAGTCAATGGAAATGAGTGCCGACTGCTTAACGTTCCCCGTGAAAATCATCACACAGCATTAATCATCTACCGGATACCGACAGTGAAAAGTAGTGAACTGTGGCCTCGCTCTTTATATTTGAAGGGAGCTTCCTTGTCTGCAGAGCACACTCGTATGCTCTGTAATTCACAAGATACTCAGGCCTCAAACAGCTTTGAGAAGTATCCATTACATGTTCTATTACACGTCATGTCATTTAGCTGACGCTTTTATCCAAATCGACTTACATTGCATTTTTTAAAACCATGTTCTTTACATTTTAGCCAAAAAGAGCACAAGCTGTTTTTTATGCCTCTATAAAAAGATTCAGGCATCTGTAATAACTGTTTAAACCAAGCCTATTAACCTTTGAACAGCATACAGCTGAATCAGGACTGTGCGCAATTTAAGTTAATCTAGTGAGCTATCGGGAATCCATGGAAACCTACACGTGAACGTTTTTTGTTTTTTTTAATGCAACAAGTGGGTATCCTATCAACGTTGTCCACACTAAGAGTAAATGGACTGTACTTGTATGTATAGCGCTTTTCTAGTCTTCCGACCACTCAAAGCGCTTTAACGCTACGTGACGTCGTTCACCCATTCACACCCACTGATGACAGGACCTGCCATACACAGTGGCACCTGCCCATCAGTAACTAACATCCACATACTGTAGTCGCAGCTACAGGAGTCCTGCCCAAGGACACATCAACATGCAGGTCATCAGGGCCTGGGATGGAACCGCCAACCCTCTGATTGGACGGCAACCGTGCTCCCCACTTACCCACAGTCGCCCACTACTAGACATGCATGTGCAAAATTGCGATTTACCCATTGTCTCTTTACCCTTGGGTAGCAATCGTCTCCACGAATATATATCGTCAGAAAGGCAATTACGTACCTCAGTCTGTACGATTGAGAAGTAAAACTGAGGGGATGAAAACAGAAATGTCTTCAATATCTTTAATATCTTCAAGGCAGAAGCTGAATGCGGCCCTGCCACTAACACCATGTCGATTGTCACTACAAATAACGCTTAAGCTTGTGAGCTGGGTTTTTTTTTTATATATATATTTATGCAACAACACCCCGAATCCTTTTTTATTCTTGTCCTGCCGTTTTGAATACTGGAATATGGGGGTCAGGGTCGGGTCTCCCGTCAGGACGGAGTGTCGTCAAGCGGCGTCCTGACGTCTCTCAACATAAGCTAGCTTCTGAAAGCTAGTAGCATTTACACGTTAGCATTGCAGAGGTCCTGGTTCATGTCGCTCATTGCAGCAGCGAGGACAAAGGAGCCAGACATCTGAAATAACTGTTATTCAAATACTACGGACGCCGACCCAATGATACTTATTAAATCTATAAATAAATGATAGCCGACGTCCCATGGAGACCTGAGGGAAATATCCATGAGGTTCCTCCATGTCACTGCAAACAGCGGACCTCCGAGTGACTGGAATAGTGTCCTGAAATGAATGCACATTTTCACAAAGAGTGAGTGTTACAGCCTTCGTTGCCTTTGAGCTAGATGTCAGAAGTTCAGCATTGCCTGAACTATGGAAAGATAGAGAGAACAAAATCAAAGCCTTGCACTTCAAAAGATGAAACGCATAACCTTCATGGCGGGGTGTACTGAGGACTCGAGGGAGGGAATAAAAGTATTCCGCACAACGCCTGATCTCTAATCACTTAATCCTTTTGTCAGATCAGTTGCTGATTAATTTCCTTGTGATTATTCAGCTCTGCATTTAATTATTTCATGGAGAGTTTGGATGGAAAGTTTTGAGAACGTAATCTTTCTGCTGCAGTGTTTTGAGTCTCACAAAGTGTTGAGTAAAAGACACACAGACTCTAATGCCGTTTATTGTGCCAACATTCCACGGGAGCGAATTCAACTCCCATTTATTTGGGCTGAATTCCCACATAACTATTTAACGGCTTCTGTCAGCATCAATCTTAAATGCTGCAGATGTAGTTAGGTAAATGTTAGTATAAAGGATTTGCGTGCTAATCCCTACATGATGATACTGCCGCCCTATCGGGCCGCTGCGTTCCTGCTCAGAAGCTCATGTTTTGACGGCTGTAGAAACAAAATCAGGAAATGGGAGTTGGGAGTAGAACGCGAGTCTTTGGGATTATACTTCAGGCCGGCTGCTCTGCCGTCTCTTTTTGAAGCAACACGCCTGGCAGGTGGCAGATGCTTTTTGTGCGTGAGAGGTGAGGAATGCCATGTTACTAATACTTGAAACATTTCCACAAACCCACCACAACAGGTTTCTCCAGGCTGTCTTTGCAGCGAGGAGGTGAAACACCAGAACAACAAACAGAGTACACTAGTTATTGTAACATGGACGTATGATCTTACAGATTAATAGTCAATGCAGGCCCAACGTGTGACCTTTTAGCGCCATGTCAAGGACGGCGTCTTTGATCGCGAGGCCACACCGGCTCTGGATATCTATCCAACAAGACAGAGTTGTGATTTGTTTTCTCAGTATCAGATTCAAGGTTTTATTAACATCCTCACGACGTATTTGCATATGGCCCAGACACATTCAGAATAACAGATTGCTGTGCACGCAGACACAGTGACGAGCAGATATTTCATCGTGACGAGTGGAAGCTATCGGGGCGCTTTGGCTCACACTCTCGCTCCACAAACCCAACAACACATGGACAGACAGACAGCGAGCGCCTGCCTCGGCCTCCTTCCTCCCACCACTGACGCATTCGCTCTGTCTGGAGAATTATCTTACAACAAACACGATATACTTCATCACCGCCGGGTAAAAAGCCTTGTGTCTACTGGGTTTTGTAAGCGTTTCAAAAGCCTGGAGGTCCTACGGTCATTATAGATCCTTCTTTTTTGAAAACACATCCCCTTGAAATGCCATTAGTGTTTTATGTGTGTTTAGTACATCCCAAGCAGAGCAACTAGCCACTAAGGTTTCCTCGATGTATTTCTCACCTGGAAATCTCATTAATCTAACCCGCACTTAACTGCGGGTTCATTGAAGGTTTACTCCAGTGATGTGGAGTTTCTTGGTAACTGAGAGCAGAGAAGGTCACAATGGATCAACTAATTAGGCCAATTTGTCGTCACATTTCAAAGGGAAGCAGTGCCAAGCTCTGCTGCCTGACCTCTTCTAACCAGCATAAGAATACGTAACAGGCACAGCTGAATTAAAGCTCCAGCATATGTGGCATGCAGAAGAAGAAAAAAAACATCTAACCACAAAGGAGTCACATGAAGACACATGGACATGTGCTCTATCTTTAGCAGTTTGTGCCGTATATTAGACTATGTGCGTCCCCATAGAGGACACTGTACTCTTCACACAAACACGGTCAGTTTTTAAAAGGCAGAGTTGAACACTTTTACTCACTTAGAGTTAGAGGGGACAATCACCGTTACGCTTACATGTTAAATGGGAATTTCAATCCAAGCTTAACTCAGCAGAGTGAAAAACAGACAGATTTGAGCAGGTTGGATATGATAACAAGCAGAGAGCATCTGGCTTAACAAGCAGGTGGCCTATTATTTGCATGGTTAGGCTATGCGGGGGAGAGTATATTGTTTCCAAACCAATATACAAAACTTGCACCATCACTGAAGGAGTAGTGATGTTCAAGTGTTCACTTGAACATCTGAGGGAGGCTCTCCATCGGTCACAGCGAGGTGACCTAAATTAATCTGAATTCAGTGCCGTTTGCTGGCGATTGATCTGACCTCTTTTTAACTCCCCGCCAACTCATCTGCCAAACACACAGAATTTCTGAGTAGGGTGCGTTGAGGATCCATCTCTTCCCTCAGTGCTCACAGCAAGCATCCAACCGTGTGTCAGACTTTGATTCACACGGATCAAAAGGACCATTTGAAAGGAGAAAGGCCTTTAGAAACTTGCTACAGCCTCTACTGTGGACTAATAACTGTCTGTACCAGACTGAATCCCAAATGTCTATGTGAATCAGTTACCTATTATAGTTATCATATAATTTAATGAATCAAGATTATGAGTTGCAGGCAAAGTGAGTCAACCGTACTTGAGCAACAATTTACTCTTCCCATTGAGATCGAACACGTCCGTTTCCCCCCCACCGACCGGGGCATTAGACTATTTTTATGAAGCGTGGGTGTTCACTCCATGGCGCCGCTGACTGGTCTCTCCTCTCATCTCCTGTGTGCGTTGATTCAGAGCTGTTACGCAATGCTCGGCCCCCCTATCCTCGACACCTCCGCCTCCCTGCCTACACACACACACACACACACTCCCAGCGCACGTGGGCACCCCACCTGCACAGGCCTGGCTTAACTTCGGATGCCTGTGCCTGATGGAGTGACCTCAGGCGTGCTCCTTTATGGTTATTCAGCTCTCATTTGCAACACCATGTGTGCTTCGTCTCCATCTCTTGACATGTTGGAAATTATCTACTTACCCCATGCCTGCAGGCTTGCTCATTCAGGGCTTTGACCCAGGTCCTCTGCCAGTGCTCCCTGAAGGACTTAAAGGAGAACAGAGAGGTCAACAAGCCTTTGACCCCGGCCTCAGGCGTGGGTCCTCCATCCCGGCCCGAGCGCAGCTTCAGCAGGAATCCCCACACGCCTCCGGCCGGGCTGTGGGGGCGCCGTGCGAGGGGGAGCTGCTGCCGGGGCGGCGCTCTCTTGTCCCGCTCGGCCGTCTTCTTGGATCGCCACAGGCGCAGTACGCTCAGCAAGTACTGGAACAGCCATCCCAGCACAATGAGCAGGGAGGTTAGAAAGAGCCCCACAGAAAACAGCCAGCAAAACTCCTGCAGCTCCATCAGCGTCTCCCGGAGCCTCTCATGTCACCAGGTCCAAGGATGGAAATATCAGGACTGTCACTCAGAGCCGATCAGCTGCCTGTGAGTGGCATCAGAAGATTCAGAGGGGTTTTTAGCAAATTGGAACTGGGGAATAACCGTAAATGCACAAATGATGCACCGAGATGGTGGCTGTGTCCTCTTTAATTTAAAGGAGCTCTTAAAAAAATCACGTTAAAAAAAGATAACGTGTGTGTGTGTGGAGCAGAAGCCCGTCCACTAAACCTGCGTAAAGGTGACGTCCGTTAGATGGAAGGCATAGTGCATTATTAGCGGACAGAACTCGGCTGACACGTCGTGGCTCCAAAATAACCCACCGTTTAACTTACACAGTCCGATCTGCGGGCTGCAGGGAATCGAAAGCAATGAATCGGTGACGTAAAGCCGGTTTCAAAGCGATATGCATCCAACAACAAATGTGTTTGTCCCATCTCCGTCTCATCCGCGATGTTTGACGGTAGTCTCTCTGCGACCATGTATCTAAATCACCGTTTGTTCATTACAGATTGTAGCGGGTTTCAATTATCCGCCGGCGGTCGTACCCTCCTGCCTCTCTCCGCGTCTCTTCGATGATGATTTGTAAGAAGAGCAGCAGCGGTCCGCAGGTGGCACTGCAGGAGAGGAACACAAGTGGCAAAAGGAAGTGAAATGCAAATGCATTTCAAAATAAAAGCAGAACGCATTTTTTTGCACCTACAGTAAATGCATGACATTTACAAAACTGTACCCCCAGAAAAGTAATCCCGCCTATCCCCAGATATGTGCACAAATTGGAATGCACATTAACATGATTTTTAATTATTCTACTCACAGTAAGCGAACATTTGGTGTGCTACCTTACACTCACAACCAGCTTCAATAACGTATGAATATAGTATTTGATAATGGCTAATGGTAAAAATGCATACATTTTTTAATATAATGGGTTTGCATTGAAGTTATGGATCATGGCACCAATTCCATCAGTAATCGGTGTTCTTGTTAGCATAATATAATAAATACAATAAAGTACAACAGAGCCACGCAGCTCGGTACGCATCCTGTATTTAAATGTGTGCTGTTTATGCTGTAAATGTAAAATAAGCTGCTGGTTTTCTTGACAAGAAAGAATGAAGACAGACTTGTAGACTTAAAAACATCAACGGACAAGCATACAGGCGGCAGAAGACGTCACTTTAAATTAAATGAAGTTTATTTTGTATAGCCCCATATCGCAAATGATAGTCAAGTCACAGTCTGTGCACATGCGACATCCTCTGTCCCGAAACCCTCACATCGGCACAGGAAAGAATGGAAACACTTCCATGGGGTAAAAAAGGGAATAAACCTTCGGGAGAACGTCAGAGGAGGGACTCCTTCTCCCGGGACTGACAGACTACAATCATAGACAGACTACAGTGGATGTCGTGTGTACAGAATGAACACTTCCGTGTCATCACTGCAGTGGCCGGAAGCTGCTAAAATTAAATGCTTGTTTACACCTTTGTCAAGGGAGCAATAACGTAGCGCGGACACAACGGTCTGAACGACACCACGAATACAGTGGTATTGTATTTATAAAACACATAAACTTGTCTATCAATTATCTTATCAATTTCTTTTAAACCCTAACGCAACAGCCTGTTTCGTTTTGAGTCTTTATTTTATTTTGAATAAATTGGCCGGAAACTCCTGCTCCATAACTCTCGGGATGTGCTTAAACATACGTGGAGTTCAGACATGTAAGGCAGTGAGCCGATATTAGCAGCAATAACCCGTAATGCAGAATAGCATGGACCACTATCGCAACTCGCGGACTTATTTTTCTTTGACACCGGAAACACGGAGATGTATCCCGCTTTAAAGTAGCGATATGACACGTGTTTACATTACTGAAAACTCGCTCTTCGATCGCCTGAAGCGAGCAACGTCAGATTAGCTAGAAACGTGTTTTTTTTGTATTTATTAAGAGACAGACCAACCAAAATGCCTGGAAACATGTCGCCGATACCCGTCCTACCGCTGGTGATCAACTGTTTGTTTTCTGCACTGGGCTGTATGGCCACATTGAAACTCATTCCTGCTTTCAAAGACCATTTCATCTCAGCCAGATTGTACGGAGTGGACCTGAACAAAACCTCCAAAAAGGAAGTGTGAGTAATCTGTCTCATCTATCCTACGAGTTCTCATCCGTGAGCATGTTGCATTGTGCCTGGGAGCTAAATGTGCTCATTCCCTGCTGTACGTTTCTCTTCCTGGTCCAATCCATTTCACAGCCCAGAGTCCCAAGGAGTCATCAGTGGGACAGTCTTCCTCATCATCCTCTTCTGCTTCATCCCGGTGCCTTTCCTCAGCTGCTTTGTGGGCGAACAGTGCATGGGCTTCCCGCACGACGAGGTGGGTCGACCGATGCACGTGCAGCACACCTGTTTAGTTTCTCTCAAATCTGATAACTGAAATCGTTTCTCTATGTTGTTGTCATCATCTTCTTCTCAGTTTGTACAGTTGATTGGTGCACTTCTGGCCATTTGTTGCATGATCTTCCTGGGCTTCGCGGACGACGTGCTGAACCTGCGTTGGAGACACAAGCTCCTGCTTCCCACCATGGCTTCCTTGCCGCTGCTCATGGTGTATTTCACCAACTTCGGCAACACGGTCATCGTGGTGCCGAAGCCCTTCAGGGCCCTGCTCGGGCTGAATCTGGACTTGGGTGAGTTGTGACGTTGTTGGCAGCGTTGTTTGGTTGGCACCAGTCGAATCCTCCAGCTCGCAAGTCGTTCCGGGTTTCGCAAACTTCTGTCGTGTCTGATCCTCCGCAGGTATTCTTTACTACGTCTACATGGGAATGCTTGCAGTGTTCTGCACAAATGCCATCAACATCTTGGCTGGCATCAATGGCATTGAGTCAGGTCAAGCCCTGTTTATCTCCGGCTCCATCATCGTCTTCAACCTGCTGGAGCTCAGTGGTGTGTGGCCTGTCTCCTCTCCTATGACCAGCATTACAGAGCACACCCTCTACTCTGAAAGTCATGAGTGTATTGGATATGGATCACTTTAATAATCCTCAAACAAGTGCGATTAGTTTGGAGATATATGTTGAAAGATTGTATCACAGAGGTGGAGATGAATCACCCAGTTCAGAATGATGGTGAAGCTGCATGATTTATAAGTGTGGCTGTTTCATATATCCACATTTTAAAGAACCTCTTTCGTGTGGCTGTCTTGCAAATGAATGTTTTGTTGTTATTAGGGGATTACCGTGAGGACCATATTTTTTCACTCTACTTCATGATACCGTTCTTCTTCACAACATTAGCACTTTTTTACCACAACTGGTAAGTTGAACCTATTGCCTGAGCACATTTTGTTTTTTAAATACATGGGCATGTATTCTATGTTGGTGTCTCTGTTTTCCGTCTCAGGTATCCGTCATCTGTGTTTGTTGGAGACACGTTCTGCTACTTTGCCGGGATGACCTTTGCTGTAGTCGGCATCCTGGGACACTTCAGCAAAACAATGCTGCTGTTCTTCCTTCCTCAAGTGGTGAACTTTGTCTACTCCTTGCCTCAACTGTTTCATGTCATCCCCTGTCCTAGACACCGGCTCCCCAGGTAACAGCCTTAAAATTAGTTTTCATGATTATATCCTGTCAGTTCTGCTATTTATGTACTGTTAATGTTGTCCATTCACCCGTGGCTTCCTCCCATGAAAGGCTGAATCCAGAGACGGGCAAACTGGGGATGAGCTACTCTAAATTCAAAAGAAAGGACCTCTCTAAATTAGGAAACCTCATTATAAAGGTAAAGCTCTTGCACCTGTTAACCCTTGTATTTAAATGTTATAAAGATTGCATATTCCTGAAGCCAAAGATAGTGTCCTCAAATGTCTAGTTGTATCAAACCAATAGTGAAAAGGATATTTAATTATAAACAATAAAACTGAGAAAATAAAAAGGTTTGAACTGGAGCATGTTTTGCAAATTTACTTTTTGCGTTGGGCAAAATGAAATAAACCACAAGGGCAATGTGCAGCGTCAAAATTAAGTTAAAGCCTTGTTTGGTTTGCTTATGCACGGCTTGCACATTATACACAGTCCAGTTTACACTTGAAGTGCCCGTGAGGGTAACAAGCCTCAGTCAATGAAAGCTACTGAGTAGCACTGCAAATGCAGTGAAACAACAGCATTAGCAGGCTAGTAAGTCAGTATTACAGAACCCTTTCTAAGTAAACTTGAATATCACTTGTCAGATAATCTGGTAGAACTGCAATTTTGTTTTACCAGATTATATTAATTCACATAGTTACATTGTTTCAATGATCCTCAACAGGTGGCAGAGTTATTGAGGCTGCTCGAGGTGCGAAGAGGCCAAGAGGGAGATGGTGATTTTATTGAGTGCAACAACATGACCTTAATAAATCTGGTCCTGAAAGTACTCGGTCCCACCCATGAGAGAAACCTCACAGTCATCATGCTCGTCATACAGGTGAAACATACGCCATGGCATTGAGTCTGTCATTGGGATACGTGATGTTTCATTGACGGGTCCTTCATGCGTCTCTACCAGGTGATGGGGAGTGTCGCTGCTTTTGGGATCCGTTATCATCTGGTGCGTCTCTTCTACGACGTCTAGACGGCACTCTGAGGAAGAAGAGAAACCATTGACTGAGAAGATACGATGTGTTTTATGGGACTATTTTTACAGACTCATGGTTCATTTGTCTATTGATAGACTCCATTACCTCACTGTTACTTTTCTGCATCAGATTCTGCTTGCGGTGTACACCTAATGCAAGGTTCAAACCTATGTTTCACTTTGTACAACATTTTCACATGTGTTCAAACATAAAACTGCTAGGGGCTGACGTGAATAGTTGTGGGCTTTTCTCCTTAATTTCAGTAATTACGAGAAGGAAAAAGTAACCAAGTCTCAGTGATCTTGTGTGTCCAACCTGAAAGTATATTTTTGTACTTGTTTTTTAAAGGAAAATACAGTAAGTGGGAATGACTTTTGGTTTTCAGGTCAACCAACATTAGTGGCTGATGGCACTAACTGCTTTTGATTTGTTAACAGCTTAATGGATGTAGAAGTACTTTAAGAAAATATAAAAAAGTTCACACTGTGGTCTTTTACTCTATTCTGCTGGAAACAGGCCTTGGGGAAAAGCTGCCCAAGAAAACTTAATTTATCGTGAATATCAATCAATGCAACATTAGTAATATTAATTAGTTAATATATAATTATTCTTCTTTGGTTATCTTGCAAACATAATGATCATTGTGAAGAAAACCAATGAAGAGATGAGGCATCAGTTTGAAGACGAATAGTTAGGTGGAAGTGGGTGAATAGAGGGGATGTTAAAAGAAGTGTTGACAAGGGGATTGGTGAGAATGACAAAAATGATAATTGTTTATTCCTTTCTTGGTACTATGGCTGTATTTTTATGACTGATACCCCCCTCCCCCCAAGGTTTCAGCGGACATCCATGTGAAGTAAACTGGCACTGGAATATTTTGCTTAGGAATGTAAATATGAGTGAGAAACTGTTCACTGTTGAGATGGAAGCCTAGAATGAAGAAATTAAACCTCAGAGAAATACAAATAAGATTTTCCCATCATTATTATTGCTGGTATTCTGGTTATTATCCGAAGGTGAAGATGAATGCATGTTTGACTACAGGTCTAAAATGGATTGCTATTAACAATGGACATTTATGTTATGCCTTGTGTTGAAAACAAGTTCTAATATTTTCTTTTTATAGATGCTAGTCAATCACAACCTAAAATATATATATGTATATATATATATGTGTGTGTATATATATATATGTATATGTGTATGTGTGTATACACACTAGCGCTGCTAGCATTTGTAGCCGTATGGCCAGTGCTTCGACATGCGGGGAGAGGACGCGTCCAGCCCTAGTGTATACACACATATACATGCATACATACACATATATATATACATACACATTAAACATTAAAATATATATATATATATGTGTGTGTGTATATATATATATATATAATTTATAATTTTAAATGAAAACGAAACTAAAGCTTGATATTAGTAAAATCCCTAACAGTCAAGAACTGTATTAAAAGATAATAGCCGTCATCAAGTCAGCAGCTGTTCCCATTGCAGAAATGTTCTCTTGTACCTGTGAGTCAGGACTCCAGAGTCCGTCTGCCAAGTCCATTATTGCGGGGATCCGTTCTCGCCGTCTAAGGTATTCAGAAAGGGCCATTTATTCGTCAAACCAGCCGTGGTAGTTCATCCAAACACCGGCCAAATGACCGGGTTCAGTGGATGTGCGCTAATACAGGAATCCCCTCTTCTTCATCTGCGGCCTCGCATTTCGCCAGAGAAGAAAATGGAGGAGATGAAAAAGATGCATTCCTCAGACGCTGTACCGTGCTACTTTCCAGTCAATGGAGTTGGAAAGAAACACCTACCGGAACACGGGGAGTAAAGGATACCCATCAGCATGGTACTTACCGATGAAGGAGGAGGCGAGTCCATGCCTGGACTCGGCGGGGGAATGTTGGGGGGAGTGTTGGGAGGAGGGAGGGGGAGCGGGGAGGAGGGGAGCGGGGACAGATGGATGAGGTAGGGAGGAGTGGGAGATGAGGGAAGGTGTTCTTACTGGGGTCCAGTCTCAGGCACGTTGATGTTGACGTCCTGGATGGTCTTCTTTGTCTTCTCTTCTCTCGTTCCTCAGATGCTGTGCCGTGCTACTTTCCAGCCATAGAGTTGGAAAAAAACACCTACTGGATAGCATGAGATTAACCAATGAATGAGGAGGCAAGTCCTTATATATGGCCTGGCTCAATTTAAATTTCTGTTTATTTTGTTTTTTTTTCTGTTTTTTTTTCTGTTTTTTTAGTTTAAAATCTAAATTGCCCCCATCCCCCCCCCGTGGGTTTTCCTCCCTTCTTGGGTTTCCCACATAAAAAAAAAAAAATCTCCTCCGTGAATCGCCACCTTAACGTGGTGGAGGAGTTTGCGTGGCTCAGTGACCCTGTGACCTTTGTTGTCTGAGGCAGAAGCCCCCTGCAGGGCGGCCCGAAGACGGCAGGTCTCAGGGGAGAGTCCAGACTAAGAGCGATTCAAAAACCCTGATTATTTAGTTTAGCGGCCCCACGTTGTGGAACGTGAAACCAAACTAAACAATAATAAAATGGCTCACGGCTCATTATCTATATTTCAAACGTGTTTAAAAAAAACCTGAGACAGCCAACACACAAAAAAAAATGGTTCTTAAATGGTTCTTTAGAAGGCAGTGTGGTTCTACAAAGAACAGTCACCTTCTAAAGAACCATTTATCTATTAGATTCTAGATGGTTTTAATTAGGGGTGTAACGTTTCGTTTTTAACAATGATTCGATTCAATCACGATTCGTGGTTGCCGATACGATTCAAGGATGATATTGGTTCATTTAGAACGATACAATCCGATACAATTCAATGACTTGATTCAGTAACTTATTTAGCCAAAAATTCAACCAGTATGACTGAAATAAATTTCCTAGATTCCTGTTGTTTCTTGTAATGGAATCAGGTATCAATTAATTATGAATATAAATAAACAAGTAAACAACAATGAATGGCAAATGCATTCACATTTTATTTGAATAAAGTGCAAACACTGCTGTGGCAGTGTAGCAGAAAAAAACCCGTATTAGCGATATACACAAAAAACACCCCTGCAATAATGGTTTCTCCCTACCAACCCCCGAAAAACCACCCCTCTATTTTAACCCGTGTGAAACATTCCGTCGGATTTGCCGTGAAACCCGGAAGTTGAATCGGGGCTCGGGACGGCGGTGGGTCGGCTCAGTCCGCGACAGCCTTTATCATTAAAAGTACTAAGAAAAAAGTCTGACGTGCTTAATCCAATGGGTTATTTCCTATTATCGATACAATCGATTTATTACATTTTAAATCAATTTTAGATCGATATATGTCGTCCATATGGCCAACTCGCCGAGCACAGATCGATGTAGTTGCATCGGAGAAATAAAAATCGATACATCGATGCAACAGCTGAATCGTTACACCCCTAGTTTTAATATTCTTCTTTGGGATATTAAATGTTTCTTTGAGTCATTATAATATTCATTTTAACACCTAAGTCATCCGGCGGGCCGCACTGGACCGGATCTGCAAAAATGTGTTTTTCACAACATTAAAAATGGCGGAAATCTGAAAAGGTGCATGTGGTGGCTGGGCGTGGTCTCAGCACGGCTGCAGTGGAGCCGCTGGTGTGCGGCCTACCCGGAGTGTCAGTTAGTTAATGCGCCAGCCATCCCGAGGGCCCCTTTTGCAATCTCTGCCCTTGATGGAGGTCCCATTTGAGCGCATCGGCATGGACCTCATCGGGCCATTTCACCGGAGCGCACGCGGATATCGCTTTGTGCGCAATATCTCGGCCAAGAGTGTTGCGCAGGTGCTGTTTCAGGTCATCTCCCGGGTTGGAATCCCGAAAGAGATTCTAACGGACCAGGGCACCTTGTTTATGTCGCGCACACTGGGAGAACTTTACGGGTTGCTGGGTATTAAGTCTGTTCGTATGAGCGTGTACCATCCGCAGACCGACAGGCTGGTCGACCGTATGAATAAGACTCTAAAGGCCATAATCCGTAAATTTATCAGCGACGATGAACATAATTGGGACAAATGGCTGGATCCTTTGTTGTTTGCACTCCGGGATGTTCCCCAGGCCTCAACGGGATTTTCTCCCTTTGAACTTCTATTTGACAGGTCTCCAAGAGGGGTGTTGGACCTCATTAAGGAAAGCTGGGAGGAAGGTCCGAGCCCCGCCAGGAACGAGATCCAGTACGTCCTGGACCTGCGAGCAAAGCTCCACACGCTGGGTCGGGTGTTACGGGAGAATTTGCTCCAGGCCCCAGGAGCGGCAACACCGGCTCTACGACAGAGGAGCCAGGCTGCAAAAATTCAACTCAACTATGAGTTGAATTGAGTCGTCAACTATGAGGTGGCGCCCATTCACCCTCTGTTCGGACCACGCCCCGCTCCAATAGCTCCACCGCATGAAGGATGCCAACGCCTGGATCACCCGGTGGTATCTGGCCATTCAACCATTTAACTTGGTGATCCATAGGCCGGGGACGCAGATGGTCGTAGAGGACTTCCTCTCCCGCCCTCTCGAGGGAGGGGGGGGAGTAGACTAGGCCGGACGGCTCCCCGGCCTAAGTGGGGCGGTGGGGGTATGTGGTGGTTGGGCGTGGTCTCAGCACAGCTGCAGTGGAGAGAGGGGGGAAGCGGCTCAGGGAACGATGCCAGCTGGAGGCAATCATCCTCAACTGGGACGGGGAGGGGGGACTAACAGGGTGCTCTCTCCCAGTATTTAAGCAGGTACGGGAGAGCGATTCAGGGCTTTTTGATGGTGCCGAGCGAGATGGCACGGCGGGACGCAAGCGAGATCCCGCAGGACGCACAGGAGGCGCCGGAGAGCGTGTAAATAAAGGATTCGCTTATACCGGATATCCGTCTCAGTCTCCTCCTTCCCGGTCCCCCAGTACCCAAGCCCGTTACAGTGCATTTGCACACCATGGTTGACTTTTTTGTAGAGCATGTCCAAGATCACCTGAGCTGTCTTGCTAATATATTTTAATACGGTTCTTGACTGTTAAGTATTTTACTCATATCAAGCTTTAGCTTAGTTTTCATTTGAAATATATATATATACATATATAAAATCATTTATAATGTTTTTTTGTAAGTCCAGAAATGGCCAAATTTGCGGACCATGTGGAAGAGCACATGTGTGCCAATTTTCAAGTCGATCGGACATTCGGGGCGGAAAGTTTTCACTTTTCTAGGGGGCGCTATAGAGACATTTCTTTGCACCCAAAAGGGGAGACTCCAAAATTATCAATTTTTTTAACAGTCTTTATCTTCATGCCAAATTTAACAACTTTTTGAACATGATAAAGCCCCCCAAAAGGCACTTAAAGTGTGAGATGTATAATAATAATAATAATAATAATAATAATAATAATAATAATAATAATAATTCCATCAAATATAATAGGTTCCTCTCCGAAGAAGTCGTAGCGAGGACCCTAATAATGCAGTATCAAGCAGGCTGTACTACTTATTTTTAGTGTTGTTTAACCTCCAACACTGAATGAACAGTAGTATAACTATATGTAATCATATGTAAATTGTAAATGTAACTGCTAAATAAATGTCACCGTGTAAAACGTGGCAAAACTCATTCACTTCGGGGGATTGGTGAATTAGTAAAGCGGTACGCTACCCCCGGAACCATAGACGTCTAGCTTTGTTTACAGGGACACATCTGCTCAGCACACAGCCCGCGTTTCTTGTGCTCGGCCAAAACAACTGTTTATCTCATGTCATTGCTTTTAAACAGCAGACTGTTGCGTTGACGCTCCCATTCAACTGATAATCTAGCGCGGTAAATATTTCTTGTTTTAAAGTGTGTCACGACAATGTTTCTGAAGTTCTAGTTAACCGGTAAATGTTTCGGGGACCGTTCCTAGTTACTGGTTACTGTTACCTAACGGCACCTGGTGTTGGCTAGTTAGCAGCACCAGGTTCTGCTCAAACCTGGTTGAACTCCATTGCTTCGGTCTGTGGCTTAAACACTCTACATTCAGCCTACTTCGCGTTCAAAGCCATGCCTCCTAATAAACGGATCCATGACAAAACACTGAAACTGGTTTGCGAGTGGAGCTCGTGCCAGGAGTCCTTCAGTCACATGGATCATTTCTGCAGTCACGCGGAAGCTCACTTCAACGCTCTGAACGCGGCTGGAGAGGACGAAGAAGAAGCCGAAGGTGAGGGGTTTTCAGTACTCTAGTCCCGAGTCGCTACCTGTGGTAGAAGCTCATGTTTAATAATGGCTGTATCAAGTTGCGCGGAGGGGGACCCTACTTCGTTGCGACTTCAGCCAAATGTTCATCGTTTTCTTGCTTCTTTTTGTAGGGGTGATGAACTGCCTTTGGAGAGACTGTGGCTTCTGCTCCGTGGATGGTCCCGAAGAGTTGCGCAGACATCTCTTCTTCCACTGTTACCATTCAAAGCTGAAGCAGCTGGGCCAGCAGGTGCTCAATGGCCAGCCACGAATTGGTACCTGCTCCATCAGCCAGCAGAACTGCAACCTCATCCCTGATATCCCGGACAATTTCATCTGCCTCTGGGAGGAGTGTGAAGTAAGCTCGACACGCAGCGAAGCAAGATGACGAATATTTACTGATATTTACTGATTTACTGAATATTTACTGATGATTGTGAAGGTGCTTTGTTCTCTATGGTTCAGCTCATGCAAGTCCACGGTGCACGGAAAGCAAAATGTGTCCATCCGTGCCACATGTCATGCAATACAACAAATGGAAACATGACCGTAATACACTCCCTTTATACAGCAGATACATTTTGTGAAAATTATACCAGATGCGTAGCAGTGACAGAAACCTCTATGTCCACTCATCAAAGATTCAATTTGGCAGGGTTGTGAAGAAGAGTTCAAACCTTGGGTTCTGGGACTATAAATATTTTTCTTTTCTTTTTCTTTTTGCACATCTTTTGAAGCAACCGCCGTATGAAAACCCAGCGTTTTTTTATCGCCATGTGGAGATGCACAGCCTGTGCATTGACGTACCAGCGGGAGATCATGCATCCACGATACGCTGCAGATGGAAAGGTACGGCAATTAACGTGGTTTACGTAACTAGTATAAAAACCAGTGTAGATCCTAAATGATGTGTAGATCCTGAAGATTGCACGCCATGTCTCCACAGATTGTGAAGCCACCGCTAAAGGACGTCCTAAACTTCGGGAGCACCTGCGCAGCCACACTCAAGAGAAGGTGGTGGCGTGTCCGGGCTGTGGGGGGATGTACGCCAACAACACCAAGTTCTTTGACCACATTATACGACAAAGCGCCATGGAAGGTAACGGTCCTGTCACAATTATTACAGAAAATGTAATGACAGGGTTTGCAACTGGTCCAAATTTGACCATCTAACAGTTCTTGGTGGGTGTGTTGTAGGTCAGAGGTTCCAGTGTTCCCACTGTTTCAAACGATTTGCAACCGAGCGACTACTACGAGACCACATGAGAACCCACGGTCAGTCCCTTCTTTATCAGTCTTGAAGGATGATGCGGTTCCTTTTGCACGTTTTAAGCTGAATAATTAAAGAATCTCACGCAGTTAACCGTTTTCTACACCATTCCTTGCATTTGCCAGGTAGATATTTTTGCAGTAGCCTCTAATGATATTCTTAAATGTTTGTTTTAAAGTTGAATTCCAGCCATCATATCACCACACAGGGCTTCAAATGAAACATAAGCCCAGGAGGGTAAATAAAGCTGTACCTACTTACTGCCAACACAGCCATTGTCACTTGAGTTTCTGCACAGATGAACATTAACATACGTTAGTAGGCCTAAAGTTACTGTCTGTGAGCAACTCGCATTGCTTAGGAATCCATTTCATACACTGCTTTGTTGTCATAGCAACAGTGTCAAGTTCAAGAATACATTATTTCATGATGATTTACCGGCCTGATACAAGCGTAGATAAAAATAGGCCTTTTATAATCTTTATTTTTGTCCATACTGACCATGTGCTATACTTAGCACAGCGAGGGATTCCTGTTTTCAGCCAACAGCTCGCTGATATAATCTCATAACTGGTTCATCGTTTTCTTGTTGGTACAGTGAGCCACTACAAATGCCCGCTGTGCGACATGACTTGTCCTTCACCCTCTTCACTTCGCAACCACATCAAGTTCCGCCACAGTAACGAGAAGCCGTACAGCTGTGATTACTGTGAATACAGGTATCCGTCCTCTCGTTTCACCACGGCAAAACGATTCGGTTGTGAAGCACAGACCTGCATTATTGTTTTGTTAATACTCTGAAACTTTATTTTGTGTTTGCAGCTGTAAGAATCTGATAGACTTGCGCAAACACCTGGATACCCACATCAGTGAGCCGGCGTTTCACTGCGACGTTCCCAGCTGCGGCTTCACCTCTCGTACTCTCAGCACCATGAACATTCACCACAAAAAAGAGCATACGGTGAAAGGAGATCATCTTTTAAAT
The DNA here is from genome assembly GCA_021346845.1 of Apeltes quadracus. Classification (NCBI taxonomy): domain Eukaryota; kingdom Metazoa; phylum Chordata; class Actinopteri; order Perciformes; family Gasterosteidae; genus Apeltes; species Apeltes quadracus. The sequence goes on along the minus strand of CM037916.1, from coordinate 7,682,386 downwards.
GATTTCAATTTACACCCTGATTTGAATGTAATTTATAGTTCTCAAACCTTATCTTTCCAAATCAGGGTAACTTTGTAGCTCGCTACAAATGCCACGTGTGCGAGCAGTGCTTCACCCGGGGCAACAGCCTCACTGTCCATTTGCACAAAAAGCACCAGTTGAAATGGCCCTCTGGACACCCACGCTTCAGGTAAGTATATCCAGTGATGGTGAATTAGAGATGTGTGCGGCATGGCACCACTGATGGCCTCTTCGCTCGGTCAGGTACAAGGAGCACGAGGACGGCTTCCTGCGGCTGCAACTGATTCGCTACGAAAGTGTGGAACTGACCGAGCAGCTGATGAGGGAAAGACAAAGTAGTCAAGCGCAGGAGGACGATGACGGCAGTCAGATGGAGGGAGAATGCCCCGGGGCAACTCCCTCAGAGTTGCAGGTAGAGCTGAGAGGGGTGCTGCTGGAGGAGCAGAGGACTGAGGAGCCCACCAGCAGCGCCGAGGAGGGCAGTCAGGTCACGTTGTACGTTCTCACTGGAGGTTCATCCCGAGAAGGGGACGACTAGGACTCTGCTCAGCAACGTGGGATGCGACTGGCTTCGTCAGCTGTGCAGTTCCTCAGATCATTGCACATATTGTGAGCCTTTCTCATGGGTTGGTATGACTATTGTGTGGAAATTTGGTTTTCCAGGAATTGTTATTATTATTTTCGAGGTATCCATTGTATCTTATGCTGTAACATATGTAGACAGTTGGATACTAGTGGTGCACTGCCTGGTGAGTTGCTGGCAACTTTTACATGAAAATGCTGTCCTGGATTTTCAGAAGTACATCCGCCTCGGTGTGTATTTTTCTTATGCTTCATTTACATCAATGAATAAAGTTCTGACAAATCACCTTGAAAATGTATTTTTTAAATCTTATTCAGATGTTTGAAATATTGCACAGAAAGGAAATGAACTAAGAGGAATATGCCAAATTTAGCGTTGAATCACACTGTTTACATTATGCTACATTCTAAGTACTATGTGAAATTCATTATAGCGCCCTCTGCTGGGTAAGAGCTCTACTGCAACTATTTTCTGACTAGATCGGGCTCTGCTGGATGACGTCATCCAAAATGAGGTCAAACTTACAAGGTGGCCGATAGAAATGAGAAATATTCACTCTTCAACTAGACTATTTAAAGGTATATTTCTGCGTTCCTTTTTGATGAAATCCTATAGTAAACGCGCACATACTGTCTATATTTGTATTTTTCTCCTCCAATGTACGTAGTTACATTAGTTCTATATCCAAACACACAAACGGCTGCTTTCCATAACTTTCCAAACAATGGAGACTTCTCATTGGAAAAGCGCCGTTGAGTAGGTGACCTAAATCATGACATCGTGGCTTTAGCAGAAGATTAGAGACGACACACAGCTTAGTTAGTTGAAGTGTTACTTTCTGCTTTCTGCTTCTTCCCTCTACTGGGACAGCTTCTAATGGCTTTGTTTCCGTTGACTTTGCAAGAATGATGATGAGTTGAATGCTGCTGGGAAGCTGCAGTACTTTGACTCGGCTCCCACGTCCGTCTACATTTTTTTCCTACAGAAATTGATTGCATCTGAAGATGGACGCCATGACGTTACACGCACGGCTGTTGCTGTTGTTTGGGTCCTTCCAATTAGCCAATTCTCAGTTGCCGGGATGGATTGGGGAGGTGGAAGGTAGTGGTAAGACCCCCTATAACGGCAGTATGGTTTCATTTTTCAATCGTGTTTTGTCAGACACCCATTGGTTCCTCTAGAATAACAACAATGTATTTCTTAATCCTCTCTTTGAAGCATAGAATTTATACTTGGTTCTTGTTGTTCTGGTTCTGTACCCTCTTGATTGAATGCACTTATTGTAAGTTGCTTTGGATAAAAGTGTCAGCTAAATGATAAATCTAAACGTAATTGCAGAAACATTTTCATATTGAGGCTTCCACATAAAATGATTCAATACATTTCATAAATGTTTGTGGTTTGTCCTGTGGTTGGTACATGAAAAAGCCAATAAAGCCGTTTGACTGTAGGGGAGACGGAGTTGATTCCCCAACCAGATTTTCTAGACGACGTATACTGGTCCGGCTCAGCGCCCCTTTGTTTAGCTGGCTGTAAGGCGCGACACGAGGAGTTGAGGAGAGATCGCTGTGGAGACTCAACCTGCTGCTGGCTCGGCCACAAGTCCCTATGCAGAGGTGGGACTACCACGAGCCCGACTTGGGAACGAAGGCCCTTTGTCCGTCACGGAGCTTTGTGTCACGCTTTGTCCTTTGTGTGGCAGTGAACTGTGGGAGGCCGGATGTGGACTATAACGGAGTGGTTTACGGTAACGACTGGTGGGTGGGCTCCGTGGTGAGGTACACCTGTCGCCCTGGGTTCATGCTGGTGGGAAAACCTACCAGCACCTGCCAAGCTAACGGCCTGTGGACCCCGAAACCTACCTGCCTCAGTGAGTAAACACTGACCGCAAAGACACCATGAAACCCTTGTGATTTCCCCCCTTCCGGCATACCATGTGACCTCCCTCCTCCTTTTTAGGAATGTGTCGGCGGGGCCGCGTTGAAATCAGTGAGAGGGAACTCAATGGGACCTGCAACTCCACCTGTGCACATAAGAGTTACTTCGGCCCACCGAAGCAAGGCTGCTCTCGGATAGACAACTGCATGAAGAAGGAGACCGGCTGGAAGCGGTTCTTTGCACAGTGTGTCCCTTGCATTTGTGACTGTGCTTTGTCATGTGGTGAGTAGCTTCTTCATCACTTTATTGTATGTATTCATCCGGTGTCAACTCAAATAACCTTAATTTATTTATTATTGCTTTAAGCCTGCATATAGCCGTTTCCCTTTGAGAAATTACCTGCAAAGAACACAGTTGTCTTTTTATTTTTAGCATCTACTGGCTAGAATATGGAGAAAACGCAACGTTACAATACAGTGGAGTCCGGATGAAGAAGGAATACACAGACAGTTTGCACACCGCACAGCCACGCAACGCTGCATCCATTTGTGTGGACAAATCAGTGGGTTGAAATCTGGATCTTTTAAGACATTGACTTCATCTGTTTGGCATTTTTGTGATGTAAGGTGGCGGCAGGGTCAGAAACAATTTTAGAAGCAGTTTTAGAGTTGGTTCAATAATAGTTAGTAATAGTAAAACACTTCAGGTAATAAGTCTTACTTGTTTGATAAGAGGCTTATTGGGTGAGGCTAAGCGACAGCTAGCAGGATCCACAGTATTTATCAGACAAGCAGCTTTCTGGTCGTTTGAATACATTTTACGGGACAAACTCTGCACCAGGACCAGCGCCTGTGCTTTCTTTTTACACGGTGCTGTAAACATGTTTAGGTTTCTGAAGAATGATACAAAGACAAGGAGAAAATGAAGTGAAACCACAGAGATTAGTGTCACTGCGCGTCGCTCCTCCTCTCAATCCATCTGTCTCGGAAGGAGATTACCCCTTAATCTTGTTACTAAGGGAGGAGCTTTGGTTGGGGTGCAATTTTCTATATATTAAGCATCTACTGTGAAAAATATATGTAATATTGCAAAATAAAATCTTTATTTCTACAGCGATTGTCTGAAGTCAACCACCCACACCTCCTTTGGAAATGCCCATTTCATTTTGAGTTTTAAGTCTTTGATCTCGTCAGCATTATTCACTGGATTATTGTGCTGGATTATTACGAGTCAAACAGACTTTAAATTGTCATCAACTGAAGAAGGATGTCACTCATAACATCGCTCTTTGTGGTATTATTAAACCTTTCTGCCCTTAAACAATTGTGATGAACAGTAGCCTTCCTTGCATGTGACATCTTCTTATATTGTCTCTGTGGTCTTTGAAGTTGTGTTGCTTTGTAAATATTACTTTGGATTTGATAAAATTAAATGCTCTTTACTGCCAGTAGATGTAGCTGTTTGTTTATTCCTGCATCAGGTTACAACATTTAACTCCCTTTGCATTCACAGGAACTTGATACACCCCATAAATGACAAAAAGTGCAAATTTAGTGGTCTCCCGCATCTGATCCTGAAGAGTTTCTTCTGATCAGCTGGTTCATTAATGTTTTTGCCAGGTGCTGAACCTAAGGACAATGTGCTCATTTGGCACAGGTACGTAGCAGCCAATTCCTGTGAAAAGTTTGGATCAGCAACTTGTTCATCAACAGAAGGCCCGTGCTTAGTCAACATGGTGCATTAAAAGTAATTACAAAGTGAGAAATGAATACGAATAATCTTCTTTGATCCAAAAAGCAAAGATGCAATCTAAATCAACCGATAATTATGTTGTTGCGGCAAAAACGGCAAAAAAAATCCTTCAAACGTTATTGCGCAACAATAATATTTTAGAATAATTACATCAAGAGGGCACCTTAGAGTAGCCGAGTTAAAAGACAACCAATTATCCCGTCTCATTACCGCTCATTAAATCCGACGTGCAGCATTGAATCTGTGGGGAGGAGACTCACCAGCATCCAGCCTGCTGTACTCTCCTGAGCTCTCTGACAGCAGCTCCCAGTATGTCTGCTCGTGCTCATTTCCAGCCACTCCGTTCACACTCTCCAGAAACAACCCAAAGTTTGGGTCCTCCTTCACAGTGAACCTGGGCACACAGGGAGAGTCAGGGCATCTGTCTACGGCATGAATTGGTAAACGCGAGGCGCGAACCGCAGTCACCTCCACAAATAGGCTGTTATGCATGAGATCTCAAAGGGGGCTGGGTGGTCTCACTTAAAGTCCTGATGTGTCTCCTGCAGTCTCCTCATAGCGCTCAGCAGAACACCTCCCTCTACCGCGGAGCTGAAATAGGTCTCAGGAGTCACGTTAGACAGGTCATTCTCCACAGACAGTCGGATGGGAGTAGCCGGTCCTGCAGATCAAGTCAGATTCAGTTACGGTGCCACTTACGTGCAGACAGAAGTGACTCATTTAGGAGGATGTCGTCTTATTTATTCACCTGTTTCTGTGAGAGCTCTCTGTGTCAGCAGCAGAAGAAAGCCTGCGGAGAGGAGAAGAGCCGTCCTCGGTGCCATCCTGTACGCCCCTGTCTTTCAGATGTCGACTAACGCTGCGGCTCACTGTTTATACTGTGTCAGCCTGACTCTCATCTGCAGTTCTAGAAAGACTTCTCCTGCATGTCACACTGTAAAGACGTGTGTAAAGACTGAGTTTAAATACTCCCAGCCACAGACTGAAACTGTCTGTGAGTGTTTGCTCTTATGTGGCACTGAGTCACCGTTAATGTGTGCTTTATGATTAGAAGAACCACTGTTATCACGAAGGGGACTTAACGATCATTTCGGTGATTGATGATCTTGCAGGCCGCTGTGTTTCCTCAAAGGGTGGGAATAGAATGTTTGGTTGAGCTTAGATCGTTTATGTATTAACTCAAACGTATTCTTCAGAGAGCAAGAAAGGCCATATCTACATCCTTAAAGCAAATGGTATATTATGCAATCAGGATTTGGCCTTTTATGTAGAATAATGGATTTAAGTAGCACGCTGGAGCATAAAATCAATCCATCTTCATTTGTCTCCATAATGACAAGAGCTATAATCTCTACGCTTTGCAATGCTTTGGGCGGATAAAGGACCATTGGTCACGGTTGATAAAGCGGCCCACATCAAACAGAGAGAGGTGGGGCGGCGAATTCGCTCACATTGCGACGGCCGAGAGAACAATCGTTTTAAATTGGTCCGATTAACAGGCGGTACAATTGGCTAAAAATGATTTTGACTTCCTCTCAGGGGTGATGTAAGGCGTGTGGGGCCCGCTTGAACGCGAGTAACCCCGGCTGTTTTACCGAAAATAACCCGGGCACTGCAGCATCAGCACCGGGCAGCTGCGCAGGTGCGGCCTTTAAAGAGACAGCGGGGCCCAAAAAAAAAAAAAAAAAAAATGACACCGAAGCCCTCCTGGTGAACAAATACCGTCTACAAGTGGGCAGTGACAGCCGTGTCGCCGTGTCCCGGTAGTATGTGGCAGGAGGCGAAATAGAAAAGTGCAATCCTCAGCGGAGCTTTATCCCGATTCCATTTTCAATCCCCATCCCTCTCATTTCCCGAGAGACACGCGCCCACAGAATGGAAAATACATCTTTGAATTAGCGCGTGGCATCCATTCTAAAGAGTTTATAATCAAATGTGAATTGATTCCTTCTTTACGGTAGCCTCAAATAACCGTAACGTCTTTGAAACGTTCACACAGTCACCTCGGAAGTTTTTTTTTAATCATCATCTGTCTCTAATTTTGCCTTTTCACAATTTGCTCTCCTTTTTTTGTGTTTTTTTTTTGTTTTGTGAGAATGAGGATTATCGAGCGAGGATTATATCAAAACCAAAATAACATTTGTTCCCCCCTCCATTAGCATTCTCTCAGCAACGCCCTGTATCCCAGACCGGCGTGCGTACCACACACACGCACTAACCGGCACGAGGGCGACGCTGGCTGCTACATCGAGCTGCTGCTGCTGAGGCATCTGCATCTGCAGCGCCGTTTGCCCGATTTCCGCTTCATCCCAGATGTCCCAGCGTGTGAGTATTTCGATGCCAATTCGGATCGGATGGATTCACTGGACGGGATAATCCCACCGTGGAAGAAGGAAAACATGCCGGGCGCCCTGTTCCCCTGACGGCTCTCGGGGACGCATGCAGACACAGTTTGGGGCCGGGCAGGGTTTTAATGTGGGGAGTTGCTGGAGTGGATGCGGGATGCTGCGCGCCGCAACCCGAGATGTATTGACAAGGAGAACACAGTCCTGTCCGTTATTGCCTCTCGACCGATAGGGATTTTTTGCTGGACTCTGTCGCACTGTGAGCATCTTCTTGTTGTTGTTGTTTTCTTTTTTTTTTCCTCCTTCTGATGTCCATGGATTGGGCTGTTTAGGGATCAACTGAGCACTGTTGCTCTCATCCAGTGAGGTAAACCAAGGCTAAGCTGCTCACCTGGTCATTTCAACACACAATAGGTACGTGCAACGTGTGCGTGTGTGTGTGTGTGTGTGTGCGTGTGTGTGTGTGTGTGTGTGTGTGTGTGAGGGTTTGAGTGTGCATGTGTACAATGCAACACACAGCAGGAGTCTTATTGCATATGCGACCACGGCATTATTTACGACTATACCTAAAATAATAACAAATGCCTGAATAGTGTGTTTTCGTCCTATCGGTTTGTTGTTAACAGGTGCTTTTTAACGAGCTGGCAGCATCCCCCATCCCTGATAAGTCACTGCAGAGCACAGAGCCACCACACCACTGCAAAGCCACATTTATTAACCATATTTCCCCCCCGGGAGACATTTACAACGGCTGTGTGTGTTCACATGTCCTTGCCGACGGCCGCACATGACGGAACGTCAAGGCCCCCCAATCTGACGAAGAGGCCATCAAAAGCCTTTAGTGAGTTTATATGCAGACATGTAGGGGAAATTCACTAATGACAGGCTGATCAATAAAGGCCATATTGAATTTCCTTTAGCAGCGCTCTTCAGATGAGTATTTCGTATATACTGTATGTCATGGATAGAACTGGCACAGTGGATGTTTGTCTACTGCGATCGTGTGTTCAAACTTGACACAAGTTTTTTTTAATGCTGCTCTTAGGCTTGCTATAACTGTTCGCCTTGATGAGTGGCGTGCGCCATTTTTGTCAATATTTACTGGTTTACTGATTTTATTTAAAAAAAATACATTTTCATAAGTACCGTACAAGTGTGCCTGAACTATCACTAATCCATTTTAAGCCCATCATGTATATCTGCGTTTCCACATTACTTATTTATTTGCCAAAAGATGATCAAGGCAGCCCTGAATTGTTTGGCTATTTCTATGCCAATGTCTGACATGTGGAGAGGTCGTTTTCAACTATTTAAAAAACTTTTTTAGGAGAAAAAAAATCAGCATTTCACGGATGGCAGAGCACTATTTTTATTTAAAGTTGTATATACGTCTCCTGAGTTTTAAACATGATCATCGTTAAACTTTCAACTGATAATTGCATGGCTCTTTATTTCCAGGTATAAGGAAGTCACTTAGTGCGTTTATAACCACTTAACCTGATGAATGAAATAATGGCAACTGAATCTGACACCTCCACACATCATCAGTTTGCTGATATGGGTGAAATAAAGTGGTGCAGTTTTAGATCATTGTAAAGCTAATGGACCACTGCATATCATAAAAGATGCTTCAGAGAGGCCGTCTTGTCTAGAAGGAAATGTGCTGCAGGACTGAAACCGGATCCTGCTCCTCAGAAACTCATTCCCCCAACCAGCCCTTCATGAAATAAACTACAATCACATCACACCCCTTTGTGTCCACACGTCCAGTCTTCTATGAATCAGTCAACCAACTGGAAAAAAAAATAAACCAAAGCCGATCAATGGGTTGTGACTGATTCAATCTAAATCTGCATTTGATACGCTCCATGTGTGATGATGTGAGGCTTTTTTGTCTGGAAAGCAAGACAGTGGAGCTGAGCATGTCGTGTCCTCCTTTGCAGTCTTCCATCATGGCCGAGAGGACACTGGAGCAGGGCTCGGTCAGCATCCCCATGGAGGAGACCAAGCTCCCCAGCGGAGCGCCTCCGGAGGCGCCGCTGCTCATCCACTTGAAGAAAGTGGAGAACCACATTACAGAAGCTCAGCGCTTCTCCCACCTCCCACGCCGCTCTGCTGTGGACCTGGAGTTCAACGAGCTCTCGTACACCATCCGCGAGGGTCCCTGGTGGAGGAGGAGAGGTACTGCAAAGCTCAGTCTGTGTGGTAACGATGATGGATGGGCGAGCGAGCGCCACGCATAAAGATCAATATCTGGAGTGCAGGGATTCTCAGTAAAGCGCCTCAAAGCCGTAGTGATGTTTGAGACAAATACATACACACATATACATGCATGTATATTTTGTATCAATGTTAGTCTACTTCTCTTGCTGTGCTCTATTGTTCTGAGATACACTGTGTAGCCCAGCCCTGTTCGCACACACACACACACACAGAGGGACACACACCCACTTGCAAACTTCCACCACGTTGTAGCAGGTAGTGCGCCGGTGAGCTTTGCTGCGCTCAGCAGAGTTTAGACCTAGTTAATAATTTACACTCAATGGTTGGCACACTGCCTGCCTCGCGTTTCCCCGTGTTGTCTATGCGATAGGTGGTGAGTCAGGCCCACGATTGATCTTCTTATGAAATATGAACTCACCAACTCACCTTTATTAATGATGAGCCTCCAGCCTCTGGTCATGTGTGCTTGTCAACTAAACCAACCTGTGTAAACTGTTATGTTTAGCTGCTCTTGCCACGTTCTGCGTATTTAGCCGGACGAGGACAGTGGACTTAAGAGGAATCGTTTATTCACATTCGCCGCCTATAGCATCCTAAGGAGAGGCCCTGCATTATGCATTGCAGGTTGCCTTGTGTGTTATTTTCAGTCACTGTGAACGTCTGGCGGAGGAGTGGTTGTTGTTCCCCTGTAAAACCTGCATGTATGGAGAGCGTGAATGAGCAGGATCAGAAAGCACCTGATGCAGATGTTCTCGCTTCAGTACTCTCGGCTAAATCAACCTGTGGTATCTGCTGTAGTTTGCGTGGTCCCTTCGGGGGGGCTGCTTCTCCTCATTAGGCTGTTGACGTGTGAGCAGGAAGGGTCTCAGCTTTGACTAATTAAGCCTTGCCAGCCATTTACTCTCCTTCCAATCTGACTGAACCTCCTGTCATATACTTGTACATCCAGCCCCTTATGACCCTTTTCTGCCTCTCTAATTACTTTTGCCACTCACACGGTATTTTAATCAGGGTTTTGTGCTTACATTGCACATAAAATGTAACCTTCATGGTGGGGCTTATTGGTGTTTGTGTCTCATCTGGCCAACCAAGCTTACGGATTCTCTGCAGTTTCTGTCTGTCGAATTAAAGCTTTAAAACAGGTGTAATCACACTGAACTTTAGGCTGTTGTTTTTGCTGTGATTGTTGCTAACCAGATATAGTATATTCTTATATATGTCTCCTTTTAACTCCACATGGAAAGATTGCCGAGGAAGAAGTTGTAATACATTGAATGTAGAATTGTTTTATTTCGTTGTAGAAGGGCTGCGGAGGGTTAGTTGGCCACGAGCTGCCCTCGGTCTGCATTTGTTGTAGATTCTTCTTCACCATTTACACCCCAGACGTTGCCGTGGTTGTGAGCTGCTTGTTGAGGGTATTCTCCTGAAACACTTGCCCACAGACAGGAAGAGAGAGCGCGTGCGAGGCAAAGTGTTCATGGCTCCTGGTCGCCTCAGTATTTTTGCTGTATTGCTGAATTGTTTGGAGGAAGAGGAGTGTGGTCGTGTTTACAGATAAAATCACGTCTTTGTCTCAACATGCTGTGTGCATCTTGGACAGTTCTCCTTTAAAACGCATCACTGTGTACACAATAACAAGAGTTGCACACTGATTTGTTGAGTACCCCATGCTGCTTCAGTACTGTCATTTTCTCGCGGGACGGGAACAAAGAATGTACGATGATGATACAACGTTTTTTTTGTGTAATTGATTTTGGATAAGGAAGCCTTGCATTTGGTTATTTATTCCATTCGGTTGTAGACCATGTGGTCCGAGAAAGTCAAAGGGAGGCTATGTATTTTACAATATGATGTGGCAGCAGTTTATGTAGTGTCTGCGATGTCTGCTAAATGTCCTGATGTGGTGAATGGCACATTTGAGAATGATCAAGGAAATCAGATCTTATTGCTTCATTTTGGTTATTTTTAGTAGCAGATGTAGCTTTTGTGTCTCCAGAAGGAGCTGTGTCATGTCTGATAAATGGCCTTAGGTGATGTCACTTGAGTCATCATTAGCTGAAGATCAGACGAGCTTGCCAGACCTCTGTAGCGGTTCGTCTTTGCCTGTGGTCATCATCTTAAAGCTGCGTTAGCCGCGGCAAATATAACACCGGAATCCACGACCGAAACCGTCGCTAGTCGAGCTGCATCGTGTGTTGTGTAGGAAAATGCCATTAAAATAATTAATATTTAAGTGTACATCTGGAAGGGTCTAACAATACGCAGAATAAAAATGTTAGAAGGGGTAGTACTCATTCTATGCAGTTTATATAGACAGGTTATCTTATAGTTCTGTTGAGAGGCCTGTAGGCTTTTACATTGTGAATTAAACCATGAGACTATTCTTTAAATCATACTGAATACATCATACTGGAAATGTATATATACCTGCTGTGAGAATTGAGTTTCCATTTGTGTAAAAGGATCCAAGTTGAGGCGTGTGATGACCCCACTTCAAACTCAATAATTAGTCTAACGATTAATTTCTATATCAGACTCGATGTACACTGTCACGTGTTAAATCGATTTCTCTGTGATCATGTGTTCGCAGCTGCACGTAAAAAAAGACCCCATTGTTACGCAGAGGGTTGGATGATCAGCATGCGCCACATGCCAGAGCAGCGCTGCTTCACTTACAGCAGGCTGCTCTGCTCTGCCTGATGTAATAACCCTGCGGGGGAGGAGGGGGCATTGCCATTAGGCCACTTTACTCACAGAGGGAGGGTTCAGCTGCGCTGAGCCCCTTACACAGCTTGAAACGGGAAAAAGAATCCCTGAAGGAATGCGTGAGGGAAGGGGTGGCCATGAAAACAGGATACTTAAATGCTTTTTATCTTTCCGTGGCTGCAGGCTTTCCTATTGTGAGCTCTGCCTGATGGGCAATAGTACCAGCCAGGGAATTTCTCTGCTGGAGGGAAATGAAGTGTTATTTTCTACAGTGCTACATGGTGCAGTAAGTTCCATAATTCATAGAACATGAAACATACAGTAAAGTTGATATAACTCCACAACCATGTGCTACATGGTGCAACACACTTTCACTATATTTTAAACGTACTATTTGTTATCTTTGTGGTCAGGTAGGCTTTGATAAATTAATTAACGTAGTAATTAATGTATTTATGGCTCTCCATCTTTGGCTTTTTAGTGGTCTCTTAGCGGCTATGTGGGCTCTTTGTCTGTGATTACTAATGAAGGTTCAAAATACACTTTAGAACTATTTTGTGCATTTCGTAAAACCTATGAGTGTGGTTGATAGACTAGAATACTAAATATAACAAATGACTTTAAGCTTATTGTTTAAAATCTTTCTACCTGTATGTCTGAGACCAATTCGCGCCGTGTAAGTAATAGCTTTTTCCCCTTTCTGTTTTTGTCAGGTTACAAAGCCCTCCTCAAGTGTCTGTCGGGAAGGTTCAGAAACAAAGAACTGATTGGAATAATGGGGCCTTCTGGAGCTGGGAAATCCACTCTGATGAATATTCTGGCGGGGTACAGGTGGGTTGTGCAAGATGCTTCTTATCCTAATTCCCTTTGGCTGAAAATGGCTGTAATATAATCGTTTTCTGGTTGGAAACAGAGAAACCGGCATGAAGGGCAAGATCCTGGTGAATGGGCGACCAAGGGACCTGCGGACCTTCAGGAAGATGTCCTGCTACATCATGCAGGATGACATGCTGCTGCCACACCTCACTGTGAGGGAGGCCATGACGGTGAGGTCACCGGAAAAAAAAATAATAATAAACAGTTAAATACCTCACAAAATCACAATGTTAAAATCAACTTGTCTGTCTTTCAGGTTTCTGCCAATCTGAAACTGAGTGAAAGCATGCAGGTCAAAAAAGAGCTTGTAAGTCTGAATGCAGTGGTTGTATTTCCATTATTTTCAGTAATAGGTGTGCAAGACAGTAGCAGTTTGTATAAACGCTAATGCGCCTGATTCATCACATGGTTTCATCTTATTATAAAATAACACTTTGGCCATTAATGTCACATTAACTGTCTATGCATGAAAAACTATCTTTTTTAAAATATGGTCCGATGTACCGTGAATGTGTATTTTATCCTTATTGCCCACCGCAACTGTCAGTCGTGTGCGTCCCCATGTGACCACATCTGTTTCTGTGTGTGTCAAAGGTGGATGAGATCCTGACTGCTCTGGGTCTTCAGGAATGTGCACAGACACGCACCAACTGTCTCTCTGGAGGCCAGTGCAAAAGACTGGCCATCGCCCTCGAGCTGGTCAACAATCCTCCTGTCATGTTCTTTGATGAGCCCACCAGGTAGGATGTTACTTGGCTGGTTCTAATCTGTGACGCATCAACATGAATACCGGTTAAACAATGTCTCCGTGGATCTCCGTCTCCTCGCGTGTCCCGTAGTGGTTTGGACAGTGCGTCCTGCTTCCAGGTGGTTTCCCTGATGAAGTCTTTGGCTCTGGGAGGACGGACAATCATCTGCACCATTCACCAGCCCAGTGCCAAGCTCTTTGAGATGTTTGATAAGGTAACTTGAGTGCTTCTGGTGCGGCACACATTTGGCTTTCCATTAGCGGCTGTCCAGAGCAGGGCGCTACAGGTTAGCGTGATTCATTTCATCCAGCTGAGGAGCGGCACAGCAGTCGATACACAGTCCTGTTGTTTTGTCAGTGGTTCATATATTATACAGACAGTCAGTGCGTAGGAAACAATGCTGTATCTGTGTCCTTCCTCCAGCTGTATATCCTCAGCCAGGGCCAGTGCATATACAAGGGCACGGTCCCTTACCTCATCCCTTATCTGAAGAACCTGGGCCTGCACTGTCCAACGTATCACAATCCTGCTGACTTCAGTAAGTCATGCAAACTCCTTTAGAACAAGCGCGCGTCCGCGTTGGACCGTGTTTTTGTTTCTCACCCGCTTGTCCTGTCTGTCTTCAGTCATCGAGGTGGCGTCGGGGGAGTACGGGGATCTTAATCCGGTGCTGTTTGAGGCTGTCCAGGGTGGCCTCTGTTCCGAGGAGAGCAAGAAGAACTCCAGAGACAAAAATGACTCTTCCTCTCCCTCTCATTGTCCCAGTGTGAGTGGTACCCCCCCCCCCCCCCCCCCCCTATCACCTGGACCCACAAATGTATGTTTTAGACTATCACACGGGATAGCCTCTCGTCACATGGTAATAAGCCCTACTTCTACAAAACACTGAAAATTTTAATTTCATCAGACTTTATGATTTTCCTTCAGTGATTTCTGATGGATTATCTGCTTCCATTAAGCCATAAGGTCTATACTCGTTTCACCAATGGTCTATTTTGACCAGCGGTTCTTGATAACTGTTTAAATAGGTAGTCACCTGTAACCGGTTCCTGTATAAGTTATCCAAACGGTTCCCGTCTCATCCACTCCATCAACCTTTCTCCTCAGGCTCTCGCAGCTTCTTCTAACTCGCTCTTTGTCAGCTCAATTATTCAACTTTGGGAGCATTAGCTTAATGCTTAAACCATAAATGTAAACCACCAAGAGCCCACTGATGTATGATTGTTTCTGCATGATGCAATTTTGACCTTCTAATCCTTCAAATATTTGATCGGTTTATTGATTGTCATCTGTTGCCCTTTCTAACTTGTGTTTTCCATGGAAACATCGGCAAGTAACCTTTACACTAATAGCAAGACATTATGATGAATTTCATCCTTATATACGTCAAAGCCTCTTAACATTCATCTTATCCCCCTTTGCAAGATTCAAGATATTGTCTTTCACGCCCACTCAAAATACGCCACCATTCATCAACTATGTGTCACCTACAGTGTTTATTTTCAGAAATGTAATTCCTTTCAGGATTTTTTTGTCTATACTGACATTATAAAATTGTCGAGTGAAAGTGAAATTAGAAGGAATTGGGACGGTTTGAATATTTTGTGAATTATGAACTCAAATAACATATTTATCACATGACGTAAAATACTATTTAAAAGAAAACAAACTGCTTCTATTTTTCTTATTTTCTCAAAGTGAAAAAAGGGTATGAGTTGTCTTTCAAAGGTTGTCTTATGTTTGTGTACTGTATATTCTATATGTATAATTTAAAATGGTTTACATATTTAACTACTTGTTCTTACTTCTTACTCGTTCTTTCTCCACAGGAAACTGGAACACTTGAGAAACACAGCTTTGCCACCAGCACATTCACACAGTTCTGCATCCTCTTCAAAAGAACTTTTGTAACGATATGCAGAGACATGGTAAAACAATTGGGCCTGCTATGAAAAAAGGTTTAGCTTGACTCCTGACATCAGTAATGGCTTTTCTTGTCGTGTTGATGTTCATTTTGTGGTTTCCAGGTGCTGACCCACCTCAGGGTGATGTCCCATATTTGTATTGGAGTGCTGATTGGCCTGCTTTATCTCAATATCGGAAATGATGCGAGCAAGGTCTTCAACAACACTGGTTTCCTCTTTTTCTCCATGCTGTTCCTCATGTTTGCTGCCCTGATGCCCACCATCCTAACCTGTGAGAGGCTGAATCTCTGGATAGATAAGAAACCTTCACTAGCTGTTTGTTTTTCTTGTATGAAGTGAAAAGTGTCTTAACACTGCCGTCGTTCCACAGTTCCTCTGGAGATGTCCGTGTTTATGAGGGAACATCTCAACTACTGGTACAGCCTGAAGGCCTATTATTTAGCCAAGACCATGGCTGATATACCATTCCAGGTAATACTAGAATGAAATAGCACATAATGGTATGGACATGAATACAGTTTATTTCAACAGAGCAACGCTTGAAAATCTCTTCTCCAGGTGCTTTGTCCAATAATGTACTGTAGTATTGTGTACTGGATGACTGATCAGCCGCCAGAAGCGGTTCGCTACCTGCTCTTCATGGCTTTGTCGACATCCACAGCCCTGGTGGCCCAATCCCTGGGTCTGCTTATAGGGGCTGCATCCACGTCTCTTCAGGTAGGCAAACCGGCACACCTTTAAGTCTTTCTCCACTAGAAAATGGGTCATTTAGATTTTTGCAACTTCACTTGGGCGTTTGACCTTAACTGGGACGGGAAAGCTGAAGCTTCCAGTGCACATACACTGAGAATGAGTTTTTAATAGAATTAGGAGACAATTGTTGCCGGTGGTTTTGTTTAATGGCCCCATGACAAGGAATGTAACACAGCGCTGAACTGTGGTTGGGTTGGATTGCATTGTGGGTAATGTGGGCACAACCAAGAACAATGGTTGGATTACATGAGACGTTCACTCTGTTTCTGCTGCATTGACTTTGATCCTTTACTTAAATGTCCATCATGAGTCCAACAGTATGATAGAAGTACAATGCTAAATCTGCACACTGTTCCTATTAGTATCATCAGACAATTTCCTGTATTGGAACAGTTTTTAATTTGAATGTTACTCATTTGCTCCACAGGTGGCAACCTTTGTGGGTCCAGTCACAGCCATACCCGTACTTCTCTTCTCTGGCTTTTTTGTCAATTTTGACACTATTCCAAAATACCTACAGTGGAGCTCTTATCTTTCCTATGTCAGGTACAGTTTATGTTGCCCACATTTTTCAGAGAGTGTCAGACACTATTTTTAGATTTTTGCTTAATGTATTTTGGGTTATCTGTCTCGTCTGTTGTCTTTCAGGTACGGCTTTGAGGGGGTTATACTCTCTATCTATGGGATGAACCGGTCAGAGCTTGAGTGTCCGGGTGTGGTGTGTAAATTCCAAAAGCCGGAGGAGGTCCTGCAACTGCTTGACGTGGAGGACGCTAAGCTGTACGTGGACTTCATTGTGCTGGGGGTTTTCTTCCTGGTCCTCAGACTAGCAACTTACCTGGTTCTACGATACAAAGTCAAGTCAGAGCGCTAAGACGTCCAAAGGATGATGGATTTGAACACCTGCACCTTTCCTCGCAGTGTGGGATAGTAAGCAAACATATAGTCTCTCTTTTTCTGTCTTTACTTTATATACATATACAAAAACTTACACATCCAGCACATGAAGTCATCACAAAGCTGTGCTGGACCACCAAACTGTACAGTATAATATTCTCTTTTAAGCATTTTTCAAGAAAGAAGAAAAATGTGTAGTGCGTTCTCCCATTGTTGTCCTTCAGGTAATAGTATTTCCGCCCACCATTACCTTTTCAAAAATATTGTGTATCTGCAGTCTATGTAAACAGAGTACTCAACGCACCAGAAAGCATGTGTCTTTAGTTTAAACGGAGAAATGTTCATTTAGCCGCAGCGTTTATGAGGACTCGTAGTGACCATCATGGTGCAGGAGTGTCCAATAACCTGTGTTTTCACAATTTGATGCCAAACTGATGATCCAAGCTCATTTTTGGATCAGAATCTCGTTTATTCATTCGTCATTGGACACCACCAATGAAGATGCCGCAGGAATACTATTTCACGATACATGCCCTCTTATTTCCATCAGGAAAAGTAAAAAACTTTCAGTGCCGGAAAGCTTTTGTGCGACTTCTCCTTCTGCGGTAGGAGCATCTCAGCAGGTATCCCTACCAAAACGCTGAACACGATGGCTTTTTCTCTGAGGAATTTGGACAAAACTAACAAACTGCCAGTGAATGACTTTCCTGACTTTACATCCCCAGTGCTGGTCATGTTTGCAGGACCTTCTGCAGTATCATTAAAGCTAGAGGAACGGTTTAACGTGGTCTTCAACAAAGATGGTGTGGATTCACCCCTGCAACAAGGCCCATTGTTCCATAATTTGTTTCCTCTTTAAGAGAGGAAGCATTCAGTTAACAGGGAGCAGATTGCAACATGGGAGTGGTGTTACAGGCTGATTCTGTAGTTCAAAGAGTCTAATCGGCATTACACCTTCGACACATATCTTTGAACTGCGTGTTTCCACTTGTTGTATAACTCTTGAGCCGCCTCCTCCCTGAGCTGAAGGGAAATCACTTTGTTTTTTTATCCTTTTCTCCTCCAGCTTTGCTGACGTCTGACAGATGTGTGTTGTCCAAAACAATGCCAGGTACTTGAAACGTTGGCTGGGCAGTTTTTGTGCCTCTGATCTGGAATGATTTGAGTTTCCTCTGCTTCATTATTTGCACCTCCACCTTATGTATATGTACATGCTGCACACACACACACACACACACACACACACAGGTTCTTATGCATACAGACCTACACCCACAAACACTCACAAGAAAACATACATTTACCCCCTGCAATGTTTAGAAAGAAACCTCCTTGTTCTGGGGCGATGCAAATATTTTACAATAGACTTGCTATGAAATATTTCTTACTTAAACTATGCTACTTGGTAACCCTTATTATAAAGCATAAAATAATAAGTATATAATCAGTGATTGTACAGTGAAAATGTTATGCTGTAAACAAATGTATATTTGCACTTTTCAATGTTTTTTTTTATTTATTTGAATTTTATTTTTGTTATACATATATACATATATAAATATACAGTCCCCGGCCAAAAAAAAAGTTCACACACTCTAATATTTTGTAGGACCGTCTTCAGCTTTGATTACGGGATGCATTCGCTGTGGCATTGTTTCGATAAGCTTTTGCATTGTCACAAGGTTTATTTCCATCCAGTGTTGCATTAATTTCTCACCAAGATCTTGTATTGATGATGGTAGCAAAAAGCCTTCTCCAGCACATCCCAAAGATCCTCAATGGGGGGAAGGTCTGGACTCTGTGGTGGCCAATCCATGTGTGGAAATGATGTCTCGCGCTTCCTGAACCACTCTTTCACAATTTGAGCCTGATGAATCCTGGCATTGTCATCTTGGAATATGCCTGAACCATCAGGGAAGAAAAAAATCCATTGACGGAATAACCATTGATGGTCATTATGTATATTCAGGTAGTCAGCTGACCTCATTCTTTGAGCACATAGTGTTGCTTATGCAGTAATTATCCAATAGGAGGCCCGTTACTATTTGTTTAGTTAAATCCAGGTGGCAACTTTCTTTTTGGCCTGGCAGTGTATGTATATATGTGTGTGTGTGTCTGTGTGTGTGATGCTTGAAAGTATAACGGGAAAACAGCAACCGAATGTTGCATGTTCACAGGAATGAAATTTATGAAATATTAAATTTCCGATTGAAGCGTAAAAATTTAATTTCCCCATCCAAATGTATGTATCTTGCCATGTTTGAGGAGATGCAAATCCTCCACTTTCTGCTGAACTATTATAGAATATCTGTAAACAAGTGCTTAACGGCTGTAGATAAAAAAAGAAAAAAATTGGGAGTGAAAAGTTCCATAGTAATGTGTGAAATGGGCTGGAAGCAAGACCACCAAATGTATCATTGGGTTGCTACAGAGACTGGCAGCCTCTTTGGGAACAAACTGCATGAGTAAACTGCAGTTTTATGATCATAGATCTGCTTCTCAGTCCTGCTCAGACAGAAAGCTGCAGGGAAAGGTTTGGATTCTGTCATTAATAGCAATAGTAAATATTGTGATGTTTGATTGTTAAACCTCCAAAAACCTGTGACATTAATTATTTAATATGTTTTATATTAAGACATTGATATGAGCCCATTTGTTGCTATCAGTTTTACTATGTGCAATATCCATCCAAAGGTATTTCAACTAAATGGGGCCAATTTCTACAGAGACAAATTTGAGGCTGCAATCTTTCTTTTCCATCTCTTCATTTAGTAATGTTTTGTTGCTTCTGTTCGCTGACTAATTTGGTGGGTTTGTTAAATTAATTTCTGTGTTTACATTTGAGGGACAGAAGCATAATGAGGAAAAATACTGGTGCTGTAAGCTACCAGGCGGGTAATTCAATTTTAATTTCAGGGCCAATTGTTAGCGGAGAGAAATGTGTATTACATAAAGTCTGTTTTAAAATCCACACAGCATATATATATATATATATGTCTGCCTAATTCCAAGAGGAAAAAAAAATAGAAATGAAACCTCTGATGGAAAGCGGGGAGGATCAGTGTTGAAGTCCTAAAGAAGTCCTATGGTAACAAAACATGTTAATCGTTTGACCAAAGAAGAGGCTCTAAAAAAGTCACTCGGAATGTGTGTAGATATTCAAATCCAGATGGATTTTCTTGATTTCGTAAGATCTGCTTTGCAGTGTCCCTTACAGGTCAGATTGGTGATAGTGACAGATGTTTCACGATGTGTTTTGGCTCCGCTAGCATTACTTCAATTGCGTGTCAGCAGTGTTCTTTAAGAGACTGTGTACAATGAGGAAGGTATGCTCATGTCAAAATGCTTTGCCATCTGACATTTTAATTTATCATCTCACTATTCAAAACTTTGCCTTTTTGTCATAATAAGCCACCAGACTACTGTGCACTCATGCATGATGAATAATAATACACAGGTTATCCCTACAGAACGTTCCGTTGTTAAACATTTAAAAATGGAAAGCTATTTAACACTGATTTTTTTCTTTTATTTTTGTTTGTCGGAATTACATTCATTTTCAGTTTAATTTATGGTTTCTCAACTCAAAAAATGCAAGTTCTGTGTACTGAACGGTGTTCCAAGGATTATAATAAAGATAATTTATAACCTTTGCCTCCGCTCCCTGAGATGATCAAATACTGACTGTTAGTTCACACTTATTTGTGCAAACGTTTATTTAGTTAATATATGGTTACTTGTGCTTAAACAGATACCTCACCAACAGGTATATCAGTGCCTCAAATGAATTATTTAAGTACACAAGGTTTTTGACATCAATGATGCGATCTTTGGGAGTGTTTGTCTTTTTTCTTTTTTATACAACTTTTTGTTCCCTCGTGATATCGATGTGACACTGTTTCAGCATTAATGTCCCGTAAGAGGCATGTTAACAATCTTGGTCAGTGTTACATGTCAGGATTTGAAAAAGAAACAATTTTCTTTGAAGGCCAATACCTCCAACTTTGAACCACTTTGCAAGCGGTGTTATTTTGGAAAGAACAAGAAGATTGTTTTACAGCAGTTTTCTACATCCTCTCATGCAAAAAGTTATATTGGTTCAGGTCAGGAAACTGCATTTTAAATGTGTACTTTGAGCTGCTTTTGTTGTTGTCTAGCGCTGGTTGTTAATCAGACTTAAATCCGATAGGATAAGATGGACCTTTGTTGTCACAACGGGGACATTTACAGGATAACAGCAGCAATGTAAGGTGCACAACGTAAAAACAAGATACAAAACAGTTTAAAATAGTGGTTATAAACTAAAACAAGAATCTACAGTAGCTGAAATTGAATTAAATTAAAGATATACAGAGATACAAAATAATACTGATACACAGAGAACTATCATTGCACATGTTTAAGTTTCTGTGCAGCCTCACAGCAGCAGGGAGGAAGGAGCTGCTCCATCACACACCGGGGGTAAGTCAGTTGGTGGCTGAAGGAGCTGTTAACAGCAGCCAGGGTGTCCTGCATGGGGTGGGAGGTGTTGTCCATGAAGGATAATAATTTGACTGCAAAATAATCGAATAGGTTTTAAATGCAAACCATTACAAGGCCTCAACCTTTTGACGCAGTTGACGCAGTCACTTTTGCCACACCTGTCGTTTTATGAAGACTCTTGCTCGTTGTTTCCGGTTTGGTTTTACAACTTCCGCCTCCTACATTGATCGACAGAGTACCATCTTGCTGTTTATTTAATCTATGCTGTGGACCGGCATTTTCCCACAACACCCTGCTCCTGCTCTCACAAATGACGAAAATGGCGGACAACGCATCATCGGTACGGTTTCAAGCTACACATTTTAATTTGAGAGACATTTACCCGTTTCGGGATGCAAATAAATACTTTATTTCTTACAGGTCGAGATTGTTGAGGGCTGTCGCCTTCCTGTTCTTCGTAAAAACCAAGAACACGAGGACGAATGGCGTAAGTATTGTCCGGTTGTTTTCCTATGCTAAGCTAGCTAATGCTAACTAGCGAACCTCAGCTGTTGTTACCTGACGCCTCGGCCTCCAGTTAAAGCACTGTAAACAGCACAGTCACAAGGCACACATTTAACTGTGCAGGGTAAACGGATTTGGTTTGAATACTTGCTGGAACTACGCTTACATCCACCATGCAATAAACAAGCTAGCTGTTGTGAATGTCTTTTAATAGAAAATGTGTTTTTAGGGGAACCTGCATGAAATCCCTCTGACATTTCTCTGTTGTTTACAAATGTGAATCAAATTGTTCAGCTTTTATAACTGGATGCCTAAATGAAAACGTTCTCACATTTAAAGGTAATATTCGGGGGAAAGTGGTCCACTGGTTGCACTAATGAGAATTGTAAGAGCTGCAACAAAGTTAGCAGAGTTCGTAATAGTGGAGCTTCAGTGGCACTTTGCTCCTCTGACATCGCTCAGCTGGAGCCTCCTGTCAAACTGGGGTTTGTGCCTAAACGGCTGATATTTCATTATAATACAAATTAAAACAATTTTTGTATTAGGATTATATATATATATATATATATATATATATATATATATATATATATATCGTTTTCCTCTACTTGTTAGTTTCTCGTGACACCTTTTGATTCATCTCCGAGGGGTGCAGTTTTTTAAACGTCTAGCCAAACCCACCCACATCTGTGTATTACGAGTTACGGTTTTGACTTACAGTTGTCGCTGAAGAACATTCCAAGACTCAAGACAGTTCATGTAAAATATAAAAGTTTTGTCTCAGTTGAGAAGATAAGAAAGAAAAATAATTGGCCATATTTTTTAGGTTATTTTATCTATTATCTTTGCAGTAACAAAGATAATAGATACATGGTTTTATGGAGGTCCATGGCAATACGTTTGCTAATTTGAGTACATGTTATTTGCAAGTTCTTTTTAATTGAACTTATCTGCATTTCTTACAGCGTTGGCCGAAATTTTAAGTGTGAAGGAAGTCTCTTCGAGAAAGCTCTTTTATGTTCACTATATTGACTGTGAGTATACTTTGTGTTACGTATTGATTTTCTTTGACATTTTAACTGCAATTGCAGTCACTTTACAGACTGAACTACATGACTGAGAACCTGCGTCTGATGTCTTTTTGTTTGTGTCAAACTGCTTTTGTAAAAAGTCAACAAGCGCCTGGATGAGTGGGTCACAGGGGACAGGCTGGACATGAAGAAGCTTCAGTTTCCTAAAAAAGAAGCTAAAACACCAACCAAGAACGGCCTTCCAGGCTCCCGTCCCAGTTCCCCAGAGAGAGAAGTGGTGAGCGCATGCTACGCTAATGTTCATTTCCTCACTCTATCAAATCTGTCCGGTTGTTACGGTGGTCTTATTGATAATGATATTCAATAAATAATTGAATAAACTGTAAAAAACGCTGTATATCTTGTGTTTGCTATGTATAATTTCTTTTTATGTTCAACCACAACATTATTAACGCAAAATCATTTTTAATGCTTTTATTATGAAAGGTGGTAGTTGTGTATACATCAAATCCCTGAATGTAATCTAAGGGTTAGTGTGAATGCTATTTAACTGGTTTCCTTTCCTTTTCATCAATTCAGAGAAAGAGTCTAGATCTGAACGTACAGTCGGCCACAGCTCCTTCCAGAGGCAAAACCCTCCCCACACCGGTAACACTTGAATTTACACAATCTAGAAATGACTGGTACCTTGTTTGAAACCGGTGTGTTAACATGCATTTTGTGTGATCACACAGCTGTCGAGTCATGCTGAACTGCACGGGAATCCAGAAATAAATAACCATGAAATTAAAAAGGAAGATCCTGAGCCGGTCGTGCAGATCACTTCTGGAAGTGGTTTGACTCACAGTGTGACCAAATGTTTGTCCGGTGTTTGCACTGGGCTTGTCAAGCCACATTTCAACATCAAATCTTTCAAGGTAGCTGGTATTTCTCTGTTTATCTTTTACCCATTCATGTTGTGTTAAAGATGGAGTAGCCTATGAGTCTATCAGTATCTACAGATGTACAGTTGAACAAACATAATACATTGCACAATGGAAAGTTGTCGATGCCGTTAGTTTGACAACATAAAACCGGTTAACAATTTTAGTTTGAACTCAGTTGCACCGGATTCGTATCTGTTAAGTCTTCAATTTCAATAGTTTCATCTAGAGATAACTCACGCTAAAAGCTGCTTGATGTGATAAGCTGTGGCCCTGTAACAAGACTCTGTCCTAGCTCGTATCACACTAATTCTGATAAGTTAAAGTTGTTGGTCTAGTTCAAATTTCAAGCCAAATGACAAAAAAAAAACATTTGTTTGCTGCAGAAGAGAAAAGTAGAGGCCATCCCCATGGCAACTCAGGTACCCCCGACCCTCCCTGTGCCCTCCCTGCCAAGTTCAACTGAAGCCTCTCAGGCATCTGTTTTTCCTGCTGTGAGGGAGCCCAGCACTTTTAAGTCCCGTGAAGACCACGAACCCATCTCCTCGCTCACAACGGTGAAGAAAACTTTATTATCTTAAATGCTGGATTAACTTGGTTTCGTTTTTGTTTTTTTTTTGTTTTTTTTACTGGTTATTGCCTAACTTTTGATTTCTATGTTACGATAGAACGGAACGGCCCGACGAATCATTCCCTCGCAGCCTGGTAGGAAGAGAAAAGCTAACTGTGGGGGAGCTGATGAGGTATGTAACTTCATTTATATGTCAGTCCCCGCAAGTAATGCATACATTTCTACAACTAAAAAGTACAAATGCCTATAGAATTACCTCTTACCCTTCAAAGAACTATTTGTATTAATATTAATTTACTCCAGTTTTTAAAAAATGACCATAATTACTGCAGGTATTTTTATTTGCAGGAATATCACGTAACGCTTTTTTCACATGTATCTGTCAGAAAATGAATCTGCCCTTCAACCATGCTAGGCAGTTTCAGTAAGAAGCATTTTATTCCCCTTTCATGGTTCCTGAAAGCTTAATTGTTGTCTCCCCTTCTGCCAGATGATAAAGGTTTTGCAGTATAACAACCCTCAAAGTGCCAGTGTCTTTCTTCCACCACCAGAGGTCAGTTTTTATCACCACACATTGATTGTATGCTGCTAGTCCTTAGGGGTTGGTTACATCCACTGTGTCTGTTCATGTTACCTAATCAATGGATAGGTCTCTTAAAATACATATGCTCCTTTCCGATCAAGCTGCATGAATAAAAACTGCAGTAAGTGTGTAAAAAGTGTTCTCTCTCTCTCTCATGTCTGCATCTCCAGGATTCCCAAGACAGCTCAGACGGCATCCCGTCAGCACCCCGCATGACGGGCAGTCTCGTGTCGGACCGCAGCCACGATGACATCGTCACCCGGATGAAGAACATCGAGTGCATAGAGTTGGGACGGCACCGACTGAAGCCCTGGTACTTCTCACCGTACCCACAGGAGCTCACCACTCTACCCATCCTCTACCTCTGCGAATTCTGTCTCAAGTACCTCAAAAGCCTGAAGTGTCTCCAGAGGCATTTGGTAAGAATCATCAGTAGGTCGCCATCTTAAGCACTTCATCGCTGGTCACATGACGCTCATCCTCTTTTGTTTTACGTCTCTCGCAGACTAAATGTAATCTAAGGCATCCTCCAGGCAACGAGATCTACCGCAAAGGCACCATCTCATTTTTTGAGATCGACGGCAGGAAAAACAAAGTTAGTAAAGGGGGGGATATTTTTCACTCCCTCCAAGACGTTCTTTGAAAGCATTTGTATATTTTTGACTAATATGTCTGTCATGTTCTTCCAGAATTATTCCCAGAACCTGTGTTTACTCGCAAAGTGTTTCCTGGACCACAAAACCTTGTATTACGACACGGACCCTTTCCTCTTCTATGTAATGACGGAGTACGACTCCAAAGGCTTCCACATAGTGGGCTACTTTTCAAAGGTGCACAAATGAACCGCAAAACCGTTGTAACCTTTTGCTGCAGTGTGTGTGTATACACAACATCCACTCTCAACACTGCCCCAATAAACGGGGGTCCCTAAACACAACTTCCATTTTTCAAATTTCTCCATGCAGGAAAAAGAGTCGACGGAAGATTACAACGTCGCCTGCATCCTGACCTTGCCTCCCTACCAGCGGAGAGGCTACGGCAAGCTGCTCATCGAGTTCAGTGAGTGCAGCCGTGACTCTGTGACAGTAAATGTACCTACGTGGAAGCCCGTTTTCTGTGCCGAGTTCAGCTCTGCTAGTGTGTGTGTGTGTGTGTGTGTGTGTGTGTGTGTGTGTGTGTGTGTGTGTGTGTGTGTGTGTGTGTGTGTGTGTGTGTGTGTGTGTGTGTGTCAGGTTACGAGCTGTCGAAGGTAGAAGGGAAGACGGGGACTCCGGAGAAGCCGCTGTCTGACTTGGGTCTTTTGTCGTATCGCTCTTACTGGTCCCAGACCATCTTGGAAATTCTCATGGACCTTAAACCCGACAACGGAGAAAGGCCGCAGATTACAATCAAGTACGTCTCTCGTGGCAATTCACCTCAACCTTCTTAAACCTTGGATTGCTGATATAAAGTGGTTTTGTAGTCTTTGTTGTAGTTAACTTGGTTTCCGCAGCAATAAATATTTCATCTGCTCTGTTAATAAAAACATAACATCTGGTGTGGAACAGGCTACGCATGTACCCGTGTTCTCTCGTTCACAACCATGATGATAATTAAGTAGCCTGGAGGACAGGTTAAAGGAACGTAGTCTCTCAATGTAATCAAATTTGCAACTTCCTCACAAGATTCAGCAACTTTTGGAGCCGACGGCTGGTTTGGTTTGATACTTAAAAAAATCAAGCATACTTTGTTTCCTTAGAGACACCAACTTTAATCATCTAAGAATAAGTTTTAATTATAGCAGTTAAATGATCCCCTTTTCATTTGAAATGTTCTTTTGAACCTTCAGTGAGATCAGTGAGATCACCAGTGTAAAGAAAGAAGACGTCATTTCAACGCTTCAGTACCTAAACCTCATCAACTATTACAAGGTGAGTGTCCCTCATACTCAGCCGTCCCGTCCTCTGTGACACACTGAACCTCCACACTTACAATCGCTAGTCTTCATCAGTGGTTTCCATTTATCATTTACATTGTTTATTTTTATAAAATGAAATATAATTCCGTAAAAATATTTCCGTTGTTTTGTGTGGAGCGACATTTGATGCCAACGAGCAGGCAGCTGATCCAAGCTGCTAGTGGTCTCCACTCCGATGACGTAGTGATGCAGCCGTTCTTCCTTGTTTTCTTTTTGTCTCCTGAATGTAGGGTCAGTACATCCTCACCCTTTCGGAGGACATTGTGGACGGTCATGAAAGAGCGATGCAGAAGAGACACTTGCGTATAGATCCAAAATGCCTTCACTTCACACCAAAGGACTGGAGCAAGAGGGGCAAGTGGTAGAGGCCCGGTCAGGCCCGCTGAATTACCCCCCCGACCCCCTCCTCCCAAAATCGCCATATAGCAGACGTGAAGCAAACAGCGGCTCAGATCAAGGCTTTCGTCGAGGTTTTCACGTACAGCCTCGAAATCTTTTTCAACACAGGACTCTTTTTCTGATAAGACACAATAAACTTAGATTGTTTTATTGTGAATACTTATTGTATATTGTGAATTTAAAAAGGATAGACTGATTAACCGTGACACCGCCAAAATGGACTGCACACCTTCTACTGTATAAAAGATCCTGTTTATGACCGATGTGCGTTTCAAAGTCAGATATGTTCGTTCGATAGTGTAAACGTATGCCCAGCGGGGCAAACTGACTTGACCAACTAATGGAAACAATATTGTTTTATACATCGCTTCATCTGTTGACTTATCCACATTATGTAAAAAACCACAAAGGGGATTTATCTTTCATAAATTCAACAAGCAAAGGAGATGTTAAGTAATGTGATTTTTGTCAACATGCTTTGTATCTGCCACACAAAGTGGTGTTAACATGTTGTGCAAATTATTAATGTATGACACTTTATTTCAATATCCCTTTAGTCTTAAATGTAAAAAGTACAGTTCTTGGATGTCTCTTTAAACACTGAGACAGTATTGTCTTCACTTTGTACTTTGGGTACAAACTGTCCAGCAATTAAAATCTCTCTCCAACTCCTTCTTAAAAGAGACTTAATGAAAATAGGACTGTGACATTAAACAGTGGGCCGATGAAAGGAACACACTTTTAGGATCTCTCGCGAGCACAAAAGTTCTAATTCTCACAGTAACTTTTTAGTTTATTGTGTTTCTCCTCCAGTGCCTAGTTTTATTGTTTTGTCTTTTAACTGCGTGGTCAGAAATGTTCTAGTGGTAATAACTTGTAGAAAGAAAATATATATATATATATATATATATATATTTAAATAAACAGCCAAAACCACTTGGATGCAGAAACCCCTTTGGAAGAGTTTCCGTTGTTAATGTGAACTGAGAGCTGACGTGGACACTTTGGGTTTGTAATCCTTCAGTTTGTTTTCATATCCCTGTTTGTAAGTATTTATGCTCTTTGTCATCATTCAGGGGATTCTTCCTTTTTATGATGTAATTCAGTCTCTCGATCATCGGTGTGCAATGAGACAAATCAATTCCCCGTGTTGAAATGTATGTTGCTCATAACTGTACATACTGGACCTGATTGTAAAAAAAATAACGAAAAAGGGTCAAAGACCGAAGCCATGTTGAACTGTTAGTGGAATGTAAATTTTGTGTACAGTTGTCTTGTGTTTTTTTTACTTAATGTAAAGCAACTGGCTGCACAATATCAACAGGAAATGAAACATAGAAATGGGATCTTTCCTTCAGTTTGTGTTTTATGTTTACATGTCGCAAAGGTTATGGAATTGACCCGTTAACCCGTAATTGACCCGTTTAAAGGATTTCAGTAAATCTTGTACAGTATGATTTGAACGTTTAATATAAAATTGTTCCTGAATTGATATAAAAAAAGAATAATGAAACCATAAAACAAATGTACTCCTGTGTGTCTTTACCCCATTCGGTGTGCACCTTTTTTATTGTCTTGACATCCCGGAGAACCGGCTTCCGTCTAGAGATCCCGAGATGAACAGTATTTCGGATTCATGTTGAAAAAATAAATAAAACTGTTGGTGGTAATGTGTGAGATTATCATGTGGAAAACCCTAAATGAACGCAATGGGGGCTCTCTTTTCTTGCAAGTCTGCGTAACAGCCACCAGGGGCGACCTTGAGACTCACATGCTCTCTCTCTTGGTGCATAATCTAATTTGATAAAAGTTCAAACGAAAAAATGAAGCAAGGGGCGTGTTTATTGAGAATAAAATGGAAAAGTCTGTTGCAGGTGTCGAGGCGCTGAGGACACTGAACAACACGTGGGCACCTGCAGCGGATCAGAACTGTCGATCCAGTCTACAGGTACAAGTCCCTTTTTTTTATGAACTTGAAAAGTGTCTATCGCAGCGCCGCAAGGTCACTCAATGCAACGCCTGTTTGTGTGCGGTTTCGGTGTTCAGGACGGAACAGATTGGGCGAACGGTTGACGGTGTGAAACCTTTATTATCTTGCCCTGCGGGGGTCTATAAATGGAGGGGCGTTCTTTACTCGTTGGATGGCCGTGGCGCTGCTTAATCTTCAACCAAGTCAGCTCTGGTGAAACCTCTCACACCTATTTCCTCTCTGCACCTGGCAGAGCCAGATAATATTCTCACATTGCTCATTTCTGACATTTAGTTCATTTCCTCATCCCAAATACTGGCCGGCGGCAGATTTTGTGACCTCTATATACAGGACTGTCTCAGAAAATTAGAATATTGTGATAAAGTTCTTTATTTTCTGTAATGCAATTAAAAAAACAAAAACGTCATGCATTCTGGATTCATTACAAATCAACTGAAATATTGCAAGCCTTTTATTTTTTTAATATTGCTGATTATGGCTTACAGCTTAAGAAAACTCAAATATCCTATCTCTAAATATTAGAATATTTCCTCAGACCAAGTAAAAAAAAAAGATTTATAACAGCAAAACAAAATCAAGCATTTGAAAATGTCCATTAATGCACTCAGTACTTGGTTGGGAATCCTTTTGCACGGATTACTGCATCAATGCGGCGTAGCATGGAGGCAATCAGCCTGTGGCATTGCTGAGGTTTTATGGATGCCCAGGATGCTTCAATAGCGGCCTTTAGCTCATTTGCATTGTTGGGTCTGGTGTCTTTCAGCTTCTTCTTCACAATACCCCACAAATTCTCTATGGGGTTCAGGTCAGGGGAATTGGCAGGCCAATCGAGGACAGTAATGCCATGGTCAGTACACCAGTTACTGGTGGTTTTGGCACTGTGGGCAGGTGCCAGATCATGCTGGAAAATGAAATCCTCATCTCCATAGAGCTTTTCAGCAGACGGAAGCATGTAGTGCTCTAAAATCTCTTGGTACACAGCTGCATTTACTCTGGACTTGA
Organism: Apeltes quadracus; assembly: GCA_021346845.1. NCBI lineage: Eukaryota > Metazoa > Chordata > Actinopteri > Perciformes > Gasterosteidae > Apeltes > Apeltes quadracus. The sequence continues at coordinate 7,652,236 of CM037916.1, read as the reverse complement.
TGAAACACAGTGGACCAACACCAGCAGCTGACATGGCTCCCCAAACCATCACTGACTGTGGGAACTTCACACTGGATTTCAAGCAACTTGGATTTTGCGTCTCTCCAGCCTTTCTCCAGACTCTGGCGCCTTGACTTCCAAATGAAATACAACACTTGCTTTCGTCTGAAAAGAGGACTTTGGACCACTCTGCAACTGTCCAGTGCTTCTTTTCCATAGCCCAAGTCAGACGCTTCTTCCGTTGTCTTGAGTTCAGAAGTGGCTTGACCATGGGAATACGGCTATTGTAGCCCATTTCCCGGACACGTCTGTGAACAGTGGCTTTTGATACCTGGACTCCAGCTTCAGTCCACTGTCTTTGAAGCTCCCCCAAATTCTGGAAGCGACTCTTCTTCACAATGCTGTTAAGGCTGCGCTCATCTCTCTTGGTTGTGCAGCGTTTCCTGCCACATTTCCCCCTTCCAACAGACTTTTTGTGGATGTGCTTTGAAACTGCACTCTGTGAACAGCTTGCTCTTTGAGAAATTTCTTTTTGTGTCTTACCCTCCTGATGGAGGGTGTCAATGATGGTCCTCTGGACAGCAGTCAGATCAGCAGTCTTCCCCATACTTGGGATTTAGTTTACTGAACAAAGCTGAGTGTTTTTCAAGGCTCAGGAAACCCTTGCAGGTGTTTCGAGTTAATTAGACGATTCAAGTGATTAGTTGAATACCCTACTAGTATACTTTTTCATAATATTCTAATATTTAGAGATAGGATATTTGAGTTTTCTTAAGCTGTAAGCCATAATCAGCAATATTAAAAGAATAAAAGGCTTGCAATATTTCAGTTGATTTGTAATGAATCCAGAATGCATGACATTTTTGTTTTTTTAATTGCATTACAGAAAATAAAGAACTTTATCACAATATTCTAATTTTCTGAGACAGTCCTGTATATATGTAGTTATCTATTTAATACCTAGCTTTGGGTGTTTTGACTGTGTTTAACACGATCAATTAATTAATGTGCAAGAATTTCAACGCCTAATTGTCCAACAATGACACTTTGTGTCCATTTGAAAGGCTCAGACCATCACAAATCCTGCAAAAAACTTATGCCATTATAAATATTAGTGGGTCAAGTGTAGATATAAACAATTTAGAATAATTAAGATGACCATCTACTCTGTAATGGTCAATTGGAATGGCTCATTTCAACTAGTTTCACCACATGAACTCTCACTTGAATACGAGAAGATGAATTAGTTCTATTGGTCTATTTTTTTTCCGATCAAAACAACGCTGGCACACCAGAGGAGGCAAACTCATGATGAACACACACTGAGGCCTGCTCGCTTTTAAGGAAAACCCTTTAACTCCTATCAACTGGTGCGTCTGTTAATTCTCTTATCTCCTAAAGGCACACAACGAAGGCCTCTTCTCCTCCCCCGCTCCTCACCCCGGCCCACAGCCATTGACCTGCTAACACACACACACACACCCGCACACACACACACTCACACAGCCATATGGTACGGCCAGGACGGGACTCCATGCAGTCATTAGGGGGATGGTGCCCTAAGCAGCACGCCTCCTCTCCTCTCCTCTCCTGACCGCCATTAAACCATTTGCCCAAATGACCAGGTAGGTGATTATTGAGATGCAGTGGCTGATGGGAAAGGAAAAGGCAAGGCCTGTTGAGCAGGTTGTTTGTTTGTTATGGTCTCGACCCGACCCTTCGGGGAGTACAAATAAACAAACTGTCACACACACACATAAACACACGCGCGCAGACACGTTGCCATTTTCACCTTTAACCCTCAACGCTTTTAAGCCTTTTATCTCTCCCGTGCAGAAATTTTGGCTTTTGGCTAAGACAAATCAGACTAAATAAATTGATGAGCCTGTTTCCATTCCATACCTTAAAGTAAAAGACCATCTTAAAACAATGTTGCATCATCATCCTATCTTCCACAAGTCTGCTATTGTTTGTTTCTCCTTGCGTGAGGCCCAGATTCAGCACATTGTTTAATTGCCGTCCTTGCCGGTGAAGCATTTGGAAAGCTCAGTTTAAGACGCACAGAGCTCCCCTCTCTGCTGCTGGCCGTCGCTGCATCAAGCTCTCTGAGAGGCCGGGTGAAGCTGTGTGTGTGTGAGAGAAAGAGAGAGAGAGAGAGAGAGAGAGAGAGAGGGGGGGGGTAAAAGAGGGGGTTGGCTTTAGTGTGATGTGAATGGAATAGAATCAGCGCGAGAGGGAGGAAGAGGGAGGAGGACAGCACAAATCAACCTGCCTCTTGACTTGAACCCACAGAACAGAAGAGCCGGCAGAGCCAGAGAATCGGGAAGTGCGTTTGTTGTTTTTATTTTTGGAGAGAGGAAGACAACGGCAGACAGGAGGAACTGAAGGAGGAGGGGAAAGAGCCTCGCCGTGGAGATAGATCGCAGAAAAATGCTGTCATGGGGAGAGAAGGGGAGGGAGTCGGCAGAGAGGAACAGGATGAAACAAGGCAGCGTCGAGCGCAGCTGAAATGTGGAGGTAAGCCTTTTCTTGTATTGTTCTTCTCTGTATTGAGACCACAGAGAACATTCCACCCTGCCGGTGTCCTCTTTCTGAGCATAACCAACGCAGACAGATGGATCCGCGCAGCGCGCTCGCCACATACCTCTGTATAGGCATGCATATGCTCAGACCATCCAACCAATGAGACAATGTAAGAGAGCAATAGAGGCTATGAAATAATGGCTTCGTGATTCCACCCTGCGGCTTGTCCTCTGTGTGCTTCTCTAACCGCTGTGCTCTTAAAAAATCCATTCCACTCAGGGAGCCCTGTTTATGCCGTTTACACGCGACATTGTGGATTAGAATCCGGCTCGCAACCTTTGTCGCATTTCATCCCCGGCCTCCCTCCCCACACACACACACACACACCCCCCACCTCCTCCCCGTCGTCTCTGCTGTCTCTCTCCATTGTGCGCCCTCCGACGAGGCAGGGTTGTCTTGAGAGCGGTGTTGTGACACAGTCCAGAGGCCGCTGCGAAACCTGGCTGTGGAGCGCGTGTGGCTGCAGGACCCCAGAGACGGGGGCCAGGTGGAGGGAGGGAGGGAGGGAGGGATGGAGGGACGCTGAGAGGAAGAAAGAGGGAGAGAGAGAGAGAGAGAGAAAGAAGACGTAGGAACAAAAAGATCTCCTTTTTGTCAAGGGGCATGTTTTCAGTCAGTCAGTGTGCGCGGTGCAGCGGGGAAGAGCGTTGTAACTGCGCTGCATGTGACGTGCACCAACAACGATGGAATGGAGAACCACAAGCAGAATTGGGGTGGCAGAGAAAAATGAGGGATGCGGGAGTCAGGCCCCCCCTCACTCCCCCACTCCCTCCTCACCCCTCCCCCTGCGCTCTCCAGTTTAGGATGGCGCTGTGTGTTCGCGAGACGTTCGGGTTTCAGGGGAAGGAAAGGGTGCTGAAGGCAAAGAAAGGCAGGGATGGAGAGCTTGGGGGGGGGCAGTTTACATAAGCCAGTGATCTCAAAGGACGGGTCATTTGATTTACATTGAGCCGCATGGCTCCTCATTCCGTGTGGTATTCGCTGTGGTTGGGTTGACATTAGCATTTGAAACAATAAAATGCAGTTTAACCTGACGTGATGGCCGCTGACGGAATGCGCCTTGGTGCCGTTGTGTTTGTGCTCCTGGCGAAGCTGGCAGGACGGTGCAATGGGTTTTCGCCACGGGGAGTTGTACTGTGGAACACAGTCGTGCTTTTGTGGCGAATGATTCGTGTGTCTGATTTAACGGGGCCCAAAGTACGCAGCGCCTTCACCCAACTCGGCTCCGGGAGACTTTTGTTCTACTGCCGTGCTCCGTGCTGCATTTATTAGAATAGATCTCTAATAATCAATCAAACTGTGTGTCCGTCCAACTCAAGCACTCCCCTTTTCCATAAGTCCAGAGCACATGTGTGTTATTTGACAATTACAGGCCTGATAACAGCAGAATAACTGAAGGCGTTGTGCCCCCTGTTGTCGATAGCAATGACCTATGTACTTCCATGAAAATTTAATGATGGAAATTTTTTGCCAAACAAAACAGAGAATGTGCTCTTGTGCTAAAGTAGTGTGTCAATTACTGCCAGTTGGTTTTCATTATTTATTATAATTGAATCACCTCAAACAGTGAGTATAAATAACACGTCTCCCTGCTGTTAGTTAGAAGTTGCTGCTTCTTATGTGAGTGATGAGAAGAGACAAAGTGTGCGTAAAATAGGGCTGAACTAACATTTCCTTTCAGAATTTTCATTATTGATAATTAACATACATACATTCCAAACCAGAAGTCCAAAAAGCAGTTTATTTACGAAAAAAGAATCAAATGCATCACAGAATCTTATTTGATGAATGACAAATGGTTATTCAAATTTCCAAACGGTTGCAGTTGATTAATTAATGTATTCAGGACACATTTTGATCTTGCCTGCACAAACTTCCCTGTTCACTGTGCTCATGGATGTATTTGGCGCTCTGTGGTTCTTCAGTCTCTATTCGTTTAATATGTGATCCACTGGAAAACCCCCCAAATACTCTCTTTTTGTAGTCCAAACCCATTGGAATAAACTGACTTGTCCATCACCCACTAGAGTTCTGCTTTTTTTAGTACAAAATGTACAACAGAGAAGTAACTTTTCCTGTTAAAGTCTTCTTCTGTTTTACTATTGTGGGTTGAGTGGGACAGAGCCGAGTCAGAGGAGGCTCATGAATCGATCGGCCTACTTTTATTTCCTGCACCAAAAAAGAGCCGAGAGAGCTTGAGTGTGTGTGTGTGTGTGTGTGTGTGTGTGTGTGTGTGTGTGTGTGTGTACAGCACACTGAACAGAAAAACGTGACACAACCATGTGTCATGGTTTGGATTCAGATATAGCGCTTGTTCTCGATCAGAGTCATCAAAATAATCGGTGCTGATGCGAAACGTGACCCTCGTGAACAGACCATAATATAGCCATACAAAACAAGTGGCACAGCGTTGTTGTTTTGGGCCTTTAAATGTTGGTGTAGAAGTGAAGAACCTTTGTTTACTGAACACAGAACAACGCTGGTGACCGTCTGTCAGCAGCATCGCAGTAGTGGGGTGAGACTGAGCCACTAGATCCATGCTAATGTCTCCGGATGCTATTTGTCAGCCAGGATTTAAACTTAAGCTGACGTTGCTTGTCATGTTTTTGAACCGATGTATACTGTGACTCCATAAGCAACTCTGTCCACAAGGCTTCAGAAGACAGCTGCCAACAGTCGACAATACAGCAAAAAAAAACAAATGACTTATTCCTAAAGGTGCCTCCAGCTGTTTGTTGCGCCGCACAAGAGGGGCCGTTTACATGCAGGTTTTAAAAAAAATAAGCTCCACCACCATGTGAGCAAAGTGGTTCCGAGGTTACCGGGCAGATTTTGTTTATGGTCTGAGTCAGCATCGTGTCGTTCTTCTCACTTGGAGCCATTTTGCACGACTCCACCCGTCGGCAGGCTCCCTGTGGGGGCTCAGCGAGGGAAGGCTGTTGGACAGGCGGAGCCTTGTCATCAAATGGCAGGATGCTGGCAGCGTAAGCCTCTGGCTGGATCCTCTTAGCTGCTGTCACCTGGCCCCAGTTAGTCACTGCTCCGGTCTGAGGATGTTGCCCCTTTTTTAGTTGCCCAGTATTACTCTGCAGACAGCATACGTGAGGTGAATCCGTGTCAATCTTTATCATTTTGGCAGGTAATTGATAAAGAGTCTTGTTGTTTGGTTTGAAGCTTTAAAAGAATGTGCTGGATGATTTTTTTTGAGCTCACACAGATTGTTAAAAGCCTAAAACGACGTAAAGGTCCTTTCTGAGACCCGTCACAAAATCCATCAGCTGGGCTGAGTGTGAATTGTGAAGGTTAAACAAAGAAATAGGTGATTTGATTACAAAGAACTTATTCAAGGTTGAATGGTGTCTTAGACCTATTTGAATAAATTATGTTGTGTGTATGCTGTGCTTTTTATGGAGAGGATAAAATATGAATTTCTTACAACCCTGATAGTCATAAAATATGTGGAAGCGGTGCTTTCATGAACATTATGTTACCATCTGTGCTGTGAACAGTTTCCTTTCCATCTTTTATATTTAAACATATTTAAACCTAAAAAAAGACAGTATTCATGTTAGAATATGTCTCCTTTCAGAAATACTGCTGCTGTTAATCACAATGTCCCTCTCAGTGATGACACACATACATTAAACCATTAAGTGGTGCAGTGGCTCCTTCTCATTGTTCCCGGTGCTTTTACAGGAGAAGTGCCCTCCAGGGTATTTAGAGCCACTGAAAGCAGACGAGGGCCGGCCGTCCACCGTAGCACCACGTCGCTCCGCTTTATTAAAGGCAGAAAACATCCTGCCTTCACACGAGTGTAAAAATACATCGTGATGATTATTATTATTATAATCATTACGGCCCCCATGTTAGAAAAGGCACGAATGGGGGGCCTCTTTTTTCTGTCACAACTATGAAGAGGAAGTTGCAACCTCAACGGTTTCATTTGCATGTTAAAGGCAGCGGTAATAAAGAAGTGAGAGGCAAGAGCAGTTACAGCCTGTACCTTTCAGTTTTACGCTGATTGTCTAACACGACCTCACATGAAACCGGCTGAAAGGGGGAAGGGAATCTCTCATCTGATTCAAAATACATGTCTGAATCTCAGAAACACATATTCAGACTCATTTTTCTTTATGCGACACAAATAAGTGCCCTGCAGTCACAGCGGCTGTGTATCAATTTTACACCGTGGTAAAGAAAAATGAGCACTTTAAATTACAGCGTGGTGCTGATCCACTTCCAAGCACCTTCTGTCTGCGATGACTCGGAGAATCTTTCCAAGGAGTCAATAGAAGTCACCTGACTCAGTCAAGCACACCTAGAAGTCGCTCCTTCTTGTGAGCGCACGGCCTACATGGCGTCACAGGACGCCGGCCGCTATCTGCATCGCCATGGTTGGCATGTTGGTGCATGAAGCACTCGTTTTTATGTAGGTCATAGTTGCAGAGCCGCTGTTGCAAATGATACGAGCACTCCAGACAAGACGGAGGCCGTAAACCCGCGGTAAGCGCCGGCCTGCAACCTTCAGGCGCAAAGCCGTCCGCTCACGGCGGCGTGTTAATAACATTTTTATGATATTTTATCAACGGTCGCTATAGTCGTTTAGGAAGAGGTGGTTTTAACTCAAATGCAGTGTTTAGATTCACACCTGCTTATAAATGATGATAATGACTATCAAAGCAGTCTTACAGTATTTGTGTATTTAATGGGGATGAAATCAAAATATCAAATTGGTTAACCATTCCATTGATATTAGTTAATCGCTTCTCACTGTTAATAGATTTAACAGTAATCTATTTTTAGGAGTATCTCCTTCTTGGATAGCCCTTGATTTCTCTGTCAAAGGTGTGTGGAGGCTTCACTGATGCCTGAGCTTGGATAGTCGATAAGAGACAGTTGTGTGATTTTCAAAATAATTAAAGCAGTTTGTGTTATTAGCAACACTTAATGAGAGAAACTGAAGACAGCTTTCAGAGACTCGCTCCCATAAAAACGGTTAGAAGTGGGATGAGTGTGGGTACTGCAGCCATTTCATGGCATCTGGGTTACATTTCAGTGGACAATGGGGACAGTGAGGAAGTAGAGGAGGTGGACCCCTCTTCCTTTTGGAAGTAGACGAGGTAGGGTCACCGTTTGGAGTGCTATTAAAGCAATATTGAGAAATCTCTTTTCCTCTGCCTCAGAGCTGGATGCACTGATGACCGAGGGCGAACAGGCAACTGTGTCTCAACATAATAGATGCAGTCATGGCGCTCAGGGTCAGTTCCTTTCCCTGTCTCCCACACACACACACACACACACACAGGGCGGTCTGAGGGGGACAGCTGCTCTTCCTGTCACTGTGTGGACAGTGTGCTACATGTATAAGGCTTTTATAGAGTCAGCAAAGGCACACAAAGACACACACGCACGCAAACCGCCTCACATTTAGGGCTTCAATCTCTCCGCCTGTCGGCCCGCCGCAAGGTGTATTTCCAGATACACAGGAAGCGGCAGTGCTCTGCCAGCACACAGTGTTGATGTCATGGCAAATAACATGTCAAACAATAGTGCAAGTTGTGTATTTTCATCTACTGCGGCAGAACAGCACGTTGAAACAATGGGCCTTTAATTTGAATTTGGGGGTGCATCAGTCTTCGGTTGTGTTATTTATTATAAGAGGAAGCCAGGTTTTAATATGGACAATGCTACAGAGGGAGCTTTTCTGAGCATACTTCCTCTTTGTATTTTCTGAAGGGGAAGGTGCACTGATTTAGCATACACTACGAGTTCAAACAAAATAACTAACTGCACTGAATTGTAAAAGGTTTCTATTTGTGTCCAACTCATTAAGCAGCTTATTTTTCGCAGTAAAACCGTTTCACTAACCTGGGCTAGCCATCACTGAAGTCACATGGTAGACAACCTCAACCCCATTAGCTCCCCGTAAGATATACGGCACACATGCACAATGAAGTCAGACACAGACCTGGAAATAAATCAAAACAAGTCAGCTGTGGGTTGTGTGCATGTGTGCGTGTGCGTCCCAGACGGTTTGAGAGTGGACCAGGGAGCAACAATGAATAATTCACATGTCGGTAACCCTTGCCCCCCCCTCTGTCCAGCTTTATTAATAATTTATTAGGCATAATCCTTTATTTTTCCAATTTGAAAGACATTTTTGAAGGATGACTACCTCTGATAAGGCATATGCGTATATGTAGATGACACATGATACTGTAGATCACAGAGGGACGGTCGACCTCCACATCGACCACAACAACAGATATATTTTCCTCTCTGGACCTTTTGAGGCTAATCAGGCCCCTTTTTTGAGATGGGAATTCCTAATAACCGACTCTCTCCCCTGCCTCCTTGACGCTCCTCGTTTTTAAATCGCCCGTTCGGCTCAGACGGACGTTTGCGAACAGGACAGATAAACCCCCGTTTGCTGCAGTAGCATCCAGCCTGCAGCCTCTAGACTCACGGTTCATTGTCCACGTTGTGGTAACGGCGGCGTCCGTAGTGTGTGAAACTTGCTTTCTGAATTAGATGTAACATCATTTATGCACGTTTACCCTCTTTAAAGCATTGCAACCAGGTCAGTTCGGTGTCACGCATTCAGCAGCAAAATAGGGATGTAACCTGATCCCCAATGTAATATAACAGGGTTGCGCGTGGGATCAATAGATGAGAGTGAGCCGGAGCCCGGCTTTAACTTTCCCCAAATCAATCACTGTTAGGAGCTGATTTAGACCTTGTGGTTGAGAATCGGCAAGGCGACTTTTAACTACGATAATAGACAGCGACACTCCGGCAGCCGACCTCCAGACCGTGAAGCTGGAGTTTACTCCGTTTGCCAGATATCCGCCGAGGTGCAGTAACCCCTCTTTGGTGTTTCTGCATCTTTATGTTCCATTTCCAAACAGTCTGCTCTCATAATGCATGTGGTTCACAAATACAGCCCTCAGCTCTGACAATGAAGCCCAACATCAAGATGTAGTTGCTGCAGCTGAATGTGACGGAGTCGATAAGGCTGCAGAAAGCACACAACTTTTGCCACTGATCACATCTAATTGCTGCTAAGCTGTTAAGCTGATTTCCGCCCTAACCTGAACCGAGTGCAGATCCGATCTCAATCGTCTTTATCAGGACATAATCTCTCCTTCAACATTAGATAGTTCAAAATGGCGGCAACGTCAGCGTTCATTACAATGAATGCCCACACGCTGTGGTTAAGTTGCCTTCAGTTACTCGCAGAAATCTGCTCATTCATGCTGCAGCTAACGTGGCAGGTAGTCGGGCCATTGGCGTTGAGTAAAAACGATGACGACACTCATCCTCTGCAGCGTTGAAAAGTCAGCCATCTCTTCCTGTTTCACAGGACGCAGAATGTCATGAGCGGCTGCAAAATAAGTTAAGCGACCTCGACTTCCTCAAAACTTTGTGTGCGCTTAATGGTATCCTCCTCTGACTTTAGTGTGTGTCCTGACATTGTACACCAGAGGCCCATTAACCTTGTGTTGGAATTACCATGGAAGTGGACCTCGTTCACTGTCATTACTGAAACCAAACATTTAGCCTGGCCAAAAGGGAATCTAGTGCAATAGAACAAAGGAAACAACAGCGTTAAAGCAGATGTAATCCTTATAATCCTGGGGTGGCTGCTCCACACGGCCATTTCTCATCTCCCTTTCTGTTGTGAGGGTTTCAGGGCGACCCGAGGCGGTCATCACCTCTAATGCAATTACATCGTGGGGCTCAGCACATGAAGAAAATTATTTTTTTTAGTGCTAAAGAAAAAATCCAGTTTATCGAGACCATGTGATCACAACGGAGGTCATTACTGTCCACTGGCTACTAAGGATCTGAAAGGAAACCCTGCTGTTTACATATTGAGTTTCTCTTGGATGGAGACTCTGGGATCGGGAGAGGAGGGCAGTGTGCACGCCTGGGTCATTTCTCCAAGGCTCATCCTGTGTTAAAAGAGAAACACACTGTTTATTGGATGAAATGCTTGAATCCCACTGCATTGCCCACACTGTCTGCACGCTGAATACATCTGACCTTACAAATACATGTCAGTTATGACCCATGATTGAACTTGTCTGGTGAATCCGCTTAAATCAGTGTGGATTATTGGCAGGAGAGTTTCTGATTATTTTGTGTTTGTTTTTATTTAAGTGTTTGCTAAACCGGCCAGAATACGGAGACGTAAGTGAGTTTCTCCTCAGTCGTTTAATACAAGGTTCAATTGGTCCCTGCTAAATGAAAGTTTCACTTGAATTCAGTGATGGTGTTGTGACTCAGGCAGCGTCAGAAGTCATGCGTGGTTCTCATCAACTAAGTGACACAGAGAAATAAGTGCACACAGGGAATGTGGGGTAGTGCATGCAACATTAACCACGCAGAAGGTTGGTGACCAAAGAATACATGGTGTGTGTGTCGCTACCAGATATTTGACGAAAATAAAGCTAGTAACGGGGAAGCTGGTGTGGGAAGTGACGTACCAGTCAAGGTTTTTTTATTATCGTGAATAATGTGTCAGCTAGAAGCATCCTCCAAAAACATTAGCACGGTATCAACTATTCATAGGGTTTGTTTCCAGGGAATGTTTGCAATTGAAAGGTAGTTGTTTATTGAGAATGCTGTTCTTCTTTCGAGTTGGGTTAGGGTGTCCAGTGGCATTTAGTCACGTTAATGCGTGCAGCAGAAAATATACTGAGAATACGAACAATGGGTTTCCAAAAAAAATTGAGCTGAAACTTGAGGGGGCAGAAAGGAAACAGTTTGGTTCCTCTTCACTTTGTTCTGCTATATAAAGTATATCACACACTTCTCCATACCGGAACCACAAAGAGAACACAGTTTATTTTCAAAGGGCGGCCTGTGTAAACACGCTGGTCATGTATGTTAGCGCCGGAGCTAGAAAAACGAAAGAAGATTTCGCATATTTGTGGTAAGAAGATCTCACGTATTGCTATTAAAAACCGTGTAGACTCCTCACAAAATGAGCACGGCGAGTACAACACATGTTATATGTTTATGTTAAATATGTCAGGTAGGTGTTGGAAGGCAGGACTCAAATGCAGAGGATTCAAAAAACAGGGTTTATTTAATAATTAACGAAAGTACTTCTTGGGCAAACGGTCCTTCAAGAAGGGGAGGGGAAATATAACAAACTCAAAATCACTCCGTCCGGAGGAAATAACCAGGTCTACAAAAACTAAGATCAAAAAACAGGCAACAATAATCTTAACTTAATCTTGGCGTGATCGTGGCGAGAATGGCTTTGGTGAAGTCGATGGGAACGAAAACACTTCGGCACAAGACGAGGGAAGACGCTGACTAATAAACACATGAGGGTAATGAGACACAGGTGGACACAATCAGGGATCCGGGTAATTGGACAGGTGATACGAGAGGAAGGGCAAGCGATCTGAAACGAGAGGAGGGAACAGACTTTCAACATAAGACAGGAAATGACAAGACAAACACACCGGTGTTACAAAATACACTAACGGGAATAGGATTCTAAAGCTCTGCTAGCGGCTCTTTGAAACTATGCTCTTGTAAATTCTACGTTAGTCTCGTTTTAACTCTCCCATTGCCTTGGAAAGGCTGCACAACACCATCTTTCTGTGATCTGTATGCGTGTTGTTAGAAATCAGTTAAAATTGATAGCTTGATGCCGTGTGTGTTTCTTTTGGCGAAGCATCCAGCTGAATTGAGGGAAGTGCATCGGGTATTGACTTTGTTGTTAAACTAGGTTGTTGAAGCAAGCAGATCACAATATTTCTGCCTCATTTGTACGTTGTGCCTTGTTGTTACATGACTGTCAATGACACAACTCTAGTCATAGATCAGTTTCACTTATCGGAGACATACAGTAACCAAGAAAGCGCCTGTGGACTGGATACCACATAGAAGGAGGGTGGCATGAGGATAGGTTGCTATGGAAACAAGGACAAATGTGGGTCTTCAGAAGCTCAAGGATACGTGATTTGCACAAAGCGCGGTGAGAGATAAGTGTCCAAGTTCCCCGTGATGGGGAGTCAGAGTGTTTCTGGCGCAGCCACTGTGAAGTTTAGCTTTCCATTGGAACGCCATGAAAGCAATCTGGTGCTTGTTTTTCTTTAAATGAAACTGCGGCCATTAATCTACGCTTTTTTATTAAGATAGCGGAGAAAATTGATTGCTCACACCTTTTTTAGGCATTGTTAAACATGCGCCCAATGCGGCACGTAATAATCGCAGAAAGGCAAACATCATTTGTGCCCAGGTGGGTAAATGATCTCTGAGAACATTCGCAGCTTCGCAGAATGAAACATGAGCAGGGTTTTAATGTCTGAAGCGCTGGCAGCATACAGACGGCGCACAGAGGCTTCTCTATGTGACCCAGGGCTCAGTGGGTCAGATGAGAAACCCGCACACTGTCACCACTACTTGTCTGCATCATTAGAAGCAAACAGCATCATTAATTCTCCTGTTAGTTTAGGCCACCCTGGAAGTCATTTAATTCATATATTATTCAATCATACCTGAACTCAATCGACACTGTGTTACTAAGTCACGTCCACTGTATTGTTTGAACATGGTAATTTTCTTCAAGCTGATAAAGTCAATTTATTTTCAATTTGACCAATCTGGGTCAACAAAAAACTAATTACAGTCTTTCTCGACACGCGTGACATCGCGGGCATTGCAAATACTTCATTAAGGCTTCAAAATATGTACAGTTTTGATGTGTAGGTGGTGTTAAACCCTTACAATGGCCCTGGCCTGCATACGCACACTTGACATTTTGATTCAGGTGGCCTTTGAACATTTTGTCCAATACGTGCTCATCACCAGCAAACGTTGCGAGCCTCAAGCTGTGGGGGGAAGATCGCAGCGTGAAATGCCGTCTGTGTCAGCTGGTTTCAGAGCAAAGTCACGCCACCAAACCAACGTGCCTGTTGTTGACAGAAATGGTTCACACCTTGAGCCATTTCTCATTCCCACAGTTAACATGTTAATGTCCCACATGCTATTTTGAAGAAAACCAGTGAAAAACTGCAGCTTCTCTCTTCAGCAAAATTGAGTTCAGGCAAGAAAGGGAAACAAAGATTTCTTGTGACTTCCTCACTTTGCTCAACTCCATTTGTATGCAGTGTGTGTGTGTGTGTGTGTGTCAAGCTTTTCTGGTAACAGTTCTGCAGCACTGCACCTGTTCTTATAGGCTACGCGCACGAGAGAGGCGATGCAGGGTTAAAGCTCGACAGGAAGAAGCCTCATACGTTATTGAGAGCAACAAAAGGTTTCAGCTTGAGTTGATTGACGTCACTTTGGTGAGAGGACGTGCATCTGCGACGGGTTGCGACAGAAACTGGCGGATTTTTACCTAAAACCCACTTTTGTGGTAAGTTGCATTCAAAACTTGAATTAATGAAGCGTTTTAGGTGTTCAAAAAGGGAAGCACACTGATTTGCACTCTTCAATCACTTTGTGAAAGTAATAATAGCTGTTTCAATATACATATTGGTAGTTATTTAAAACCTGTCTGCTGTTGTTATTCATATATCATTTTTAATACGTAGTACGTTTGCAGAACTATGTGTGTTTGTGCTTCAACTTGTGACTGTGCGAGACAGTTTACACTTATTTCACCTAATTTGGCAGAGTAGGCCAGGAAGACCCCCTCCCTCTGTGTTAATACTGTCTGTTGTGCGCGAGTGCAAGCTGGACGTGGTGAGCATCAAGTCTGCTATGGAACTATTTAGGGAAACTTTGGAACGGGAAGCGTGTAAAGGAAAGAATGATAATGAAAGAAACCTTTACAGTTACATGGCATTATTTAACAATAAACCTGCCTGCTGTTCTTTATCAAAGTTTCTGTGTAAGCGAAAAGCTGCTGTGGGATGACCACTGTCGATTTACGTTATGTTAGCAGTTGTGGAAGGTTAAAAAATACATTTTGTTTCTCTTTGTCCATTGTAGGAGGCCACTGGACCAGAGGGAAGCAGCAGGCACTGAAGAGTGCAGACGAATGGATGCCATGTTAGAGAGGTTGATAGAGCCTCTGCTACAAGGAGGACTTGGGCTCCAGTGAAAATCCTCTCATCCTTACTCCAAAGGAATGAGCACTGCACAACTGGAGCGCCACGGAAACACACATCTGCCCACCTGAAAGGACCCCTGCAACCAGCTGTATAGTCCCCTAAATCTTCATCATTTTCACTCAAAAACCCATTGAGATATAGTTTGGCGTTTCGCAGAGAGGTCCAAAGTTTTCTTCAATTTAACCATCTTAAGCGGTGAGAGAGGTTTTACGTCTTAGCGCCCAGTTCTCCCGTCTCACACCAGCACCATAGAGACCAGGACTGACGTTTCACCCGGGAGAGCGGAAAGCTGCTCGGGACCGGAGTGGAGATACGATCGGTGGGCTGGAGTCGCGTTTCCCTTCAACATGCAGTCTGATGACCTCTTCATCCGCAAGTTTCGCCGGCAGAACATGCGGCCGCCTATTGCCACCGTCAGCTTTGACCCCAACAGGGAAGCGGGTCTAGTGGAGTGGCCGCCAAGGAGGGAGGCGGATGGAGCGGAGGATGACAGCCTGACTCCGAGCCGCGTGGGGATCACGCTGAGGTCGGTGGGCCGCGGCCACATCATGCAGAGAAGTAACAGCGATGTGACCTTAGGAGACCTGGACTCCTCCGGGAAGGCCGGCGCTAAAGCGGCCCGGGTGGTCGGGGAGAAGGCGGGTGCGGGGGCTCAGGGGGACGGCGGTGTGCTGCTCCACAGGGAATACGGCAGCCTGTCGTCACTTGAGAGACAGACCCAAGTGCAGGTGGCAAATGCAGAAAACCAGGGGCCCCTCAGTCCAAACGCGCTACGCTTCAAAGACCCGTTCCTGCTCCTGGGCCTGCAGGGCAACCCTCCGGAGCCGGACGGGTTCTTTCGGGGTCTGTCTCTTCCCGCAGGGGACTCCCCGAAACCTGCAAAGCCACCAAAGCCCGAAGGACTAAGTAAGAAGACCAAACCCCCTCAGATCCCTCAACCAGGTCCGTACGACAACATTGGGGGGGGCGCCTGGGTGAGGAACTTTGCCCACTACGATGTTCAGAGCATCCTGTTTGACCTCACCGAGGCAGCCACAAACAGAGACAGCATTGGACGGAAGAAGAATATCACCTCGGGGGCTTCCGCCGCCTCCCAGCTGCGCCCCCTGTCCCAAGCCACCCCGTCCTCTCCTGCGCAGGGCGGGGGAGGCAACGGGGTCAATGCAGATGACCCTGAGCAGTCGCTGCTCCTGGACGAAGGGGACGGCAACGATAACGAGCTGCTGCTCAGCTGCCCCCACTTCAGAAATGAGACGGGGGGAGAAGAGCAGGTGGGTCTCGATCAAGCCCAGGAGAGGCGCGGCCTATCATCGAGCCTGAGAACCCCCAACGATGCCGTGTCGGTCCTGGAGGAGCCCAGAGAGAGTCACGTCCAGCAGCAGGGCAAGAGCAACTACTTCATTGAGCACGCAGATCTGGGAGCCCACTACTATCGCAAATATTTCTACATGAAAGGTAAGCAATGACACACAAAAATTGTTTTGTCTCAAAATCATTGCTGTCCTGCTCAACTAAGTGGAAGTACACTGTGGTGCCATTCAATCATTGATGAACCATCATAATTCAATTAACACTAACCCATCATTTAAAATATCTGATGTTACCAAAGATGGATATGCTCATGTATATGGTCATAAATGCTCATGTATACAGTCATAAATGCTTGTGTATATGGTCATAAATGCTTGTGTATATGGTCATAAATGCTTGTGTATACAGTCATAAATGCTCATGTCATATGTTATAGGTTAGTGGAGGTTTCAAAGAAAATCATAACTCTATATTGTATTGTATTGTCATTTTATATAATAAAATGCAAGCTTCAACCCCCTGTTTGACCTAATACTGTACATACTGAGACACTCATAGAAGTTACAGAGTGTCATATTTTAACCACAATGCTGTCAGAGTTGGATTTCACTGTATTGTCATTGCAGAACACCAGAATTTCTTCGGAATGGACGACCGCCTCGGCCCAGTGGCCATCAGTTTCCGTAGAGACGAGAAAGAAGGATCCAGCGGAGCTCAGTACAATTATAGAATCATCTTTCGCACCACAGAGGTAAAGCGGCGCTTTTCCATCCTCCACGCTCTCCTCAATTTCAGTTCTGTGTGAAACTGGTGTCGCGCGGATGTGGTGACCGTGAATCGTCTCCTCAGATGAAGACACTGCGAGGTTCCATCTTGGAGGAGTCCGTGCCTTCTGCCGCCCGTCACACGACCCCCAGAGGCCTGTCTCCCAAGAGGCTGCTGGAGTTCATCATGCCCGAACTGAACCTGCACTGCCTTCGCTTGGCTTCAAACTCCCCCAAGGTCAGGGACACCCTGCTGAAGCTGGACGAACAAGGGGTGAGTAAGGACACCGAAGAAAGGGCGTCAGAGAGTGACCAATCTCTCCAATGTTTTCTGCTGATTGATTAAACAATTAAGCTCACTTATTTTGCTGAAGCTGCAGAACATTTAAACACAAACGCACACACCCGCTAGCTCCATCTTTAGAGGAAGTTACTTCGGGAAAGCAACTTTGAATAATTTAAACCCTTATTTTGCAGTATGAAACCTGATAGGAATTATTAGGGTTTAATAGTGTAATGCGTGCCGTGCAGGTTTATCACTTCTTATTGCATACATTCTCTCACACAAGCTTTTAAGCTCTAAAGCAAGACGTTGAATGATCAGGATGCCCCGTTAGGTGAAAGGTCAGGACCGTTATATATTCTGTTCTTCTCTGTCTTGCGATGTAGCTAAACTTCCAGAGAAAGGTCGGGGTGATGTACTGCCGGGCCGGGCAGAGCTCAGAGGAGGACATGTACAACAACGAGAGCTCCGGCCCAGCATTCGAAGAGTTCCTGGGCCTGCTCGGGGAGCGTGTGCGGCTGAAGGGATGGGAGAAATACAGAGCTCAGCTGGACAACAAGAGTGAGCGCCACGTCCGCATCTACATCCGCATCTACTGGCTGTATCTCACCTTGTCGCAGGACGATTATCCGAAGGGCATCGGAGCACTACTGAGAGCCCGAGATAAGGCCTATCTGGCCGCGTGTAATCTGAGTAACGGCTGCAAAATAGCACAGTCATTGTTGATTATTTCAGAGCTGCTTTCCCCTCAGCGACTGCCAGAAAACAGCAAATGACACGGATTTCACCCTGAATGGGACAATTTGAATTTCGCTCAGAAATGTTGACTGACTTAATCCCCGTCTGTCTTTCTCTTTGCGTGATGTGTGTTTCCGTGTGGCCGTGGCTCACGCAGCGGACTCAACGGGGACACACTCCCTCTACACGCGCTACCAGGACTACGAGATTATGTTTCACGTGTCCACCATGCTGCCCTACACAGCCAACAACACGCAGCAGGTAAAAACTGTTACTACAGTGTTTTTGATCAATCGTTTCCTTCTCTTGCCTTTTGTGTTGCAGATTCTTTTTTAGGACCCACAGTGTTCACAAACGCTTCAAAAATAATATTGCATCAGTCTTCATTACCCGCCTGCGATTAGTCTTTTGTAAACGCTTCAGAAAAAGATTCTGTATGTCATCCTGCCCCTCCCCCCCCTCCACTCAGTGTTCACTCCCACCATAACTTATGACGTCAGGATGTGATGTATTAATCTCACGATGAAGTCGTGTTTTTTTTTAATCTGTTTCCCATCAGTTCAAGATGTTTTTCTCCTTTTTTGTAAAATAATTTATGAGCGATGGCAAACTGAGTGTGGTTCTTTCTTAGCGGGGGGGAAATGAACGTGTCTCTGATTTGCCTCTCCAGCTGCTGAGGAAGCGACACATCGGTAACGACATTGTGACGATCGTGTTCCAGGAGCCGGGCGCCCTGCCCTTCACCCCAAAGTCCATCCGCTCCCATTTCCAACATGTCTTCATCATCATTCAGGTCCATAAGCCCTGCACTGAAAACACCTATTACAGGTCTGAACATACCTCCTAATACTGTGTTAGTAAATAAATTCCTTCCTTTGACGTCTCCTGAGAATATAAATGAATGATGTGTCAGAATTAGGGGTGTAACGATTCAGCTGTTACATCGATGTATCGATTTATATTCCTCCGATCCAACTACATCGATCTGTGCTCGGCGAGTTGGCCTTATGGACGACATAGATCGATCTAACATCGTTTTAAAATGTAATAAATCGATTGTATCGATACAAGGAAATAACCCATTGGATTTAAGCACGTCATACTTTTTCTTAGCACTTTTAATTATAAAGGCTGTCACGGACTGAGCCAGGACCCACCGCCGTCACGAGCCCCGATTCAACTTCCGGGTTTCACGGGCTAAGCCGACGGGATGTTCCAAAATGGTTAAAATAGAGGGGTTTTGCGAGGGTTGGTAGGGGGAAACCATTATTGCATGGGTGTTTTTTGTGTATATCACTAATACAGGTTTTTTTCTGCTATACTGCCACAGCAGTGTTTACACTTTGGCAAATGCATTCACATTTTATTTGAATATTCATTGTTGTTTACTTGTTTATTTATATTCATAATTAATTGAGACCTGATTCCGTTACAAGAAACAACAGGAATCTAGGAAATTTATTTCAGTCACACTGGTTGAATTTTTTGGCTAAAAAGTTACTGAATCGATTTGGATCGCATCGTTCTAAATAACCAATATCTTCCTTGAATCGTATCAACAACCAGGAATCGTGATACAAATCGAATCGTTGTTAAAAAGAATCGTTACACCCCTAGTCAGAATAGATAACGGACAATTTTACCATTCAATGCTTCCTCCGCACTCTCTCTCACTCCGGCATTCCTGTTTCCCCCTCTCCTCCCCAGAGTGGCTGTGACACGCTCTAAAGACATGCCGTTATTTGGCCCCCTCTTCCCCAAGGGGGCTCGATTCCCCAGCTCCCTCGCCTTCCGGGACTTTCTCCTGGCGAAGGCCGTGAACGCCGAAAACGCGGCAGAGAAGTCGGAGAAGTTCCGCTCCATGGCCACGCGCACGCGGCAGGAATACCTGAAGGACCTGGCTGAGAACTACGTGACCACCACCCCCATCGATTCCTCCACCAAGTTCCCCCTTCTCTCTCTGGGGGGCAAACGCAAAGACAAGCTGAAGGGCGCGAAGGGGGCCGAGCTGCACAGCGCCGGGGCGCTGGTGTGGGCCGTGATGGTCAACGGCGGCGAGGACGGGGAGGCCGGAGAGCTGAGGCTCCCCTGTCTGCTGGGTGTGTCCGCGGAGTCGGTGGTGCTCATCGAGAGGTGCACGCGGAGGGTGGTGTTTAACTGCTCCTGTCGAGACGTCATCGGTTGGAAGGCCGTGACGGAGACTAAAGAGGGGGGGCCCTGCCTGGACATCTTCTACGAGCGCGGCGAGTCCGTGTCTATCAGTGTGATGGAGAGCCAGGCGGAGGATATACGAGAGGTGGTGCAGAGGCTAGAGGTGGGCGATGGCGTCCAATTTTTCAGACTTTTTCATTGAGTTGTTCTTGAGTCTTTTTCCGACTCACCCGTCTTCTTCTGGTCACCCGCAGCTGGTGACTCGGGGCTGCGAGGCTCTCGAGGTCACCCCCCTGCGCGACGGCGTCGGGCAGCCCGGCTTCCTGATGAACGAGGAGGGCTTCGTGACGGAGCTGCAGCGCTTCTGCTACGCTGAAAGCGGAGGCCTGCAGCTGTGGGCCCGCGTGGTGCGGCTGTGCGGACACTCGCTGGTCCACCTGAGCCCCGAGGAGAGGACCAGGCTGCTGCGCACCGCCCACAAGATCCACATCACCGTCATCCCACCCGACGAGAACGGCAAGCCGCGCAGGTGGGTGGAGCAGAGCGAGAAAGGGAACGCTGCGGGAGAAGAAAGTGGACCGTAGTGGGGGTGAGCCGGTGAGAGAAAGGTTTGACAGGAAATAGAGAGGAGGAGGAGGGGGAGGGGGAGGGGGCGGGGGAGGTCACTGGGTCAAGGTAGCCACTGTGGGTCTCGGGTCACTCTCTGCCGTTGATTAAGGCGTGCCATCGTTACACCAGCTGGTTAACAACCAATCAATCCCTCTAATGATCCTTAATCACACTGGCGAAGGGTGTCCCACTGTTCACAGCACATGTCCCACACGGGGCAGAAACAGCTGTGGACAGAATTATTCAAACAAATAAAAACAACATTTAAGTGGACACTTCCGCAACTTTATCATCTTTATCACAAATTACCATAGACGCGTCTTCTAAAAAAGTGTTCCCAAAGGGATAAATTAGGCAAATGAAGCGTTTCTTTCCCATGCGGGTTGAGTTGTGAGGTGAGTCGTCTTACTGAGTATGTTGTGGATTTATGCTCTGCAGAAGCTTCTCCGAGCTCTACCAGAAAGCCATCAAGGATGTGGAGTGTACACCCGGCGAGGATCAGTCTGGGGAGGCCTGGGTACTGGACGACAGGGAGGAGGAAGAGGAAGAGGAGGAGGAGGAGAAAAGGGTGGAAGTTGAGGAGGAAAAGGAAGCAGAAACACAGGAGGAAAAGCTGAAGGCGAGTGGTGTCGACGAAGCGGACGCGGCGGAGGAGCAGGTGGCGTTCGAAGAGGGCGAAGGACAGTCGTGCGATGAAGGGCAAAGTGAGAAAAGCCCCGGCTCGCTCGTCGCTCCGCCCGGCTTACCGTTGCTACGGGCCACTTCTCTGCAGGACCAACCAGCCATCCAGAGCCCGGAGGGCAGCGACTCGCAGCTCACCCGCAGCTGCTCTTTGGAGAGGCAGCCGACCTACAGGGATGCGTGTGATGGGTGAGGGTCACTGGGGATCATGTCACTTAGTTCAAGCTCTCATTATAGAGATAAGTGGAGGTGAAAAGGCTCTTTAATCCTCCAGCACGGCTGAAAACATCCTCAAACTGAAGCTGAGTCATCACAATTTAAGCTCACAGTCACGGTGCTTCACTCTTACTGCAAAAGACAAGGTGATGTGACAGGACACCAAGCAGTTTGTCCCTCTGCTTCAATGAACTGTGTGCAAAAAGGTTCGCATTAGAACATTCACATAGATGGCGCTTTTTCCGCGCATTAGATCTTCCACTTCGTAGTGATAAAATGTAGGAAAAATAGACATAAAACATAAATCTATTTTAGGTCTGACTGAGAAGCCATTAAACAATGCCAGGTATTACCTCATCCTCTTGAATGTCAATTTCCTTTCTGGCAGTGACACAGATTAGTAAATAACACAGAGAATAACACCTATGTGAAATTTGAAAGACATCTATGTGTCAGCCAGACACATTATTTGGGCTTCACACTGAGAACCCCAAAAAGCTTGAATCAGAAATTGTGCATAAGAAAAGGATAGTATTAAACTCTGCTGCCCCCCCCCCCCCCCTCCCTCCCCCCACAATGCATTTCAAAGCGGAACTGAATCATTTGACCAGAATTGCAGGAGTTCAGTTTTGACCTCTGCGTTGGATAAAAGAAATCGGGTTTGCTTTGTGCCCCCCCCCCCCCGCCCCCCCCCTCCTCCACAACAACCATCACATTGCCTCATCTCGGTCTGCACAGGCACGTGAACGACCACGTGCCGCTGAAGGCGGAATGCCACATCTACGCCAACGTCTGCGAGCTGAGCGACGCCACGCCGGATCTGATCCTGGCCGTCAAACCCAAAGCTCCTCGGGACGACCAACAGGTGACAGACTGAGACGAGAGGACGTCCGACCGCTTTCTCTCCGCAGCGCCGCATCCGCTCTCTGACGGCGTTGTTTTTCCCCTCCATCTCTGTCTCTCGTGTGTGTGCAGTTCACGGCCGATGAGTTTGGGGATGACAAAGCTTCGGCGAGCGACTCGTCTTCCAGGTTGTCGTGTTTAGACCGAGCGGAGAGAAATTCACGCGCCCTAAGTCTTCATAACTCCATCACCAAGAGTAAGTACTTCCCTATTGCTGCTGATTTTTATATATATGTAGGCACATACATATATGTATGTATACAAAATATATATAATATGATATATTAATATATGTATATTGCCGTAAATATGAAAATGGAAGCATGTTTAATACAAATGTAAATGAATTGCGTGACAAAGGGCACAAAGAGATATTATGACCCTGCCGGTGGACTCAAAACAAAGCTCCATTCTCAGACACAACAGCTGACATCGCTGCTAAAATGGGGCCAAAATGAGACAGCTACACATGTTTACAAATCATCTCTGCCCGATTTAAGCCTCAAAATCCTATTTTTTTCCGCCTTAAACCGCTCGCTTCATTATCCTCCCTCTGCTCCCCGCTGCATCCCCTTTGTCCCTCCTCTTTCATCTCCGCTTCCCCCCCCCACCCTGCTAATCTAATATCACCCCTGCTCCGCTGCCACCCCCTGCCAGGGCTGCTATAAAAGGGGGACAGATGGGTGGTGGGAGGGGTGGAGTTTTAGGCAACCCCAAATCAAGGAGCCCCTCTTACACCATCTGCGCTGCCTCCGCTGAGAGCATGAGACTCGTCATTTTTGCACCATAAGAGCACACTTGCTCATCCTCTCTTGATTCTTCTGATTGTTGCGGGGGCAGACTGTGAGGACTCTGATTGTTTCACACCACGGTTTTTGGCAGAGTGTTTGTTAAACTGCGTGACAACTTCCAAACGAAAAAGATAAATTAGAGGACTTAATAGTTCCTAAAGACAAAACAATTTGTCCAAAACAAAGCATCCAAAATGTCTTTTTTTCCATCCCAGTTTTTGTTAAATCTGCATGTAATTGTTTACCCATTGAAAATTATTTTGTATGTTATTATGGCGCCTTCTATTCAAACCAAACTAATCAAAAGGACATCCAGGGATACCCGAAGGCTCAGTCCATCATTTCCTCCTTCTGCCCCTGAAACCGATTCAGCATTAAACAGCAGCGCCCCCCAGTGACGGCTCTTTGTTCCTGCAGTCCGACTGTTACACTCGTTTGTCCTGTTCAACTAGCAAGTTAAATCTTTCTCTTTCTCTCAGTTCTCTCAGAGACGACAGATTCCACGGAGGAGGAGTGGCAGTCCATCGCTGACCTGGCCACGGCCTGCCGCAGCATCCTGGAGGCTTTGTCACGAGAAGGTGAAGAACTACTTACCTTTACATCAATTTTCATCTCGAGTTTTCTTCCACAATCTTGAGATTTCAAGTCTAAATGTAACTGTAATGTTTGCCCTTTTTAATGCGCTTGCAATTATGAAATGAAGACCATAGATCTATATGAAATAGTACGTTCTACACTGAGATAAAGTGAACACGTCCTTTGTCCTCCCCGTTATCTTCTCGTCGTTGTGGTACTTGGCTATATTACATCATGACAATGGGGATAATGTTCATTACCACAGACCATCGAGCCGGAGACCCCTCACAAGCAGGAGCTGACCAGACAGACGGCAGGCTGAAGGACTCAAAGGAGAGGTGGGTTGCTATAAACACACACAGAGAGAATTATTTCTCTCCCCCACAAAGACAGCGCTCTTGCTGACTCAGTGATGCAGTTATGCGCATGCAGACACACAGCTTGTTTGACTCACTGTCATCGTCATTTCTTCTGTGAAAACTCCCACTCTGATCCATTTTGTTCCAGTCTCTGGTCATGATGTGTCTGAACATACAAAGTCCAGAACTGAAAATGTGTCAACAAAAAGAAAAACACCAATGTGAAGCTTTTCTTCAAAAGAAACTCTTCACAGGATTTAGATAAGTGGCTACAATAAAAGGCAAACTGCAAACCTCCATCAATACAACTCAAATGAGCTTGAAAACGACCCAAAAGATAAGATCAATGGTCATTTTAGTTTGTATTATTTCAAATATCAACACTCACCATTGTTCCCAAACCGTTTGACCTCAATGTCATGTTACTTCCTTTAAAAACATTCCTACGCTGTTCACGTCACCAGAAGCATTATCTGCAATCAGATGCATTTCTTCTGCAATCAGAAGAAATGCATCGTGGGATGGCTTCTCTGCCTTTCAAACTACCGTTAACGCAAACAGTGTGATTGATTTTGACAAAGTTCCGCTGCCTCTCTTTGTTGCAGTGACTCCCCAGGCCACCTGGAGGAGAAGGTGTCCCAGCTGGAGTCCATGCTGAAGAGGCTGCAGGATGACCTGCAAAAGGTGCTTTGACTTTCATGAACGTTGTTCTCTGTAGTGATGTTTTCAGTGAGCTCCATGGGAGAGTCGGCAGGTAGGAAAAAGTATTGAAATTGTTCAGCTTGTATTTTCTGAGGCAGGCTTTTGTTTACTCGCATAAATCCTCCTGTGCCGATTTCGATCCCAGCTGGCTCACTGGGGACGCATTACGGATACATTTATTTTGTCCTAGTGTACATGTGTACAGCAACAATTGAGATTTGTAAATCCCCCCTTATCCTGCTTAAAGAAATGTCAAAGTGTTTGTCTGACAACTCCTGTTATCAATGTATTCTTGTACATTTCTGCTAAAGCACGTTGTTAGAATTCTGTATGTGATGAAGTCCTTATTCCTAATGTCGGCCTCGGGAACAGCTGCTTAACAAAAAAACAATTCTCAACACAAAGTTGACTTGTGTTTGCGGAGCTTTCCACCTCCTGTAATGGCTTTCCTCCGAGGAGCCAGTCGGCAGCAGACAAGTCCACATTGTGTTGAGATTCTTTTGCCGATATTGAATGTGTCTCTGTGTGTACAAATACTTTATAAATATACTTAAACCGTGACCGTTTAAGAAAAAATATAAAATGCACATTTAGTGCTCAAACAAGAACTAAGAATTATTTAAACTGGTTAATATCTGATTCATTGTCTGCCATGTATGAATCAAAAATTAAATAATCTTGGTTCGAGCTTCTAAAATGAGAAAATTGCCTGCTTTTGACTTCATTTGGGTTTTAAGCTGTTGGTCAGACAAATACACGTGAAGCTGTTTCAACATTTTACAGGTGAAGCAGTCATTTAATCAAATAATTGTTATTCAAAAATGAAAAAAATCATTAGATGCGGCCTTTTTCCAAATGGCGGCCGATGAGTTGCTCACTCAGTCTGACCAGCGGGCTGAAACCCAAACCACTGACTCCCGACCGCAGACTAGAATCTAGTCTGAACTAGAATCTCCTGTCACAGAAATGATCGGTTCAGGGGGGATTGCTTGTTTCTCCGCTCTGCAAGCGTGATGAGCTTTTTTTCCACACTGTGTTGTTTTATTTTAAGCTCTGTGTTTATGTGTGCCCACTAGTTTCCTTAAAGCCACCGCTGTACCTGTCGCTCCCCTCCCGTTCCTGCCACAGCGATCTGAGCGACGGCTTTTGTTTTGTTGTGTGCCGATGTCTTTCAGGAGAAGGAGGACAAGGCGGTGCTGCAGGCCGAGGTGCAGAGCCTCAGGCAGAACAACCAGCGGCTGCAGGAGGAGTCGCAGAGCACAGTGGCTCGCCTCATCAAAGTCACCGAGCTGCTGTGCAACGTCAACAAGCCCTGTTAGCGTCTGCACGCGCAAACACACACACACACACACACACACACAGACCAGCAGGAAAGATGCAAATCGCACGACGTGCTTGTGCGCTCAGTAGACCGATTTTTATGCGAACATACGGCAAAGGCAGATGCACACGCATGTTGTTCAATCTGCGTGCGACCGCAGTCTCACTCCTGAATCCTGGACCTGCCTTTTTGCTGAGGGAGTATGCAAATCGACCCGCGAAAAAAGAAAGAAATGACATTTCCAACATCGACATGACCTTCACAGGCTGACTATGCCAGAGTGCTCCTCCTGGTGTATATGATACAGTATGCGTGTGGACGTGTGGCGTATGTGTGCGTGCCTGTGCGTGTGGCTGTACGTGAGCATCTCTTACTGTACCTTGCTTCAAATACTTGACAAGCTGGGCTGAATAGCACTTGCATAAAAAAAGTGGCAATTAAGACGGAGAGACACTGTATAGCATGTTTGGTGGTGTCTCATCTGAAATTACCAAAAGTGTGTATGTGTGCTGTATCACCAATAATATATGTGAACAGTAGTATCGCTATCCTCTCCGCCAGGCGTCCAGTTGCAGTGTGGTTCTGCCTGCCGCTGATAGTGTTGAAAGTCTTAGAACAAAACACAACAAGAGAAAAAAAAAGCGCAGATGAGGACGACGGCCCCGTGGGCAGCACTTCAAAAGATGTAATGATGCCAACCGACCGGCCTTGGAGACGGGCCTGTTGCTAAGGAAATTCTCCGCCCTCGTTGCTTCCCAGTAGTACGTTATTTAAGACACTGGAATAATTAGGATAATAGGGATTTTTTCTAAGTTCTTACATGAATGGGAGATAAACTGGAAATGTCATAAAAAGGGAACTGGGCAATGGTGTTCCTACTGGAAGTTTGTTAAAAACAGTATAAAAGGGATACGGAAAAGTGTTTTTACCCACCCTGAAGTCAGAGACAGCGGCAGGAAAAGAACTGCTTCAGCTTCCTTCCACGAGCGCCTGTAGCCGTTTCCCTCTGACCTCACTATTGTAGCAGCCGTTCTGTAGAAGGTCTCCTCCTACTGGCCTGAACCACAAAATGCCAAAAGGAAGCTTTTTATTTCAGCTGGTAAAATAGCTTTAGGTATCACAATAAAACATCTTCAACTAATAGTGAAAATACAGGATATTGTGTTTAAATATTTGTGTTTGGCGGATGTCTACAGTGACTGTTCTGGGTAATTGTTTAGTATGGCTTATTTCTTATTTCTGTGTGTTTCTGTGTTGTTCCTGCACTTTTTGGGGGTAAAATCAGCACTGGACAGGGCACCTAGGGTACCTTATTTAGCCCAGGTTACGTCTTGCTCAATAGAAAGAGGTGATTAAGATCTCATCCCCTTGACACCACCTTTACCTCACTTTCGTGTGTCTGCTGTTGACTGCTTCTCCTCAGTGCCAACGGGAAAATAAAAAAAGCGCAGGCAGCTCTCCTGAATCCCACTGAAATCAAACGGAACTGACCACAAACTCCAATCTCCAACCCACAAACTCTACACTCTGACAAAAAGGGATGCCAAATGTTCGTCAGTCACTGCGACTCACTTGTTTCTTGTACAAACTTCCTTGTAATTTTATTTTAGAGTCACTGTGAATACCCGGTACCAGCATATTAAGATATATAAAGATTAACTTATGGATCTAAACGTAATGAGTGTGTGAAGATACTGTATGTACAGCTGAACTGTTCCATGTTACTTAGTGCATTGGGTTGTGTATGCCCTCCTTTTTGCAGAATGATTATGCAGAGTTAATCGTGTACATGCTGAAGCCTCATTTCTGAACACAGAGACAGCGGTGTGGGACAGACCTGTTTTACTGTGTCTTGTATAGTTATTTAGATTGTAGGAGGTTGGTCAAGCATGAGAATGTGCCAAGCAACTTCCAAGCGCCCCCCCACCCCCCTCCCCTCGCCCTCCCACGCCCCTCTGTTTATGTGTATGTATAGAAATGTAACTTATTAATCATGCAAATGTGGATTTTCTTGTAGCTGTTTCAACTGGAGGGAAGTCTTAAGGAAAACATGTGAAATAGGGCGGAACGGGAAAAGCGCGCTTGGTTAATTAATTTATGTTTCTTTTGTAGAAAATCAACATTGATGATATGACATGGTAATATCTTATCTGCTAAATGTGACAATGGTTGTTATTATCATTTTGATATTAGGGTATTTCAGCTAAAACTCTTGAAGATAATAAGGTCTTAAAACACCATGAGGTACGCCTTAATGAGTGAAACTTGGGAATGGATGTTCAAACTGGTCACACTGGTGTTTCCTGAAGGCTTGTTCCCTCTGACTTTGTGCCTACTAGAACTTGTAATGTCTGGCATCCCAGCTTAGTGACCTAATTTCTTTGTTTCGGGTTGGGCTTACTGAGTTTTTTCTTGTGGCAGATGATGGATTTCCTGAGAGACCGTTGCAACATCTGGTGTTTCATCCACTGTGCGAGGAAAAGTAATTGATGATTGGAAAGAACAGATGATGATGAAAATAACAATGATAGTTGTGTGTTGCTGGCTGAGGAAGCACAGAGGGTCAGTCGGTCTCAATGGTTCAAATAAGCAAACCGACAAACATATAGGATATTTAAAAGCGAGTGAATAGGAAAAGGTCGCTGCAAATTACCCGTGTTGAATTGAAATCAAGTTTAAGTTGATATGAATGTGTGCAATGGCGTATGCGTCCTCTAAAGGATGATTATTTTGCTATTTAAATATTTAAAAGAATAAATTGTCTCAAAACACCCAACAGCGTATTTGAAAATCAGACCCACCAGGGACATGTTGATGCAGATGTTTTGTTGACACAGTGAGGTGGAGATTTTCTGTGTGTAGCTGCCTTTAAGATGTGATGGAATGAAGGGAAGTGTTTCTGGTTTTGGTTTGTGTGAGATAAACAACTCCCAAAAGAGCAAATATCTGCATTGACAATTCAGCTTTTTTAAGGGTGTAGTTTTCATTTTCCTACCGACAAAGACAGCAGAGAAATATCACTGTTCAAAACAATACCAGTCCATTGGGGGAATTGCCGTACGGAGCAAAACTCAGATTCAAACGTAAAATTGTAGCTCGCTCTACTCGATTTACTTTTCAATCGAGAAAAAAAAACAAGAGAAAACTGAAGATATTAGTGTTAATAACAATACGTCATTGATTTGTTTGATTGAAATGCAATGGAGGACTAGAAGGTCTTTAGAAATCAGACTGTTGTGATCGCAGGGTGTCCACATAAGCTCTTGAAAACAATATGCTGAGACTTTGATGACAACAACAGAGAGTCGGATCCTCTTTTTGTCCAGGAGCAGAACCTCTGGAGGACCTCGTGGCCTGAACACTGGAGGTAAAACAGAGCCGAAAAAACCCCACTGACAGCAGTCCAGGAAGAAACAGTTTTATGGTCTGACAGCAACAACGTGATTTGTCAGAGAGAGGTCATGGTCACGGAATATAAATCAGACGGACAATGTGCAATGAGGGAAGCAGAACGCAGCTTCTGCTGTAATTTAAATAGAAAAAGTATAGTAAGTATACAAATATATCGAGTCTGCTTAATGGGACAATATGCTGGAGGTAAGTTTTAATGTCTATATGCTTTTAAACTGAAAATTTAAACCACAAACAAGAATCCAGCATCATCATCAAAAAGCAATGAGTATTTGGGGTAAGTCTTAAAACTGTATTTGTTCTCTGCATGCAGGGTTTCATTCGTACCAGCTGGGTATTTGCCGTGATGATGCAGTTCTAAATCAATCCCACCGCTGAAATAAAACCCAGCGACTATAAGAAGGATTAAAAAACGCTCCTCTCCTTACAAACTGCTTCATGTCCTTTGTTGTTACACGTTTTATAATCCTTTAATAAAAATAATAAATGTGTTGGTAGGTTAACACGGCTCAAGCGAAAGTAATATCTTCTCTTAAAGACATCTTAACAAGAGGTCAACTCATTTGAGATTACTGTTGACAATTTTCTGAGAAAAAAATCTAATCTAATCGCAACCTTCTGATCTCCATACAACCGTATTGTCATCCGGGCTGTAACATTATCTGCAAGATGCTGAGGATTGTTAAGCGTTTTACGTGTGCTATTAATATAAATGTGCGGATGTTTAATCGTTTGGGCCGTATGGAACTGAACATCATCACAGCCTTTAACAGACCCAAGACACG
The DNA here is from genome assembly GCA_021346845.1 of Apeltes quadracus. NCBI lineage: Eukaryota > Metazoa > Chordata > Actinopteri > Perciformes > Gasterosteidae > Apeltes > Apeltes quadracus. Next base: position 7,621,972 of record CM037916.1, on the reverse strand, counting down.
GACAGTTTAACTTCCTGCTGCTGAGCGAGCGCAGTGCGTCGCCGAGCTCGGTCCTATCCACACAATCCCTGCTCTGTTTGTCCAGTATTCTCTGTTTAACGTCCTACAGGGAAACTGAACAATGCCACATTTAAAGAGCCTCTTCTGTTTGATCTGGTTCACATTTTGAAGTTATTAGACCGTGTTCACACATATTTGCACCTTACGAGTAGTTGGTATAGCAACTATTAAGCATAATGCAATCATTTACGTTGACAATAATGCGTTTTTGTTTGAGATTCCTTCACAGATCTGTGTCAAATAAACACATACAGAGGTTTAGAGTTAGAGGACACGCTTTTAAATCACTTTAAAATCCTTTGAATGCACATTCCCATCTCCCTGATAGCATGAGGTAAGACAAATACACTTTCCACAGCTCCTTCCATGATCATAATACAGCACGACAACATCATACAAACATTCACCAGGGCTGCGTTCTCTGGGAGGCTATTTCCTAAACACCAGACGCAGCGAAGCGCTTCATCTTCCCGCCCTGACGGCAGGAGGAGAGCTGACGGCAACGATGCAACGGCATATGTCTTTATTTGGGGCTGCAGCGAGAGACGCCGTCCTCACCTCGGCCTGCGTGTCACACGCAGCTCAAGGGCTGAACGCCAGTTTGACTCATGCGTGCTCTGTAAATACAGAGGCCAAGTGTCTGTGTGCGTGTGTGTGTGTGTGTGTGTGTGTGTGTGTGTGTGTGTGTGTGTGTGTGTGTGTGTGTGTGTGTGTGTGTGTGTGTAGATTGCATTTTAAATGGCCAGGCTTCCTTTGTCCCGTACAACAAGTAGATTAGGTGTTCCACAAGTCTGCATGTAGCATCACTGCTTCAAGTTTGCTGAACATGAGGCAAGTCAGTTTAATGGCTTGTATTAATACTACACACAGTAGATACAAAAAAACTTATAGATTAAGTATCTAACAGGTCTCCTAATGTTTACAAATACATCCAAGAGTTTATGTATCCAGTCCAACATGGAATAGAATTATCTATTTAAAACATTTAATACTCTGAACTTGAATACTGTTAAAGAAAACATATTCGTATGCTCCAAAGCAACAATGCAACAATGCAGATGTTCACGTTTGAAAAACTAAAGAATGCAACCTGTTAATAAGTGATGCACCGCATATAACAAGCCATGTGTTTGCCAATGATAAACGTACCCCAGGGTCCAGCCCTCTTGCCATAAATCAGTTAAACATTAGGAATGGAAAAACACCAGGACACTGTCAGCTTACTGGGGCAACCTTCACTTTTTAATGTTTTTTAATTGAATTAAAGGTATTTTAATGGCTTTAAATGTTAAAAGGAGACATTAAACAGACTACTACTATCGTAAAGTAAGCTTGGCACCAAAAAGGTTTGTGTAGTTTTGTTCTGATTTCTGGGAATCTGGCTGGGTGGACTATTAGCTGACAGTTTCTTAATCCTCAACGGGTTGCTGGAAGGTCTCCGTTTGACAAGTAGTCTGTGAATCCCCAAACAGGGCAGCCCCCTCTTCTTTTAGCATTTTCATTTGCTAATAATTCAACAGCTGGAGGTAAAGAAAGAAGACAAGGAAAAAGAAAAACTAAGCTTAATTACCTGTAGAGCATCAGTGCTGAGACACAATGGTTTATATTGTCCTCTACAGACAATGTCAACAAAAACAAAAGCACTGATTCTTACTGCTTTGTGTCTCTCCTATCGATCTCACTTCATCACGCTTTCCCATGTTGCCCCCCTCATATCGGGTATCGGGGGCCAGCTGCAATGGAGTGTGGTACTGGTGTAAAACCCGTGCATCAGACTTAATGTTGAGCGCTATTCCGCTGATCGACAGCTGGTGGCGGAAATACGCAAAGAAAGCAACGTGCTGTCTCATAATACGTCATAAACGTGCTGTCTTTTTTTTTCTTACTTAAAACTGGTCAACAAGCATTTACCTGTCACGAGCAGGTAAATGCAATTTTTTTGGTAAGAAACACTAATGATAATATGGCACTTTGAGACATTTTGAAATAATGTTATGGAATCAACAGTCCACCTTTCCCTCCTCTATTCACACTTTTTTTTTTTTTTAAGCGAGATCACAATGATCGGCTCAACGAACGTCACTCCTGACCAAAGCTACTTATAGTGAGTGACGCGCGCGCGGCTTTTAATGCCGGCCTGTTTACACGGCCTGTTTTTCGCGCGTCTGTCGCCCCCTGGCGGCCGCCCGGGGCCGCGCACCGTGTGAGATTGCGAGCGAAGGCACACGCAGCTCAGAGCATGTCGCCTCCTGTCGCCGCGCCGCACCGTGGGATCCGCCGTCGCCCTTCCACGCTGTTCACGTGAAGCCACAAAGGCCATGTTAGTTTGACAACGCTTCTCCTCACTATGCACGAGCCGCAGGTCTAACGAGGTGAGCCGGCACACCGCGTCCTGCTCCGGGTGTGGTGGGGGGTAAAAACCGGGGCTTGTGATTTAGGGGGATTTCTGCTTATATCTTTTTTTTTTTAAGACACAACTTGGCAGGCTTGTCGTTTGCTGCCGCTGCCGGAGCTGTTTGTTTGCAGAGAAAGTGTGAGGCAAGTGTCAGCGAGGGAGCAACAGATGTTTTTGTTGGGAAATGCGTCCGTCTGAGGAATGAGAGCAGCAGCGAGGCACCGGCGGCCCTTCCAGCGGTTCTGCTGCTGTGGAGTCGGGCTGGTCGCGGTCATGTGGCTCGTCCAGGTCACCCAGGCACCAGGTGAGACCTCCATGCACACGCACCGGCTCAATCCACGTTGGAAAAGTTGTATTGCATCGATTTGGGAAAACATAATCAAAGTATAATGTGCACAGTATAAATCCTGGTTCATTTGATATCAATTCGATGCTGAACCTGAAGTTATTTTCATGAAGGAAAGGAAATTGCACACTATAAAATGGATCTGTAGACAACTGTTAGTGACTTGATATATAAATATTTCACTATTAGAAAATGCTGCATAATTCATTCATTCAGAGCACATGTAATGCTTTATCTAGGAGCAAGATCCAATGTACTCCTCCCTCCTCTTATTCATGGATCTAAAAGTCTTCTCTTATGTGGATCAAAATATGAATATTACATATATGCGATGTATGCTGGGTTAGACCTCGTTCCGTGCGCTGCATTATAACATTTGATTGCCTGCAGAAAGAATGCAGTTTCAGAAGTTGAGCACGATTACGATTAGTGTGCAGCATTGTTCCCTTTTTCAAGACCAACATAATGTCTTTAATGTACCGCAGTGCTGCATGTTCAAAAAATTGAAATCTCAGTTCCCCCCGTGGTGTTCAACGTCTCCCAGCTACTGTCCCTTTGGCCGCGATCTACTCCGCATGCAATGCAGGAAGGTGACACTTTGTTGATTACATAAAGCAGGAGGAGATTGTGGTATGTTTAAATCCAATCTGTGAGGATCAGCGTATCTATGGGTTATTGCAGCTTGACTATGGTTATTTCATCCCTAATCTCAGCAGAATCTGGAGGATCTATAAATAGACTGTCTGCCCTTTTCCTGTGATTGTAGCCAGATATGTGTTTTTCAATTGCCAAAATGAATAGTTGTTATATTTAGATCATGAATCGGTCAATTTATAGAATTTGTCTTGGATTGTTTGAAATTGTCGTAATTTAAAACGCCATCAACTCCTACGCCGCTCTGCACCGTTCCCAGTCACGCCGGTATCAAAAGAACAGCGAGGGCGTAGATCTTTCTTCATCTGTGAATATGCAACGTCTCATTTTGCAGCGGCGCACCGAGAAGGCAACCTCCCCCCCACCCTCTCCCCCCCAGCTCATTATCCTCTCATCACCTTTACCGATGTGGTCACACTCTGTCACGCAGACACACAAACACACACACACACACACACACGCACCAGCAGCTCCAGCGCAGACAGCACCCTGTGTGCATAATGACGTGTTGAATGAGTGAACCTCGTTTCAGAGGTGAAAACGCATTTAGGTTTCACACCGGGGGGGGGATGGGGGGGATGGGGGGGATGGGGAGGATGGGGGGGGGGGGTTCTAGTCCGGTCCTTTGTGGAAGAGTGTCCCTCTGAATGAGCCACTGCCATTATTATTCATACTTCACCTTTAAACGATGAGTGCACCAACAACCAGATGAGTTTTATTGGACTGCGATCAAGGCGTGTGGTCTGCTGTTTGTAATGGCCGCAGGCCGGTTGCGCTCCCAATGCTTGGAAAAAATCACACATGCTGTAGCATCCTGAATACCACTGGCAGTAGAACCATTTATGGACGTGCTAATCCAGCTGTCTGTCTCTGTCAGTCCAGTTTTGACATAATCGGGTGTTTCTCCAGGAAGAACACATTGACAGAGGCAAAAAACTTTACTGATTTAAGCAAATGATCCATTCAACAAGATGTCCGACTATTTTCCATTCATGGGAACGTGGGGAATTATTTCTTAAAAGAACATTTCGAGCCTCGCTGGACAGCTATTTATCTTAAAGATAGCTGTCCCTCGTCTGCACAAGCATGTGGTGAATTCCTTCACAAACATTTATAAATCACAGCAGGAGTGTGTTGAACAGCTGACGCATACCGATCCCCTGTGTGTCCCATGTTATTTCTGACAACATTCTGCACTGACTTAAGTTTAGCGTTGATTGAAATTATTTCTTGATTGCGCCACTCGCACAAAGCGGTTTCCATCGCTCGGGGCCGTGGCAATAAACGGACATGTTATCTGTTACATTGGATGTAGCTATTGTTTATTTAACTGTTGCTTCCAACAAATACATTAGGATGTCAACCTTTTTGTCATTGTGGTTTTGTGCTCCTGATGAACGTCAGTCTCGTAATCCCTTCTCTTTTGCAGCTGCCGTTTGTTCCGACAGGAAACGAAGGCGAGACTCAACCTGAAGTCTTGTGCTGGGAAACGAATGAAGCTAATTTAACTCACCGAAATGATGCATAGAGCTGAAAGGGAGCAAAGTCAGGGGACTCTTCTCTGTGGCCCATCATGCAACGTATTCGTGGGGGGGGGTGAAGTTGTGGATCCTAATTGTTTTAAAGTCACTTTCTGTAAATTAGAATATTTTCGACTTCAGCACACTTCTAATGGGGATCCATGCAGGACACACTAGCACATTGCATCAATCTGGCCAGTTTTTTTTAATTTTGAATCAAGGAAAAGTTCCTGTTTCTAAAAAGAAGACAAATTGTCCCAAATTCATTGACAACTGTAAAACAAAGTAGAAAATAGAATGGCATTATAACCATTATAACCACGGCATAGCTTGTGTCAATTATAGCACTTATTATGGAATGACAATTTGAAATCAAAACAGCTCAATGAATGACATGTACACATTTACGTAGTCAGCTATTCATGGAATGTCAGGCAGAAGGACTGCTGTGTTATCTATGAGGAGATGTCCTCAGAGTGCTTCACTGAAAAACAAATATGCTTTTTTATAAGGTAGTACCCATCGACTCAGGCGTCAGAGGCAGCAATGTTCATCTGCATTGCCACCACTGAGACATTCACTAATAGAGAGTCCAGCCCTGTGGAGATGGTGTTTAGGGCAACACCTCAGGAAGCCGGTCTTTCCAGTCGATGTGTTATTGAAGGGGTCAAATGTCTTGTTTCTGCTAAAGAAAGAGGCGACACTGGTTTGTCCTCTCTGAGTGGAGCAGATGGTGTGTGCATTCAGTCATTTGTGTTTTAAATGTAGCTTTGCCTTTCCAGGCCGCAGTAAAAGCCACATAGGTGCTAGATAATCATTTACAGCAGTGACCCCATTTGATCTATGTTCATCCCTGTGTTTTTAGTTTATTTGCTGCCTTTAAGACAAAACAAAGTCAATGAATGAACATGGTAACACAAGCATGTGACAGCAGGATTAACATATTTCCACACAAAGTCCACATTTTGTGTTTCACTGTAACCCCCCCTTACCCGTTATATTTACATTTTAGGCCCTCAGAAGATGATCTTATCTCGAAAATCTAAGTTGCACCAAAGTCAGCTTAAACACCGTGGGTCACCAACATTTCACGTGCTTCAATGCACGGCTCAGGGTCAGACGGGAAGACGCAGACAGGATGTGGGGCCCGTTCCCATTGGCTCTCAACGCGGCGACTCCTTCGCAGTGCAAATGAAGGCGAGCGCGCTGTGAGAGCCAGCGGCCCGTGTGCACTACGTTCCTACCACGCTGCCGTGGGCGACGGCGGCGTCACCTGCATGCGAGTGCAGTGCTAATTGGCCGAGCTAAGCGAGCCAGTGAGGCACACTCGTGTGTACACTAAACCAAAACAGCGCGCAGAGCAGCTATGATTACAACACGCACCGATGACGTGTGAAGGATGTCTCACTCTGCTTCATCTTTACAGAGCAAATGGTTCTTTGCTGCCGTGCTAATGTGACATACGGCTGCTGTATTGATAGATTCTTGGATGAATCAATTAAAATATCAAAGTTCACAAGTTTGCAGAAGTTCCAATTTGCTTGAACAAAAACCCGATCAGTTAGAATGCAACAGAAAAGAAACCTGTAAATCTTTTCATATGAGAAGCTGGAACCAGAGAACATTTTGCTCAATTACTACAATTCAAGTTTAAGTTGGTGCAGATTGTTTTTCAATCAACTAATCGACAGACCGTTGTAGCATCAGCATGCAGTTTTGTCCATCGAGTTTTCATCGCTCCTCTTTTGTTTAATGAGACAACATGTGGTTTACCAGCTATAAACTTCTCCCAGTGAAAGCTGGGGAAACGCAGCCGAACCATCTGTGGCAGGAACCCATTTGAATTTCATACAGAACGAGCTCCTCTTGATGCATCAACATGAAAGCCTTTGCGTTTTCTCTCGGCGTGACCGCTGCCCTCATGAAACGGGCTCACCGAGCTGAAGGGTACAAAGAACCTGGCAGTCACTAAATGCACCAGACCCCATGCTGATTTCCAGAGAAAAGGACCGTTTGTGGCGTCATAATAAGCCTCCCACTATCTTCCCTGCTATTGTGGAAAGATTTGTGTGGCTGCTGGTGGAGCAGCTCTGTATCTTTTGTTCCTGTAGGAGAGATCCTCACCTGATGTAGTAAACAACTGAAACTCACGCAGAGAACAGCTACGCACCATACAGATTTCAGTGCTGATGGCTCAGGACAGCTGACGGCGGCACGGAATGAATAACTGAACCTGCTGCCGACTCCCGAGAGCCAGAAACATGAGAGCGATGTCTGTGGAGTCATTTGACACAAGAATAACTCGCGAGACAATTGCTGAGAAACCGACACCATTAGTGTTACTGACTGCAGTCAGAGGTTCTTTGAAAGGATGGTTGTGTTTTGTGATTTCAAATGAATAATGGCTTGAATGAATCAAAGTAGAGTAGAAAAAAATTGATTATTTGATCAACAAAAAAGTAATAATTGTCATTAAAGCCTAAAGAATTCAAAGAATTTGAGGATTTGCTGCTTTAGGGGTTTTGATCAGACAAAACAAGCCACAATCTTGGTCTCTTGAAACCATGATGGACTTTTTTTCATGTTTCTCTCATAAAGACAAAGAACATTGTAACATTTCTGCTTAAATGACAGACAACCAAGCAGATAATGTTTCTTGTTGATCAACTAATCGCTTTAGCTCTAGATGTTATCGACTAAACAGTTTGTCCCTAAATCACAGCACAGAGGGGTCTTGGACTGTGTGAAGTCGGTTTTGCACTAAAAAGGCCGGTGTTGTTTTGTAACAGAGACAGAGTCCTCTGGCCTTCGTCCGGGCGTCACCGGAGGGGAGCTGCGATGGACTCGCCGGCTGATGCAGGAGAAGTCGGACAACCAGAGCGCGGATCAGCCGCGAGCAGGTGAGCCACCCGCGGTGCGCCGGGATAACGCCGTCTGTTCCCCCAGTGTCGACCAGCAAACTCTCCCAGACCGTCTGCAACACCTGGCTGACGTGGTGACAATGTTTACGGCATTTGAAATGACACACACCTTGAGGCCGCGATGGCCGCACGGGTTGCATCGGTGACGGAGATGCTTCGTGTTTAACAAAAGGAGGGACTCCAAAGAGTTGCAGCATTGCTGAGCGGTGCTTGTGTGAGACACGATTACCTGGTTAAATAAAGGTCAAACAGTAGTCAAACGAGAAAGGCGCCGTGCCCCTAGAGGTTTCATTGTGTCAGCGGTGCGGAGCGCGTTGTCGGCGTGGAGCTTGTGCGCCGACAGACTCGGGGAGACGACACAAGTGAAAGTCAGATTAGATTTTGCAAAGCAGTCTGTCGATAGCGAGACGCCGAGTTCCCGTCAGCGCCCGCCGGAGTCTGGTTGCACATCTTCCAACTGCTCCTTATTCTCGCAGAGACGTGCAGACACTGAAAGCCGTAATGAGAAATGAATTGACCGTTGCCTTTGTGCTTCCCGGCCTCATGAGCTCGCTGGCAGACATGAGCCGCATTCGCCAAAAGCTCAAATGGGTATTATTAAAACCTCAGACAGGAGCAGAGCAAAGGTAAAGTGAAACAATGGAACATCGTCTGCTTTACTGACAGAGTACCATTGGTTATCTTCACATCCTTTGCATTCACTCCATGTTGAAGCTAATATTAGGCCCAGTCACAATGTTGCATTGTGTGGCAAATGCACAGGTCACCATACTGTCAGAGACATTTATGTAAATCAAGTTTTTCTAATAAGATACTATACAAATGACCTGTTTGGAGTACCACCTTAAATATGCCGACGCTACAGAGGGTGTGCAACCTGAAAGGAAACCTGCACACGACATGTCTGAGGCTCTTTGTGAAGCGCTGGTTCTAAACATTTGGGGTTTTTTTCACAGCAGTTGGGGAAAGCTTATGATGCCGGGGCGTACTCGTATCGTTTTGCAAAATGTCGGCATCATTTACATCTGGCACTGGCTGTTCTTCCCCTAACTTAAAGATGGTTTGATTTTAAATACCACGTAACATTCTTTATTTACTTTTTTAATAACATTTTATCCCCAAACCTCAAATCTTTATGCCATTTTTCATTTTAACAGTCTTGGCTCCTGATAATCTTATCTGAAATAATGGTCCCACGACGGAGAGGAATCACAAGTTATTTGTTGGTTATATATACAGAGAATTGGCATTTGAGAGGTGCAGGACCATCGGTGACGATTGGTCACCTGTGGTAAATTCACACATTAAAAGCACCTCGCTATCACTCCGTGTGCTCCTTCGTGACATTCCATCAGAAGTGGTTTTATTTTTTCCCCCCATGAGAGAGAAAATGAGACTCCCTGTCGCAATTTGTATTTGGCTACCCAATGACACACTTCACCATTTGTTCAGTTCCTGCATGCAAACAGTATCTCTAACGATTTAAATGCTTACAAGACACAAGCGTACTGTGTACTGTGTGCGTGAAGTGGTTACTTCTCTGCAGTAATACACTGGAGACGGCATGTAAACAAGGGGCAGGACATGAGACGCAGCAGCCTCGGGGCTCAGGTGGCCGTCTGAGAGTTATTGCGTAATCTGTAGTGTGATTAAAAAGGCCGCCCCGGCCCTCGGGGATATTATGTGGGGGATTTCACAGTAACATCCAGCCCACAGCTGTCTTTCTCTCCTTTCATCCCTCCACCGCTCAACAAGATGATCAGCTGACAAGTGTCGGAGAGCGTGGTTGCTAGGCAACTGAATGCTAAATTTTGAAAACCCAGACAGTTTGTCCTTCCAAGCATTAAAAGTGTAAAGGACTAAAAATAGGCTGCGAGGGGAAGGAATGGGAGTGAATATAAATTATGTAAATGAGGGGAACGGCTCCGGCTGTGTGTGTCGTCGGGGCTTGTTGTGTTGTTTATTTTGGCAAGCTTCATTCGGCTGAGAATAGTATTTTTCCACAGCCTTGTTTTAGGGGGTTTTGAGAGTGTTGAGGAAGGGAAGCAGGCAGATAATCTTACTGAAACTGTTTTGGTTGCTAATTTGGATGCCACACAAAGCAAACAGCAGTTATATCTACTAATAAGTGTTGCCAAGTTTGAAACCGAATTCTTTTGGATCTTGTTCCCTCCCTTTCTCTCTCTATCCACAGTAAGGTCGAGTGCGAGGTCCGTCCGTAAGGCCCCTCTTCAAAGTCTCGCCACTAAAGAGAAGATATTTAGCTGCGTCCTCTAACCTAATGTTTAATTTCCTCATCTAACGAGCTGATGGAGATTATAACATGCAGGATTTTCAGTGTTTTCAGTGTTTGTATTGCAGCGGTTTGATGCCTTTCTATTGTTTCATCTTAACCGCCTCAAAGGAAAGCAAATCAAAGAACAAACGCACAATTGAATTTACATTTAACACCTGGATGAAATATTTATATTTTTTTGATTCCCTAATGAAAAATGCAGGCTTGTGGCAGGTGTGTGTGCCTGCGTTGCTTCCGTAGCTTGACTCCAGGGGCCTGTACCATGAAGCTGGTTCAACAAACTCAGGGTTCCAGAATTGGTTCAGAATCGACAAAACCAAACCGAAGCAATCAGGCTTTATTGGTACCATGATGCCGCTCATCAACTGAGTTTGTTAACCCAGGCTTTGATCCTCAAACTCTGATTACTCCGCGCGCGCGTGAACATAAAAGAGTGACGTCGGCACCGAACAACCAATCACGTTCTCTATATATATATATATATTATATATATATATATATATATATTATATATTATATAATATTATATATTATATATATATATATATTATATATATATATTTATATATATATATATATATATATATATATATATATATATATATATATATATTATATATATATATATATTATATATTATATATATATATATATATATATATATTATATATATATTTATATATTATATAGAGAGAGAGAGAGCAAGAAATTATTCTTTGTCTCTGCTGCCAAAGCAAGAGAACAATATTTGAGGAACATTGCTGATATGCGTAAGTAAAAAAAATATATATAAAATCATATATCAAACCATTTGCGGTACAGTAAGTGCGGCTACGAAGAGTCTAAAAACTCAACGAAGTGCTCTTCTAACAATCTGCGCTGAGATGTCCACAGGATTTGGAAGAAAAGGTGAAGCCGCAATGATCGCAACAGAGAACAGAAGCTAGGAATTAACTACGTCAGCTGTTTCTTTGCTCACCGCTGATTGGTCAAACTTCTGATTGAGAGCTTGAATCCAGAACATAACCTGCCCCGGAGCAGGTTAGCCGTGCAGCGTAAGTTACCATGGCAACGAATACCGATTGAAGCCGAGCTACTTTCATGGTACCGAAAACCCAGGCCTGGTGGAAACTAAGCTGAAACATAGCTGAAACATTGATATCATTCAATTTATGGCATGCACTTTCCGGTTGGAGATATTTTATTTCATTCTTTCTTGAATTATACCAATGCACACCACTGCAGCTCGACCTCTGATTACGATGGCACATCTGGCTTGAATACCAGATTTAGGAAGTTGCAGATGTGTAATCATCTTGAACCCGGGTGGTTCATTTTTTCGGGTATTCCATTGTGAAATCCCTCCATGGGAGTTTCGGCAAGAGACCGTCCCGTCCAGTAGCCTTTCAGCAAGCGGAGACATGCTGTGTGTCTCTACGCTGTTCCTCAACTCCCTCTCCGAGGCCTCTCCAGAGGGTTTGTAAGGAAAAATAAATATTTTTAGACATTATAGGAAAGAGCTGCTGTCAGTTCTTTTTTTTTTTTTCATTTTTTATAAACCCCAACCATGGGAAAAACGTATCACCTCCCCTTTCTCACTGTTGAGGCAATTGCCTTTCCTTTGGCTTCCTACTGCCACCCATCAAATAAAAGAAAAAAAGGGAAACGCTGCCCCTCGGGAGAGTGTTACCATAGCAACTGCCTTCACCAGAGCAACTCCTCAAAGCATCAATCTGAGGTGCGCGTTTCAGCCCCTCGGTTTCGAGAACAACCTGAGAGTTTATTTTTGAGTTGTAAAAGGGGGGGGAGGGGTGTGGGGAGGCTTTCGGGGCTGTTGGATGGGACGCCGAGACTAAAGAGGAAGGTGAAAGGAACAAAGCCACAGAGGGAGCTCCGTCGCCCAAAGCTCGACTGGCCGATTGAGAAGACGCATACAGAGCAGCTTTCTCGCTGCGATCTTTCGTGGGATAAGATGACCAAGGTTTACATGCTACGCCTCAACGGGTTCTGCCCGGCCACAACAGCTGGCACAGAGAAAGTCGGCTTTGTCCGCAAAAAAAACAAACAAAGGAACCACCGACCTTCGGACACTCGCTTCAACTGGAGAAGCATTTTATGGCACAACAAGCATCCAGGCAGACTGTGCTGCTGCTGTCTGGCGCAGACACGCATGTGTAAACATCTCTGCACAAACATTTACATTTTCTAACTGAACGTAGTGAAATGCCTGTCTCCCTTTTCTGATGACCATATGGCCTCCTCCTCTCACTCGCTGACGCTGTGATGTCAAAGATCACATCCAATATCCCCCATCGCAAAGGGCCTCTCTTAATCCGTGCTGTCTGTTGTTAAGTTTCCATGCATCACGACTGATGCCGTGTGCTTATTGTGTACTCGTCGACCCACTGTCGTCTCACGCAGCAGAGGAGCTATTAATAGCCTGCGCGCTCCCCGGTAGTTTGAATTCAACCAGCTCGGCTGGAGTTTTGAATCGGAGCTGCATCACACTCGTCAGGGGAACAAACGTCAGGGGAATAGAGGGAAGCAAGGTTTTTCATTTTTTTATTTTAACCTCAAAGAAGAACAGGAAGCAGCAGCCAGTTTCACTTCCTGTCTAACTGTTTAGTGCAAGGCAAACACTGCGTCTACGAGATGTTATTGCAGGTTTCACCACGTCTGAAAGAAACCCAGGGAGATGACACACATTTCAAATCATTACTTCCATTCATTATATCTTTCAAAAATGTTTTCACAAAATGAACCTTTGTGGTTGTATATCAGAAATGGGAAATTAGTCAAATGATTTAATATGGTAAAGATAGTTAGTAAGGAAGGGAACCATATTCAAATCATTATTTTAGGTTTATTTGATGTAAAAATTGGCATTCAGGTAGTTTTAATTTTGTTTGCAGCTTGGCGGCTGTTTTAGAGGGGTCGAAAAAAATTGACCTAAAAAATAACTGTGTATAAATATCATGTCCATCACCCTGCAGCCATCCACGAGTTTCCAGAGGACATCTTTACAAAGGAGCAGAGGAAAAAGGGGGCGGTTTGTCTGCATGCACTGTGTGTGAGTATGTCACACACCCGCAAACCGAGGACTACACTACTACTTTATTAGTAAAAGACCGGCTATGCATGTGTACCTGCACACTCTCATCTGGGCCCAACTGTGCTTTTAGGCCATCTACATGTTCTACGCCTTGGCCATCGTCTGTGACGACTACTTTGTCCCATCCCTAGAGAAAATATCGGAGGTGAGAAAACGGCACCGGCCTGCCAGCAGATATTCATTTTGTTCAGCTTAGGAGATCCATATTTAATTATTCTTGTTCTAGTCTCAGCTTCTTCTTTTTTCTTTGTGTCATTCAGAACCTGCAGCTCAGTGAAGATGTGGCTGGTGCGACATTCATGGCGGCAGGCAGCTCGGCTCCGGAGCTTTTCACCTCTCTCATTGGTCAGTAGTTTAGCCAATCACGACCGAGTACCGGATGTGGCTGTTGTGAGAATCATGCCAAAAGTAGTTTCATGCATTATTAACATTTTAACTTTGTAACATGTCAACATATTGAGGAGCTTCACAGCTTCTGCAGTACCTAAGCCATCCAGGAGATGTCAGCACAGCCTTTAACATAATTGACAACCTTAAAAGGGGTTTTCCTTATTTTTAGGTATTTTCATAATTGACTGACTAATGCCAAATACACAGCTGGATGGCACATGTTTCTTTGTGTGCTAAAAATAAGAAGATGAGACAGGAGACACCATAGACTGTTCGGCTTTGATCTAATCTGAATTCAAAGCAAAGGTTTGATTTTCTCTCCTCCCATGTCGCCCCACCCACCCCCCGTGTGACCCGACCTCAGGTGTGTTCATCACCAAGGGCGACGTCGGAGTCGGTACGATCGTCGGCTCTGCCGTCTTTAACATTCTGGTCATCATTGGCCTGAGCGGCATCTTCGCAGGCCAGGTAGGAAAAGCGCGTAGCACCTGTTGCACGCAGCTCTCCCCGAGCGAAGGGACGCGGATGTTCATGACCTTTCTTCACAGACAGTGGTTTTGACGTGGTGGTCGCTCTTTAGAGATTCGTCCTACTACATCCTCTCCGTACTGGCCCTCATCATGGTGAGAGTTTGTGGGTGGTGCTTTTGAGGTAAAATAATGTGTAACTGTGTGTAAATCTTCGGTTCCGTTGTGTTTTAAAGAATCAATTGTCCCCTCTTTAGGTTATCTACGATGCCACGGTTGTCTGGTGAGTCCACATTCCTTCAGTTCTATTTGTGTCACGTGATCATGTTTCCCAGTGGGGCATTTCTGCAGCAGGTATCTGAATTCATACCAACACGGATCTTCAAGTTCATCTCGGCCCCCATTGCGCTCAGATTGGTGTGAACCACGTCCCCCTCAAATGACTGTTATTAGAATTCTAAAGATGGAGTTTCAACAATCAGGGATTATGGAACGTCTGTGATCACTTTGGTTCCTGATTCGTACATAACAATAACATCTAATCATAGGCTCGTTCCAGTGTGAGTTGAGGTTACAAGGAATAAGAAACCTGAAATAAAATAAAATAAAAAAACGTTTTCTTTTGTGTGAGGTAACTGTCATCACAACCTTGACCAGTAATTTAGAGTTTACCTGTTAGATTAATATCCTTTGTGTAGTGTTCCTTCCTAACAGGCTTGTTTGGTACCGTCAATTTGTTCTTAGCTTCCTGTCCTGAATATTTGACCCTGGTCCCGTTCCAACTCTTTGATCAAAGTAGCAAAGTAGTTCTATAAGAGATGTATATATACTAACAACATAGAGGGATTTTCAGTGCACCTTGGAAGCAGCTGACGTTGTACTAGAAGCCTTGACTTGTTTTTTTTCTCATCATTCAACCTCAAAGCCTTTTGCAAAAAAGAAATAATGGAAAAAAAGGCCCTCCATTGTTGTATGTGTCAGTGGTTTAATGAAAGAGCAGATTTATTCATAGCTTCAATGTGGGTTGTAGGTTCATCAGTGATTTATAGCAGCCCGTTTATTGAAGCATATTTCAACTCACCACTGTCCTTGTTAATATTCTTTGTAAGATTTGTTGCTCAGCTCCTTTTGCCAAACTCACTGCATGCTCCCATGGTCGGAGGCCTGAGTACATATTGTGCAGCAGTGCTTATCCAGAGTCTATTCAGGCTTAGTGGACCAGCTGTAGATGTGCAGATGCGCTTTCAGGAGTGCATAGTTCTATGTTCTATGCATTTCTGTTGAACAAATAAGCAACACCATCAAAACTAGAAAAAATTGTTTTTTCAATTCGCTCGACTAATTTTCTTCATTGTGTCCATGAATTGATTATATTTGGCGGACCATTATTTTTATTTTTAAAAGATTCACATTTAACAGATTGTATGGATGTAAATTGTTACATACCTTCCATTATCATTTAAGAATGATTTACAATGAACCAACCATATTATCTGTTCTATTTGATTGTTAATTAAGCAGCACAAATACCAGACTAACACAAACATCTTACTTGCCGCGCAGGTGGGAGTCACTGCTCCTCATGACTATGTACGGCATCTACATTATCATCATGAAGTGAGTTTACCAAAACACTCAACAGTCCTCATTTCTCTACCCTTTCCTATTGATGGTGTGTGTCGATATGAACATAAGCAGAATACCTGTTTGGTTGGCTGCAGGTTTAACTCCCAGCTTCTGGCGTTTGTGACCCGTCGCCTCCGGAGCCCCGGGCCGTGCTGCCGCGGCTCAGAGAACCTCGCCGACGACAAGACGGGAGAGGAGGCGTCTGCCTGCAACACCTCCATGGTGCTTCTTAACAAAGGTCCGAAGATGTGTGTGAATACTCGTCTCTTCTTCGCTGCTGTTGGTCTGTGGTCTCATAGTGTCAAATTTATATTTGTGTGTGTATATATACACACAATCTTTTTCACAGGTCACGGCAATGGTCAGGAGGCTCCTCCAGTCATCATGGTGGATGAGCTTCTCATCCTCAACCCCCACAAGTTGTCCTTCCCCGACGCCGGCCTGCGCATCATGATTACGCCCCACTTCTCCCCCCGCACCAGGCTCTCCATGGCAGGACGCGTGCTCATCAGTGAGGTATTTGATGCGCATGCAACGCACATAACACAACTTCTTCCAGACCCCCAAATGACGGCCAGAGTCCCGTTGCCCTCTCGTAGAGACAGAGGCTGGTCCAGAGTTCGAGGAGTCAGCGGGATGGCGAGATGAGTCCCGGGTCCCGAGCTGGATCCACCAGCAACAGTCTGAAGAGGACGGGCTCCTGCGCTCTGGAGAACGGAGGCAGGAGACCAGTGCCAGGAGCCACGGAGTCGGGAGACAAGCCTGGAGTCGAGTTGGAGGAGGAGGATAATCACCGGATATTCAGCCCTGTGCGCATACCAGGTGAGGAAGGTCCAGTACTACGTGCCAACAGCTGTGAAGTTCGAGTAAGATTGAATTTGTGTTTAATTTCTTTCATCTATTTGTTGGCCGTTTTCTTTCTGACACTAAAGCCAATCCGTGGCTGGCAAAGGTCTTTAAAAGTCTCAATGTCTTGGCTCTCCTGAATGACCTGCTGCTCTTCACAGGCAGCTGCTGTGCGCGGGTGACCTGGATGATCAAGTGGCCTCTCGGCCTCCTGCTCTACTGCACGGTGCCCAATTGTATCCTGCCACGCTGGCACCGCTGGTTCATGGTCACCTTTGTGGCCTCCACCCTGTGGATCGCCATCTTCTCCTACCTCATGGTGTGGATGGTAAGACTGCAATTATCAATTCTGAATAACCACGAAGAATGCCGGATAAGCCTGCAACCCAAATATTTGAATGTTAGGATCTTTATTCACTCTGTAGTCACAAGGATTTAACTATATATTTTTTTTTAATTGAACACCTCGTGATTAAGACGCATGCATGAAACAAATCTCATATTATTTATATTCCATAAAAACAAATCAATACAAACAACAATATTGCAGAAAGGAAACCAACCTCTGCCGAGGCTTTGACTATTGGTTGTTGACTTACTTTGTTGATGCCCAAGTTCCCAGAGGCAATAAAACTCATTTTTGCAGCACACTTTTAAAATGCCCCCTGTGCGTATACTTACCCCTGATGTGTCCTAATGTTTGCATTAGGTCACTATCATCAGTCACACACTAGACATCCCAGACTACATCATGGGCATAACGTTCCTGGCAGCAGGGACCAGTGTGCCGGACTGCATGGCCAGTCTGATTGTAGCTCGACAAGGTAAAAAAAAAAAAAAGAAGAATGTCCTTGTTCTCTCACTCCAAGCACTGTTCTCTCTTTGTGGTGCAAGTGCTTCCATTCAGGATTTCCCATCTCTTTCCAGGCATGGGAGACATGGCGGTGTCTAACTCCATTGGCAGCAATATCTTTGACATCCTGCTGGGTTTGGGTTTCCCCTGGGCTTTGCGAACCCTTGTGGTGGAGCACGGATCATCAGTATGCAAACCCTTCCTACCTCCCTACAAAGCCAATCTCTTTTCCCTTCTGTATGTGATGCACTAATGTCTGTATTTGTCTGAGAGGGGCCCTTCAAAAATCCAGACATTGGCTTTTTACTTCTGATAAACGGTCATAAGATGGTGACACTTGTTTTTCTTCCCCCAAAGGTCTCCATAAATAATAAAGGACTTGTGTATTCTGTCGTCCTGCTGCTGGCATCCGTGTTTCTAACGGTGAGGAAACCATTTTCTAAAATCCTGCTTTATATTTAAAGGTCTTAAATGAAATCTAAAATAATAAATGAATGAATGGACCTCAAATGGTTGCTGTACTTCTGTACATAATGTGGTATATTGAGGTTTTTTTTTTACAGCTTTGTGCACAAGCAAAGGGCCACACATGTAATGTATGCAGGTATAGATAACAAAACTGTCTGTTTTTAATTAAAGTATGAATGAGTATTCTTTCCACCCGTCATCGGTCCGGCCCTACGACATGTCCCCGCTGAGATTTCACCCAAACAGAACGAATGGGTTTGACAATTGTCTGCTTCCAGGTGACGTGCGTTCATCTGAACCACTGGAGGCTGGATCGCCGCCTGGGTGTGGGGCTGTTGTTCCTTTACGCCATCTTCCTGCTGTGCTCCATCCTCTTTGGGCAGATGTGAGGCCCCGGCGGTCAGAAGTCGACCCCCCTTTCAGACTAGCACGACGAGCACACGATGAGTACCACCTCGCTTTCCACCACACGCCCTCTTCCCCCCGAAGACGGAAAAAGAGCGACGGCGTTGTTTGTGTCCTTGTGAGAGTTGTCCGGTGCACCTCTGTAGGGCTGACTAGTGCGATACTGTACACCTGCAACTACACAACCAGACACACTAAAGTCTTTTATCAATGGCACAATTCTTCTCCTATTTGTACAGTCCTGCGTCGTTAGAGTATCAATTTGGGTGACTTCCCAAAATATATAATGACATGGTAGATGTAAGTAGCTGGCTTGTAATATAGATATATATAATAGTATAATAATATAATATAATAATGTGGAAAAATAAGTGACGGCAACAAAAAAACTGCTCACAAATATTTGGTAAGTTTTTTTTTTTTTTAAATTGATCTGTCACCACTACCTAATTAAAGCAATAAGCCATTCTAATTTAAGAGTCTTGCCTGGTGTCACTTTAATCTTTTAAATGTATAATATTGTTTATTTGAATGCTCTGAAGGCTGCTGCACCCCCGCTAAAGAACCACAGGGTTATTTATTAATTGGTTGATTTCATCAACAACACTCCCATCAAAAGTCATTTGTTATCGGGGGTCCACGCGGTTTGTGTTGGTGAGGAGGGCTTCAGAGTGTGTACGTCTCTGGGAACAGAATGTACAGCTGCAGAAATCACAATCGTCTAGAATAAATTGGGGAGCAGGGTGTATAACTAAGATCTGAAATCCATAGTTGCTTCTGGTGAAACTGGATAATGTCTTAATTTGAACAAACCAATAAAGTTGCCTCAATGATTTGAGGAATATGCTCAGAATAGTTTTGGTAAAGTTTGAACAAATGGTACTTTAATCTGCCGTGTCATGCTTTAGACCTGTTGTTCAGGATAGAAGAAGAAAAAAAAAGTAGCAGATTGAAATAGTCTGTTGGTCTGAATGTTTTAAATAGAAGTGTAGAGATTTTTAGATGTATTTAAAAGTAGCAGACGGCACTGAATTACAGCAGCGCACCACCGAGATGGTTTAGACTTTACTACAATAAACGACAGCATGTTTGTGTCGGCAGACCTTTAGAACATACACATTGATATGAAAATGCACATTATTGTGACAATATTTTGTCAAACTACTTATAAGCAAGTATTGGTACAGCCTAATGTACGTAAAGAGATTGACGTGTTACAGTATTTTTAGATTAATATATAAGGGACTAAATCTTTGACTTTGAGTGCAGGTTAGCTGTAAAACGTCCCGTTTAGGTACGACAATCTGTGTTTGTATTGTTTCTTGTACATTTTGAGATTATTTCACTTTGGTGGGATATTTTTACTCTGATCAGAACATTATGTGCAGATAATGCTGTATATTCTATATGTGTAGACATCCTGCTGCTCCTCTGTCCTTTTTATAGGATAGATTAATGGAGCGCGACGATTTGGACACATTGAGATCATTCGATTGAATTCAACACTAAATATTCCACCAAAGGGAACAGGGCAGTTTTTTCAAATGGCTGCATTATTGTTATTATCATCATCATTGTCTACTCGACAACACTTTTTACTGTTTGTAAATGTTGAATAATTGACATAGTTTTACAATAATGAATGTCATACAGAGACTAGTTTTGTGATGTTTTTGATATTTTTAAAAGAAAATCAGTATAATCTAAGCCTACTTGTGAATTATTGTAACACGATGAATGCATGTCTGTCTGTTTGGTGGAATTTGAAGCCTGTTCTATCAGACTAGCACTGATTTTATGAGGTGTACATTTAATTGCAGTTGTCTTGAAATCTTTTCAGCACTAAGATCTTTTATTACAGTATTGATTCAGTGATAACCTTAATTCATGCAAGACACAGAAAATGAAGCTCCCGTTTACAGGTTTGAATTGGGTTTAAAAGACCAACAACAAAGCTATTAATTAGTTAATTGTTTGAATCTTTGATCACGCAAAACTGTCATTTGCAGCTTATGACACGTCAGGATTTTCTCTTGAAAAAGGTTGACAATGACAGAAAACGTTTTTCTTCCCTGCTTTTTAGTTAGCATTGTTTAGCATTTGTGAGCGCGTGCCACTTTGATGTACATCCTCAACCATCATTAACTGTGTTTTCGCAGGAGATGATTTACAGCAGCGTGTGATGCTAAATTGTCCTTTCACTCAGCCGTCTGTAGTCTCTCCTGTAAACTCTTGTATTCAGATCTACTAACAATCTCATTACGCTACTGAGACACAACAGCACCAAAGCAAACCTTTGAGTTGCAGAACTTCTGCTACTCAAAGAATGTTCTCTTTATTCTGCTGGGATCTTAGTACGTATTGGTTGTTTAAGAGGTGAAATGTATCGCTTAGAGGTCGGATTGGATCATAGAAGACGTATCTTGAGACCAATAAATAACGTGCAATAACAATTGACCTCTCAACTGTTTTTTTTTTAGAGGGTGGGGGGAGGTTTACATTATGTCAAATTTTTCAAGTAACACAATTAACTAAGTGAAACAAATGTTTAATAGCACGTCAAAATAAATGATAAACACTTTTTTACTATTTTACTTTACTATTTAAACTATTTTAAAAAGTCATAGGGTCCTAGTATAGTGTGTCCAAATAGGTAATAACATTGTGTGTCAAAAACGGTAGTTTCTAATGGCAAAAAAAAGTAATCAAAAGGATGCTGAAAGAAGGGTTAAAATTAATAAAACCATTTAAGACAAGAAAAGTTATTCATGTTGAAAAAAAAACGTAGTACAGAAGTCCGTCATCTATAGTATGTTTGGTAAAAGTCAATATAATGAAGTGAAAAATGCATTATAATTGGTCGGCAAAAGGTCACAGCGCAGTGCAACAAAAAAAAGTTTATTACAGTATGCGAGTAAAAGTTGTAATGTGTAATCGCCGTTGACTTGGATTATGAAAAACCTTTGCGTGTCAAAATCATAAGTAGCACAATGTCATGAAAACAGTCCGAGCCTTTCACAATGTTAAATCTTCATGGTAAAAAACATTCAGTAAAACAATGTTTAATATTAATATTTTGCAAAAGTATAGTATCTTAGAAAATGTTATCTAGTCTATCAGAAAAATGGGCTTTAAAGTTATTTTTGCACAGACATTAACAAACATTGTGTAGCCTTGATCATTCACAAAAAAGGCAGATTTGTTAAAACGTTTACTATCCCAATTGATCATTACTTTGTCATTGTCATTGTGGAAGAGGAGGGGGGGGGAACAGGTTATATCTTATCCTAGTATTTTATTTCTTGACATTTTTGCACAATAAAACATTCCAATTCAAAAAGATAATTCACCTACTTTGTAAACCTGTGACTTTGGTTTAAACATTTGTCAGGATGAACACTTCCCTCCCAAAGCTCGAGACCAGACAACCCCAAACGGGACGCATCTATAAAATAAATAACAGCTGGAGTTCCCTGTCCTTCATGGCCAGATAGTGCAGCCTAGAAGGTAGGTAATGGCAACATTGTTTAACCACCCAGTGTTAAAGGTGCAGGTACACAACCTATCTCTTAATCTCATTATGGGCTTTGGCCCTCGTCTTGAGCTTTAGAAGAGGGCAACACAGTTGACACTTGGATCACAGGATTAACTAGAGAGCAAATTCCATTGTATCCCAAAAGTCTCACACAGCAAGCACGCAAAACATAATCCAGGAGTACAAAAACAACCGGCGAAATATTCTAGTAGCCGCTACACAACCAACTGCAAAGTGATGAGGAAAAAAAAAAGACAGAAATACATGTGTAGTCGTTGTTAGAGGGATATTCAAACACGATAGCTCGCTTAATTCATATTACGGCACTTTCCAAAACCTTGCGGGCCTAAACGATGAGACAACTACGTAGCACGTGAGAGTGCAGGTGAGTACTGAGCATGCACCTATCTACCTGTAGAATACGCAATCAATGAAGCAGACACTGCAGCGCTCATCCCTGTGTGTCCCATTAGCTCATCGATCAACAGCACGTCTCGACCCTTTAAATACTGTTTGAGGTAAAGTAACCATGTTTCTTTTAGCATCGCCACAGAAGAAAACTATTGCATAATAAAACGATGAAAGCAGTGACGAAAAGAACAGTTCTTTATAAGGCTATACATATGCACATTAAAATCTCTTTATAAACAGTCATCCATGTATTTTGCCACAGTCCCCTCTGAAATAGCACTTTCTAAAAAAGAAAGGACTCATCTGCCAACAGCTTAAAAAGACTCATACAGGACCGCTTATATTGCTTTTCTATTGTTATGTGACCATTTACAATGTTACGTAGTCCAAAATTACTTTAACATAATCCTAATGTAATAAAATCAATGGTTAACGGATATAGTGCTGATGAGCAAACTGCTAAAACACAGCAAAACAGGCTTTTTATCCCTTTAAGTGGCAGGTAATGCAAGTAGGATTTATGTTTTGATTTGACAGGACTAACCATTATCATCCATCCAAGGCCCAGGTGTACAGAACTGCCTCCTTTTTTTTAATTATCTCAAAATGGCCCCAGAGCCTGAATAGAACATGCATATTGTTATTACCATCACGAGAACCGGACTAAAGTCGAACCGGCCATTACTCAAGGCCTCTGGAGGCCCTTCAACCAGCAGGATTTATATTCACTGTTCTCGATCCATTGAAAGTCTGTGGCCGTTAGATACTGAATCCTTTACAGCCTCTGTTAGATCCCTTTGACTCCATCAGGAGAATCCCCAAATATCAGCACTGCCATAAAAGAACATGCGGTTGTGGATATTACCATGAGAACTAATAAAAAGACCACTGCGTTACCATTTGTCTTCCCAAATGTTACATACCCAACACTTACTACATGCCATAGAAATATATAAATATTATAAAATCTATTTTTACACTTAGCAAGCACTGGCATGCTACTTTATTGAAACAAGCTCCATTTCAGAACACTGAAGGATAGGTTACAGCAAACTGTCAATGTATGTTTAAAAGACCTGAATGGGAGGTCGGATTGATTATTTTGATGCTGTGAAATTCAGTGCTGCTCAAATGTAGAAAAGAGATAGAAATAAAAATCAATGGTTTTGTATCTGAGCCTGGAACTGTGTAACAGTCATATCTGCAGCCAAGTGGGGACGTGTGGTAGGGAACGGACACACACACACACACACACACACACACACACACACACACACACGTCTAAGATACTGCTGCCGGGTGGTAGAGTGACGGGGAGGGGGGGATTTGGGGGCGGGAGGCGGGGGTTGGGGGGTCAGCATCCATCACGATGTTGGGGCGGTCTGCTTCTGGTATATGGATGCCTTGTCTTTTAAAAGTTCCAGACATAAATGACAGCTCCAGCTCCCTTATTGCCCAAATAAGAGAGAAAAATGTGTTAGTGTCAGAGACGTTTAACCTTCTAAAGAAGGCGTGTTCATTTATTCATTCACAAAGTAGTACCTGATTTACGCAGAAATGTTATGATACTTTTATACTATATCAGGTTTTGGCATCCAACAATTGAAAACTACTTACATTAGTAAAATAAAAAGGTTTATTTATCACATTGGTATTACTTAGGAACCATAATCAACTTTTTTTTTTATTAACACTCAGCACAGTACATTTCATTTCCAGAAGCTACTTGGGATGTAGAACTAATACAGACATTAAGTACCTAAACACATTTCAGTGTCAGGGCTCATGGCAGGCTTTCAGAAAGTCATACTTGGTTTAAACTGAGACACTTTTGATGAAGGAATTCTTTCTCCTTTATTGCACCTTAAATGTATTTAAAAAAAGAAAAGACACAAAATCCCAGATTTGGGCTTTTCAAAACACTTAGTTTTAGTTCTACATCCCCTGTACAGTTAGATACACTTGACTCAGTAGACGCATTACAGTGATTAGTGATCTTACCCTCTGGAGGTTCAGCCATGGGTGGGTTGAGACAATACATGTGATAGCCTCTATCGCAGTCATCGCAAAACAGAAGCTGATCCTGGAAGAAATACACCACATGTCACACCGGAGTCTTCTTCACAACATTGATCGTCCGAATGGAGGCGAACTCACGTCATTCTCCGAGGTGCCGCACATGTTGCAGCACTTGCACTCGATGCACTGCCAGCGGTACGTCTTCACGGCGGCCATCATCACAGGAGTGAACTGCAGGCAGGTGGGGTGGCCTGCGTGCAAAATACTGTATTATAGACATCGCCTTTGCTGCACAGATGAGCCGTTTGTACCCTTCAGCAGCGACGTACCCGAGCGCCCGCAGTCGGAGCAGGACACCAGCTCCTCGGACTGGCCGGTCTTGAGATTGGTTTTGGAGTCTCCCAGGCAGAAATCACAATACTTATTAGGCAGTGCGATGCCATCTGGGCCTTTCTTGGTTGCTGAGAAACAAGATTAAAAAAAAAAGACCCAGAGAACATCAGTGTTGAGAAGGGAAAAGCTCCACGTTGACAAAATCTCTGGAGAGGGTGAATTATTTTCATTTTACTTTTCGGCTCATCGGGCAGTGGCAATGCCTCCTCGTTGATCTCCATCTCTTCCTTCTCCTCGCCCTCCTCCTCAGCCAGGTGGGAGTGGGCGTAGTGGTAGCTCAGACCGGGGCGGTTCTTGTAGCGCTTCCCACAGACTGCCACCAGAACCAGAAAACAGAATGTGTATGAAAACAAAAAACACATCAGTAAAGTCTGTAATGGAAAGTCAGTGGTAAAAAAAAAAGACGCTGATATTCATGACATGAATATCTATTTAATCCATTAGAGTGGTAAGAAAAGCCAGTGGGGTCGAGTTTGAAGGCTTTACTGGCTTTATAAAAAGGACAAAGTTGGCATTGTGCTCAGCCACCGTCACAGTGGACGTGTGAGGTTTGTCATAAGATGACGCGGAAGCCTTCTCTCACTTCCAATCTTCCTCCGTTTCATTTCTCCACGAGGCTTATGTTCTCATCCCCAGATAATCTCAGCAAAATCTCTCAAGACACAGCTAGTCACATGCAACGGTATAATGTGGAGCGGCAGAGAGTTTTGAAAAAGACCCCCAGGAGTAAAAAAAAAAGAGGCAACCAGCTCGCTCTAAACAAAAATGAATGACATGGCTTCGACCTGCTCTAAATCTGGGTAATCACATTGAAGTAAATTGTGTAGAAATACAACCATATACTACCCAGAGAAAAAAAAAATATCTACTGGGTAACGTAGACATAAACTGAAAACAGGCAGTGGAGACAAACGACAAGGCAGCTGGGGGTAAAAGGAATGAGAGAAATACCTCTTTCAGACGGTTTGGAAATATGCTTTTGTTTGATAGCGTCTGAAAGAGAGAAGGGAAAGAGAAGAGAGAGCAGAGAGACTTAGAGGAATAGACTTAAAGGATCGGTCAGTCAGCACTGCAGATAAAAGGGAAATGCTTTAAAAAAAAGAACCGCCCCCCTCCTGCACGTTAAAGGATTTACAATACAATTTCAAGAAAAGTATGAAAGACAAAGCGCAGAAAGAAGAGGCAAGAGAACATGAAGAGAAAGGGGAGAGAAAAGGGAAAAAAAGCGATAAAGAATAAGGACTCGGGCAAAGTTGATTAGATTGGAAAGATTACGGCAATTAACATGTGCAGTGACTCAGACCCTCCCCCATCAGGACTCACTGTCACAGGCGTACGGCTTCTCTCGGTCCTCCACTGCCGCTGTGTCCGGCTTCTTCTTGCTACTGCCCACTCCTCGACCCTGAGGGCACGGGCATCGTTAGGAGTCGACGTTGACACACACACACACACACACACACACACACACACACACACACACACACACACAGACAAAGAGCTGGGAGGATGCTTTGATATTTACCTTCCCCTTTCCCTTGCCTCTTCTCTTAGGCGTGTCCTCCTCATAGTCTTCATCATCCAGGTCGTCCAGAAAGTCATCTGGCTCAAGGACTCTCTATGTTGAGGCATTAAGAAGAAAAAAAGAAAATAGTTAAATCATTTTCTTCACGCCAAATATATCTAAAGCTGAAAACAACAACCTTTCTAATGCGCGCAGCAGGGTTCAGGCCTCCGGTGCAGTCGCTCAGGTTTGAATCCTCCTCGGACCCCCGGAGCTCAGTGGTCGTCCGCTTGTCCATGGACTCTCCCTTCAGCAGGGCCTCCAGGCTGCTGCCGTCCGCTGATAACAGAGCATCCTTCTTCAGTCCGACATCCAGCTCTGCGGGGGGAAAAAAGCATGAACTCATCTTTGTTTTTAACCACACAGTGCTTTGGTTTTCTGGTTATCTCAAATATAAAAGGAAAGCAGTTGAAAGGTTGACAGAATAAAAACGGCAGATGAACCGAGCTGAATGATGCGGTACCTGACTTGACAGAAGGGAAGATAAGCCGGGGGTCCTCTTGAGGATGAGATCGTCGCTTCTTCCTCCATCTTCTTGATGGGTAAGTATAGAGCTGCCCCGGTGCCATGCCTGAGGGATCAGAGCAAATCCGTCTGTATAACACTTAATGCAGAAGTGGTCAGCTTTATTGAAAGTTGGCTTTCTCCTTTAAAGCCGCGATGGCCCATTTAACAGGAAACTTGGTTTAAGTGACCGTATGCTTCCCGTGAATCCATCCAGTAAACCTCTAACAGACAAGAGGTAGCCTGAGAATCGTCCTGATCAGATCCTTCACCATAGACACTAGTCTTGTAAAAGTGCTCAACAATTCCAACTGAGTAAAAACTACACCTTGTGTGTCTCACCTGGTCCCCTGTGTCTCTTTTCCATCCAAATGTAGCAGTTGCTCTGAGCCACGCCGGTCTGAGAGTCGAGGAACGGCATTCGGACACTCCTCTCAGCACACAGCCTGGCATTGTAGTTATGGCATTGCTCCATGGCGTCTCTGTAGTACTGCTCTCCCAACCTGACACCGCAAAACAGAGCCACATGCTTGTTATTCAGTCTATTTGTATTTAAAAAAAAAACACACAAATCAGCAGGTGAGGGTATTTCAAAGCAGGTGCAGTCTCAATTTAAACTGTTCAGCCTCGCTGCCTGTTCAGTTTAAAACTCATTCTTATCTCTGTTGTGCTGCCAACTGAGAAAGACAGATCATAGTCTTTTCCATTTCAGACTAAATTGTTATTGTGTGCAACAACAGGAGCTCTTCTGTTGGTACATAAACCACAAAGAGCGGGATAGTCAGTCGCAATTGACAACATAAATGTCATAAAACAGTAATCAAGTCTAGTGTTGTAAATTCGTCAGTGTTGCCTTAGTCAAGACCAAACCAGAAAGAGGACAATCGTTACAAACTATTTCTCATATATAATACACGTATTATAAGTACAAAAAAGTTCATATTTCCCCGTTTAAAAATAGGAATGGGTTATTTTCTAAATAATGAGTTGGCACACAGCTACAAACAAAAAAAAAAAACAATTGGAGAAGTGTAAAACGTGAAGTGCAACTTATCCAGCAAGGGGTCAGCTTAGCTACATGTGTTCATTTGTCACCATGGTAACTAAGAAACTAATTACCGAAAAACGTTCCAAGTCAACCACCTGGGCAAGTTCAATGGAAATAGAAGCACGGTTTACTAAGTACGGGTCACTATGACCTGTAATAATCTCCAGGGTAACTTAAAAAGAAAAGCGTGATAGCTACGGTACATATAACTCTTCGTTCTTACATGAAAGGAGTGATCTCCGAGGCCAGTCCTTCATTCATTCTGAATTAGCCGGCCGCTGCGCGCTAATGTTGGCCACAGCTCGTTAGCCACCTAGCTGCTGCACTTTACGCTAGCACCGTGGTGGCCGTTTGGCCAGCAAGACACAAGTAACCGTGTTGTCTTCGTAAGCACGTGGATGATCAAATCGACACGTTTCTATTATGCTGCCTCGTGACTCATGTTTTAGGAACGCCATCTACATTTCTGCTAACTTGCACTTCCATTCCAGGATGTGAACGACGGTGCGACGTAGGCTAACACGACTAACGTTAAGTCAGTGGAAAAGCTAGCACGCTAGCTAGTGACGTGGTCACTGACTGTACAAGCCTGCATTTGTTCTCATGTGCTCGCGTTAGCAGTCCACTAGTTAGGCGTACGTTAGAAAAGTACAACACTTACAGTTTGACAACATTTTCAACAACAGCAGCCATCTTGCTTTGGTAGAGGGGGGAAAAGTGGCCGTGGGCAACGAACGCCCTCCGTCAGGACTTGTAGGCAGATGGCACAGGAACGTGACGCACAGCGCCCCCCTCTGGAGCAGTGTGGCCTCGCAGGATATTTGATCATGATGATATGAGATCCTGGATTACTTCCGTGACATGTTTAATTCCATTCACACACATGACTTTAATGTCATCAAGCTTCTTGTTTAGTTCGATCTGAAGAGTTCCTCTGTGAATTTGAACTTCCAGAATGTACTATTTTGTATTATTAACACCTTGATCGTTTTAATTTGTTCACACTTTTGGGCTCATGACTTTTAAACTGAATGTGCCACGAAACCATATGGCAGACCAAGTGGCACTGCTCCATGAGGAGTTTCTTCATTCCCATATATACCCTTTCCCAATATAAAGTTTCTAAGACTTCATTATCAACCTACCATACGTCATTATTTCATCATCCTTGACCTCTTTTGCAGCAGTTGCATCATTCATATTATTTATATCTGCACTGCAGTAACATCCTTTACACAGATACAATGTGAGCATCGCACAGATTGCTAAGACTTTTTATTTGGAAATTATGATCCCATTCTTCTCTCTTTTAGCTGACAAATTGTTTATGAATTTACTTACCCCAACATACAAATTAGATGATTCTCACAATTGTTTCCTTTAACTTGTGATCTTTTTGTAGTGTTTAAATCAATCTGAAAACCACAAACTAATGGTGCCTGGTTTGAATGAAGTGCCATTAAGGAGTCAAGTGTCTAATGAACCTTGCCCTCATGAGTACCCAAACTTTACAGAAGAACACTAAATTGTACCAGGGACAAGGTTTTTCATGAATACAATTTACTATGAAAACCTAACTTTTTTTAAACTAACTTGTGCGTCAAATAGAATAACAGCTGTAACAAATAACTACATAAAGAAAATCCCAAACAGTAGCATGATTTTGATTAAACCATGTTTTATTATTACTAATATTAGATGTAGATACACAAGTCAACAAACATTCTTGATTCGTAATGAAAATGCTCCACAGCACACTGACATTGTGTGGAAGGGTCTGGTTTTACAGACACGTACCTGAAAATGGACAGCAGTTATCATTTTTGCAATAAGTTGCATTAGTAACAGTAGTAGTAATAGTAACAACAGTAGCAATAATAATTATAATAGCAATTAATAATAGTAGTGGTATCAACAACTCTGAATTACAGAGGGAGAAAAGTAATGAGAAATGAAGGTAGGACAGGCTTGTCAAATGCTTCAAGACAGACCATCGGATGAAAAAAATACAAGCTCCCACTGGACAGCCGGTATCCGGCCTTATTCTAAAAAAAAGAAAAAAAGAAGGAAGCTCAAATTGTCCTGATCTGTTTTTACCCATCTGATACTTTAATAACAAGTAAAAGTTGTTTTTTCTCTTCATCAAGTACTCCACGTTACCAAAAACGTGTCTCTTTGAAATCAATAATACATTAATTCCCACATTCTGGTCAAAGCTCACCAGTAGCACAACGCTGTTTCAAACAGGATGCCATATGCAACATCGAATCACAGCCAGCTGAGGACATATCCACAAAACTGGATTGCCAGAGTCCTTCTGCATTAATTACACAGAACAGTATTAATGTGCGAGCGTTTGTGAAAGAGAAAGTTTGTGTACATTATGTGATTTTTGCTTCTCATGACCAATTTGGCCAAACTTATTTCAATCATTCGCATTCAAATGAGCTGTTCAGAAAATGCACTGTGTGACCTTTAAACATCAAGACCTTGACGTCAAGACCTTGATGAATCCCTCGCCTGATGTCCGGAGCGGAGAAAAGGTGGCAATGATCACTATAAAACATTTCAACCACTGGGGAAGAATGACTCATCCGTTTAAAATTGTGCACATTGTACGCCAGCTGCATCGGCTCACTTATGTATGCAAGGACCTCACTGACTAAGCTTCTTAAACTAGGACCTGGATCACCCACCAGACACTGAATCTCACCGACGGAGACGAGGCGGTCGGTTTGAAAACGTTTGGACAAAGTCCCATCAACTCTTCAATGGTCTCAAAGTGGATGTTCGAAAACTTCTCATCTCTGGTTCGGGGGTGTCTGAGCAATAGATCACTGGTTCCACATTCATTTGGGACCCGTTTTAAAGCTGTTAAAGCTGCTAAAGTTTCCAGTGGTTTGTGTGATTCTCCCGAGGCGTGACACGCACACTCACAGCGTTAAAGAGTTACTTTTGGAGGGGAAATAAATGACTTAAATAGTTGAAAACTTTTTAAGCTCCTATTAATCATCCCTAAAACTCCTGAATCTAGAATTGTTGTCCTGAAACTTCTAGTGGCATTTTGGCAGTTAGAACGTTAAATTAAAACTTGGATTCAAAACTTGGATATAGCAACACTTAACAATCAATTTATATAACAATTCACTACGGTCTCACGTACTTCTTATGCCTTTATCCTTTCACCCAAGTACTACATTTGAGGGGACTAATAAACTTTTTTATGTTTTAATGAAATATGTCGGTTTGCCATGATCTTGTTCAGATTACTGTAAATACCAATTGCAAAGAATTAGTTGCTCTCCAACTCTGAATATGAAGCGATCTGATGTTTTCAAAGTACATCAACACAGAAGAGAATAGATGACACACATAGAAGTATAAACCTACATGAAGTCACGCCACGCATGCAAGAGCACAGAGCTCATCTCGGAGACACCTGAGGACCGTTTCCTCTCTGCCAGTGAGTGAGTAGAGCCTTCCGTGATTACTGTAATTCCTGCAGCACCTGCATACATAATGCCCTGGCATACATTACACCATTGCCACAGGACACATTTTATAACATTCCTGTCTTTTGTGCAACGAAAGCTTTCCTTTAAGACAGTTTGAATGTGGGTTGGGTTTGTAAAAAAGGGTTCAGCGTATCTGTAGTGGGTTCAAGTAAGGCTCAATACACCGGTCTGTCGCAGAGCACATCAACAGCATCCTTCACCGCCGAGCAAACATGGAGACCCGTCCACCTGCGGTCCGCCACAGAGGATGTGCTTCAGCTTTTTAATCGACCAACAGCTCGCATGCCATCACACCAGTAGATTTGAGAGAGAGAACAGATGTAGATCATTAAAGACTAAAACAAAAATAATTAAACCGTCTTGCAGAAATTCATGGATAATGTCAGCCTACATATAAGAGAAACCAGAAGCAAAGAAAAAGCTGATTTTATGAAATCATTCCAGTAAGATAATGTTGTGTCTGTGTCCGGATTTTGTCTGCATACCGAAAAGCAGCAATCATCTGGCCACGTTTTATCAGGAAGAACATAAACGTGCAAAGTCCACAGCACCACAACTCACACGCACGCACACACACGCGCACACACGCGCACACACACACACACACGCTAGAAAACTAATCTCTGCTTTGTACAGAAAAATGAATGTTGAAAATTAAGCAGGAAAGACCACTCAAAAGAAATGATCAAATACAGGCAAAATTGAGAAAATTACAAATTAAACCACTCATTAAATATATATATTTTTTTCCCAACAAAACTTGTGATCACTTACTGCACACTTTATTTTTTTTCCTCATAACACCTCTTCAACTGTCATTCCTAAAAAAAATAATAATATTACATACAAGGGCAAGCCCAACATTCTCAACTAACTTAACCAAATGCGTTTCTCTCCACAACGTTTTAAGATTATCTAATGGCAAATTAACCAGCTTGTTTTCCTCAAAGCAGCAATAGCAAAAGATAAATAATAATAAAAGCAATAATAATCTGTTGGGTTAATAACATCAATACTAAAAACAGAAAAAGAGACTGATGTGAGCTTTAAAGCAGGGAAATAAAACCAGAGTGCACCCCAGTGGAAAGCCACCATCCATTGTTTTATTAGTGACACAGCATCCAACTTTGTATTCCTTGCAGGACATCGGCCAATGACAAAACGTTTCCAACGCAACCCAGTCAAGACTCACTCAAGAGACAGCATTTCGATCCAGAGGAGGGCCGTTTGATGGATTAAAACTGAGCTTGTCGTGACTCTCTAGTAATGCCGACCGCTGGCGGGAGTGGCCTGCATTTGGATGAGGGCTTTCATCATCGGGTGCAGCTAAATTTGAATTATAAATTGGCTCAACGAAGATGAAAACGACAGATAGAAACTGGCGAGGGAAAAATAAGGGAAAGAAAAAAAAGTAAGCCACGTTAAGTAGCGGGCAACAAATTCCTTGTGTTGTGCACTGACAGCCGTGCGGCGGCGTTACCTCTCTGCACTGTGCTTTCCGACTGCTTTAGTTCTTTAAAATTTAGACAAAATGCACCTCCCAGCGACAACGAGTGTTCTATTTTTTTTTCCCAAAGAAGCTGAACCTCTTCTCGCGATCCTTGTCTTTGCCGTCTTTGTTGCGCATGGTAACGCCCCCGGCCTCCCCCGAGCCGGGGGAGATGGGAGGCATGGTCATGGCGCGGCTGAGGGCCCGTGGACCGACGGGCGAGTCCGCTGCTCCTGTTGGAATGGAGCTGATGATGGAACGGATCCAGGAGCTCATCTCGGCCTTTAAAACACAAACCAGAAAAAGGGCGCAACGCTTGAAAAACATCATTAGCAGTCACAGCGCACACTCATCGTTTGTGTTTAATTACTTATTTTTGAAATCGAGACATTCGGTTCTTACCTCATCCTTTGCTTGAAACAGGTACTCTTTTCCATCCCCGAGCCTGCAGACACAGTGTTGATGATGTAAACCATTAGTCAAATATTAGCTACTAGGTCTACATCTCACTATTTTATCATCTCAGTCAGTGCCGGCCCAAGCCTCTTGGGGGCCCCAAGCAGAATTTTATTTGGGGCCCCCCCTCCCACCACGCACAGTCACCTGTGCTAGAAGATTATTGGCACAAATGTCACACTATACTGTTATAGCAAAAATTATAAACGAATACAGTGAGGTTATAATACAAAACTAGGGCTGCTTGCAGCATAAGCCAGGGGGCCCCAAGCAGCCGCTTAGTTCGCTTATGCCTTGGGCCGGCCCTGATCTCAGTACTTCAACGCCTTTAATTTCATACCAGCAGGGTGAAAAACATTCTCTATTGGCAATCCTTGTTCTGAGGTTTTCTCACCTGAGCTTGAATACAAATTTTCTCTTCTTATAGTCGTGTGCTACCTCACACACGGCCTCGCCGAGGCTGATGGGCACCTCTCCGTGGTATGGAATGCCACCACTGGCGCTCTTGCCGTCTTTATAGAAACCCAGACTTCCTTTTCTGAGGACGCAGTACACGTTCTGCCAGGACCTACAGAAACAAAGAGAAACAATCAGGACATTTGGCGCCACGCCCTTCATCTTTGGTGGAAATGTAGCGACACGGCAAAACACAAGAACGATGGAATATACTAAATAAGAAGTCTGAAAGTTTAACTTCAGATGGAAGTTTAAACACGTTATGACAAATTGAGACAACCAACTTAAGTTTATTATCCAGAAATCCAGTACTATTTAAATGCACTCGACCGCCAACGACGCTCACCGGGTAGCTGCCTTTTTGTTGTGGGACTCCATCTCCTGTTTTCGACAGAGCATTCCCTCCGTGGTGTCCGGCTCGGCTCCGCCTCTGCCCGGTAACGTGGCAGAAGGCTCCAGGACGAGAGGAAGCCAGCCCGCTGTCCCTGCCGGGTCCGTTCGCCGACTCCGATTCAGAGCCCTGTGGTTTGGACCGCAACACGCAGGGTTGTGAGGGCGCAGAAAAACACGTGACGGGATGAACGCGGTGAGCAGCCAAGCAGCCATTCACAGCCGGATGCGAGAAATCATGATGACGCTTGTACAAAAAGTAAGGCAGTGTAATATCAAATTAAAATAACAACGCATGAATGCATTCTACACTGAACATAGATTGTTCAAATGTAAAAAAAAAAGAAAGTCAAAATGTACTCCGGCAACCAAATATACCTTTTGATGGAAAGAGATATTCTTGAAATAATCAGCCTCTTCAGTTACTTCTCTATGAATCAATAACTAATATTATTGATATTCACTAATATTTCATTACCACACACAAACCAAAACATGCGCACACATTCACACTTCAACCATCCAAAGCCTTCCTGAACCATCCACATCTCTTACATTACTTTTTGACCATTAAATAGAAAGACTATACGAGTAGTACAAGTACTAAATTCTGAAAGGAGAATAAATTATTAACAACTCTGGAGACATAATGCCTTTTTCCTACATAGAGCTGTTAAATGAGGTTCACACTCATCACAGGCACCGAACACACATATAGGGGGAGACTAAAACAAGACAAATCAGCTACAAGTCTCACCACAGTAGCACATTTAGATTTACAATAACTCTTGTCCTGGTCAACGTGCGCACATACGCAACAGCCGACTGGCGCATGAGAACAATCTCTCCATGAATCTGCATCATGCCTTTAAAACAGCGATGGAAGTCATGGATGAAAAATGATAGAGAGCGATGGCTTCTCAACAGAAAAAAAGGCAGTGCATTTGACCAGGAGCTGAGCAGAGGCTGTGACGAGGGCGAGGGGAAGCTACACAAAGCCGACCACGGCTTGGTACTCACACGCTCCGGCTGCTTTGGCTTACACACGCGCTTAGGCTCGGATTTCTTTCCCGCTGATAGCGAGAGTGACTGCTGATGAAAACGCAGTAAGAAGTTGTTAAGACGTCTCCTCTGCGGCCGACACTTGGAAGTTAGAAACTGGGTTTGTTCAGACGCATCATAATTATAATCGGCTTCTCATAACCGCCGTCAACAACTGTGTCAATAAACCAATAAAGTGATGTGCCAGTAATAAAAGAATTGGCTGGCTTTCTCTGGCCGACACCCAAGTTTACTTCTGCTTCCCACAAGGCATTTATTTTCCCTCTGGCAGTGAGGATTGTCACTAGGACAGTGAAACATGCATACTGTCCCACTGAGATCTCCCATTCAATCAGGGTCCCTGGATGAGCTGCTTGCTCTGCAAATCCCAGGCGGCCCCGATTCTGGTTCCGCACTACAAATGAGTATCATCAACAATATTTATAATCAAAACTGCTGATCCCGATCATAAAATAATGCTCCATATTCATTTCTTCTAGGTATTTGGCTATAATGGCTATTTTCTGGTTAAAAAAATAGATGTAGTTGGATTTTGATTGAATCACATCAATGTCACTATATAACAAGGGAATGTGTTGAAAGAACACTGCTGATTAGAGTACAAACACACACACTCAAATACACTGATATATGTAGTGTAACATAGGTTTGCACAATATAATAATGTTCATCTTTTGCAACACAATCATGGACATCTCATGTTAACAGTAATGCAAATACCCAGTATTTAGTTAAATAAGTTAGTTAGTAATTAGTTATAGTTTCCCTAAAACAGATCGATTAAAGACGTGGATTTCTTAATAATGATAATGTAGGGAGATGAGGCATGAAACATGGAAAAGACATTACGGGACATAAATAATACAAAGAATGACCCTGTAATGTTCTAAGGAACTGTATCTATAAGACACTGACCTGCGACGTGTCGTTGTCACTGTGAACGCCATTCACCGACACAGACTGGTTGAGGGTGGTCTGGTCCAGACTGGTTCTGAGTTGGAAAACGAGGGAAATATTAACATCAAATGTAATATAAACAGTGTGTGATGATACTGTACATCAACGCGACTCCTTACCTGGCTAACGAATCATGAACTTGACTCTCCGTTTCAGATTGGGCCACTTCTGCTGGGGGCGGTGTCGGGGGTCGCCTGGCTCTCTCTTCCTCCTCTCGCTTCTTCTGCATCTCTTGCTCCTCCAGCTGAAAGATGTCAAGTCTCATTAGTGGGGCAAAATCAATGCCTACATTGTAAGGCGAGTAGTGGACGTGCTGCACCTGTATTTACCAGGACACTCAGAATTAACCAAGAGAGATTCAGCGATTTGTTGTTTTTCCACCTACCGTGGTAAGTTTCTCCAGCAGCACAAAGCGGTCTTCCCAGGCTGAGGCGAGTTTCTCAAAGGCCTCGTGGCGCTTTATTAGGCTCTCGACCTCATCCACATTTGAGCCCAGCTCTGCAGCTCGCACCAGAGGCTCCTGACCTGCCAACCAAGACTCTGCCACACAGGCGTCGCGTCCAAACTGCAACACCTCCAGCACTGCGATGCGAAAATAAAGAGCCGAAAGGAGGGGCAGAAAAAGATTAAGATAATGGGGATATTTAAAAATGGTTCAAATAACGTTGAAAAACAATTGGCAGGGTGTCAGGTACACATTTGATGCTTTCCAGACCACAAAATAAAAATGACTTCACACTATGCAATCCCTGCCAATCAAATAGTTTTAAGTACAAATATACCGTTTAGTTTTAACGCTTCAGCAACCATAACAAAGTACTATCTGTATTCAATTTGTCATGGCACTTCAAAATTTAATGTACCCCGACGCAGATTTTAAAACATGCTAATCAGGCCTACCAATTTGTAGATGGTCCATCCTTTCTTGCCAGTTATTGTTGATCTTCTCTCTCTCTTCCTGGAGTTGAGCCAGTTTCTCCCGGATCTGCAAATGACAGAACATTCATGTACATGAAAAGATGTCACCCTAAGCCCACAAGAGACTTTGTTTTACATATTAAATAATATGACTGCAGTGAAATTGACCCACTGCACAGTACCTCATCAGCTGCATAGTGGTTTTTGTTGAGAAGAGAACTTCCCATCTCATTACAGGCAGTAAAGCTGTCTGCCCATGTCTCAATCTCTGACTTGATGTCCTGGATGATTGGCTATGACCAAGCCAGCAGAAGACACGTCTCTGGGAAAATACAGAGGAGAATACCGTGAGATTTGAATTGCAGCAAATACAAAAGCATTCATCACTGGAAAATGCAACATCAAATGTCACCTGGGGCTGTCGTGTGCGTCGATCTGCAGATTGACACCCTCCATCCAGAGCATAAGGTCTCGCACCATGTTGAGGAAACGGAACTTCTCCACAGTGTCCAGCAGGAGGAGCCTGCGGGCCTGACCCGCCTCAAGAAGGCCCTCCCAGGCAGAGGTCACAGCATGTTCGCTCCTGTTAATGTCGTCCGCCTTCTCCCCTGCGTAGGCTTTCTGCAGCCGTGCTGCATCGTCCTGCACTTGGTTCACCTGCAAGGTCAAAGAGGAAGAGGGGCGTTCACTTTTCTGTTCACACGGCTCTCGTGGAATCTCACATGCGAGCTCTTTATCAACCGATGGCCGACCTGTCCGCTCAGGGCCTGGATGTCATTTTCGAAAGTGTTGTGTTGTCTGTGTAGATGCTGAACGGTGTTCAGATCACGGCCGAGGTCGGAAGGCAGCCCTTCTCGCTTCTCCCTAACGCGCCCGAGCACCTCCATGGCATCCTGATGGAAGCGGTGCAACTCATAGGAAGCCGCTAACATTTGTGTGCGGGTGTCGATCAGCTCCAGCAGATCGGCCCAAGCCTCGTTCAACCCGTCTTTCCACTCAGCCACACTAGCGTTCTCAGGATGACCCGACTCAATAAGGTCATCTGCCAGCCCGTTGACCCCGTCCACGCGTTCTTGGCCAATGGTGCTTGTGTCACGAGCAAACTCCCGGAACTTGTCCCTCAGCATCTGGAGAGAGAAAAATCCGGGCGGAAGCAGGAAACAATTCATTTGAACGAAATTTCCCCTTCAGTTTCAGTATGATGGAGAAAAGGGGGAAAAAAAGGATCTTACTGTAACATGTTCATAGTCCTGCCCTAGTTCATGGGAGCCAGCAACCACTTCCCTCTCAGAAATCCACTGTTCCAGGTCATCAACCTCCCGCTTCAGTTGGGTGAGCCGCAGTCTCTCCTGAAGGCGCC
This sequence comes from Apeltes quadracus, assembly GCA_021346845.1. Lineage (NCBI taxonomy): Eukaryota > Metazoa > Chordata > Actinopteri > Perciformes > Gasterosteidae > Apeltes > Apeltes quadracus. Next base: position 7,583,539 of record CM037916.1, on the reverse strand, counting down.
CTTGACGCTCCTCGGCGAGGTCTTTCAACCCGGCATACAGTTTGTCAACTTGTGCTTGCCGCAAGGTGATTCTCTCGCTGTATGAGGAAGAAAAAGAGAGCAACACAGATCAGTGGATGCGGGTGTACGGCTTATTATACCAGAAGGCTTATGTCACAGTAGACATTTAGACGCATTTGTGTTCTCCCACCTCTCCGGATGTTCACTGTTCACCATGGTGCGGCTGCTGTTGGCTAGTTGGTGAATGGTTTGGGCGTAGTCTTCAAGTGCCTGTTCCAGGGTCTGGTGCTTCTTGACCATCACCAGTGCGCTTTGCTCATCCTGGGAGACAAATGGGAAATCATTTAATATTTTTCTCAAGAATTTATTTTAAAAACCGACACCCTAAGCATTTATTTGTCGTGTCGACTTCTCGTCCTCACCTTGGCTTTTTCCTCAGACATCATGTGGAGCTCTTGCTCTCCCATCCAGGCCTCTGCCTCCGCCGCATCAGCATAGAACTGCTGGGCGCGATTCGCCTCTATTAGACGGGCATGCCGCTTGTCAGTCTCGGCTATCAGCTGGTCCCAGAGGTCCCGCAGCTCCACGAGGCGCTCCTCCAGGACAGACTGTCGTTCTCCATCGACCTGGCTCTGAGTCTTGCCTCGTCTATGAATGTCATCAATGCGGGGCTGGTGGCCCTGGATCTCCTTCTGCAATGTCTGATTAAGAACATCAAAATCATTTGATCTTCTTTTAAATGCCCCTGCAGAACAACATCTGAAACCAAGTAATTCTCTTCACTGTACCTGGTTCTTCTTGATTAGCAGCTGTACGGTGGGCAGGTCTTTCCCATGGTCTGTGGAGTCGGCCAGGGGCATCCGCTCCTTCACCCAGAGCTGAGAGAAAAGCAGACACATGAATGAATCCATGAGGCAAAACAGATGCAACACAAATACTTACTCAAGCGTTCACATTTCATTTTATGCAATCAAGCAGGCGATTCAACCTACAATTTCATCCTCCAGATCTCTGTTGAATTGATGTGCTTCTTTGGAGGCGAGTAGTTGCTGTCTCCTCAGTTTGAGAGGATCCTGAAGGTTAGAGAAGTTTTCGGTGACACGCCTTTGCTGACCATCTACCTCAGTGATACCGGCGTCTTCCTGGGACAGAGCCAGGGCCTGAGTCTGAAGGGACTGCACTTCCTTCTCTCTGACCTCCATCTGGTGCTCCAGCATCTGCACAGCGATGGCACAAAGAGGTTAGGAGATATGACATTTCATAGTTCCACTTTGGCCAGTTCCACCACATGCACTCAGCTAAGCAAGTTCAGGATTCATACCATGTTGATTTTTGAGGCCATTCAAACAGTATTTCTCAAACAGCAAAGACGACATGCATTGTGCTTTGAACAAATATAGTTCTGTACCTGGTGCTTCTGGAGCAAGATGTTGACACTAGTCAAATCTTTGCCATAGTCGTCGCTATGCAACTGGCCCTCAAGGTTTTTCAGCCAGCCATCCAGAGCAGAGCAGCTCTGTGTAAATAGCTCGGCCCGGTTAGCATCGAACAAGCACTGGGCCTTGGTGCGGGTGGTGCCCTCCAGCTCCTCCCACTGGCGCTGTAGGTCCTCCAGGGTCTTCTGGACAACAGGTTTAAGCTCTGGTTTCTCAGCCACAAGTGCCTGACCCTCCTGTTGGAGACGAGAAACAAGGACGAGTTAGAATTCAGGTTCCTTTTTCTTTTGGTAATGTCAGTCCTGGCAGACCAGAATAAGAGACAGATAAAATAGGGCAGATTAAACCATGTCGATGAACTGTTTAAGAGCACAAAATGGGATGACAAGTCATGTGAAAATGGCTGCACCTTATCAATCTTGTCCAGCCAGTCTTTGTTGGAGGCCAGCTCTGCCATGAAGGCCTGATGCTTCTGCCACTTGCTGTGAAGATTCCGGGCCTCATCATAAGACATGTCCTGTGCCGTCAGCATCTTCTCACTTATCCACAACGTGAGCTTTAGAAAAGAGAAAGGGATTATGGATTAAGTATAATTGGGGAAAACCTTTGGCAAAATAAAGAAATACTAGTTGTCAACCCAAGTTTTATAGTTTGTTTAAAGAAACCATTTATAATCACAATTCTAAGTATCTTCCACATCTATTTATCCCTCATGGATCTTTACTAATTTAATCATTATGCTATTTAATAATGATAGGAAATATATTCACCTCCTGCCCATCTTGGAGGAAGTGCTGCAGTTCACGGTTGTCCTTGAGCTTGACGAGCAGTTCATTTGCAACTTCCTTATTCTTAACATGCCTGGAAGAAAAATGAATCATAATGCTAAATAAACATCCATTTTTTTTATACGTGCAACATTAATACATTAAATGTGGCTTGCTCCATCTAACCTTTCCTGGATGGAATCCACTTTTTCTTCTATCTTATCAGAGTTTGCATTACTGTCATGAATGAGGCGCCGTCCAGCCTCCACCACACCAGTTATCTTCTCCTCACTGGCCTCTGTGGTTGTGAGGAAATCCTCATGCTTCTTAATGGCCTCCTCTGCTCCTTGAAGACTGATGGGCATTTCTGTGTGGGACAGCACATACTCCTACACAGCGAGGAAAAGAATGTGATTATTTAAAAAACATGTGCAGTTATCTCATTGCAGCGATTTATTAAGATTAAAACATCTAAATAAATCACTAATTGGGATACACTGAAGAATTCAAACTTTAACAAGACACAAATGGAATTTGCACTGTTTGCCCTACACATGTATTTGGCATCAATTCCTAGACTTAACCCAATAATTGTTTGGGTTAATTGTTTCAATTAATTTGTTTTCTTTCGCTCCATTGAGGGTTTTCCTAACCTGGTTGTTGAGGAAAGCCTCTGCCTGCTTCGCATCTCTCAAGAACGTCTGGAAGTCAAAGGCCTGCGCCAAGAGACTGTGGCGGTTCTCCCACATGCGACGCAGCTCATGCCAGCCAGTGTCCAGGGCCTGGAGTCTCTGCGCCAAGAACATGTGCTGGGCATCCGTCTGACCTTGTGTCACCTCCTCACCGACCGCTCGCATCTTCTCGTAGTCCTCCTTATAGTTATCCACCTCGTTCTTAATGCTCTCGTGCTGGGCCAGCAGACTCTCGGCCTCAGGCACGGAGGTCGGAATGTCCTCTGAGGCCACGGCCGTCTGGGTGCGGGACAGCCAGGACTGAAAGTCATTCAGATCCCTGAGGAAGCCCTGAAGCTTGCTGGCCTCGCCCAGAGACTCCTCGCGCCGCTTCATGGTGGCGTTCAACTCCTCCCACACCTCTTGAATCTCTTCCAGGTGTCCTTGAATTTCGCCTGCCTGATCTGGATGCTCCAAGGCCAGTTTTTCAGACTCGTTCCTCAGGTCATCCAGTTTGCCCTGAAGGGATACGAGAAACCATTTAACGCAGGCACGAGGACCCGAGTTATCACAACGCGAAGCCCACAATAATCCTACTACCAATTTACCAGATCTCCGTCTGTTCTGCTCTCAACCATCACCAATGAGTCTCTGCATGTGAGCTCTCCATACCTGAATGGCCTCCAGGTCCCTTTCCATGCCAGTGAGTTTGCGTTGCAGCGCCATCACTCCAGCCAGGTCGTTGCCCAGGCTCTGGGTTGACTCAATAACTTTGGTTTTTTCCTTCATCCAAGTTTGGATTTCATTACACTCCAAGTGGTAGTTCTGGATGTTGAGGGCTGACTGTAGGCCTACTTTCTTTTGGTCAGCCAGTTGTTCAAACTCTTTCCATCTAGGGACCACAGAAAATGTCAGTTAGGCTAAAATGCTAACCACGTGCAGATCGGATGCAATTCTTGGTTTTACAGGGAATGTGAGCTCTGACCTCTTGTGCAGTTGGTCTCGTGTCTGATGGATTTGATCTTTGTTACAGTTGTCGGAGCTCAGCAGCTGCTCGGCCACCTGGTTCACATCCGTGACACGAGTGCCTAGGTTGTTCATCTCAGGTTCCAGTGTCTCAAATCTACAGTCATAAATAACAGACAAACATCAACTCACTTATTCTGGCTAGAATTCAGACTAGATATTTCCACACGGAATAAAACTTTTAGACAGTAATCATTTCCCACCTTTTACATGGATACTATTTCACAAGTCATGTTTCTTATGAATTCAATCTCTTCTTTTGCCCAGACTTACCTCTGTTGGACCACCTCTAGGTCCTCCAGCTTGGTAGGGATCTCCATGCCATGTAACCACTGCTCCTTCTCCTCCACCCACAGCTGGCAGGCACCGGCTTCACTGAACATGCGGTAGAGGGCCAGGGCCCCTTCCAGAGCCTGGCGCCGAGCTACAGACAGAGACTCCAGTTCTTCGTAACGCTGCTCAATGGCAGGAAGGCGACCATCCACCTACAGTCAGCCATGAACAATGTTTAGCACCACAAACAGAAGGTCATCACTGAAAATGTGTACGAAAAATAAAGCATACATACCTGAGGGAAGTGTATATAGGCCGGTGGTAATGCTTGCACCTGCTCATGCAGGGAGTCGATCCCGGGGCGGTGACTTTGGATCTCCTCCTCTACCTCCCTCTGCTTGCGAGCGATAGTTTGGGTGGAGAACTCGTCGTGGCCGACTTCTTGACTTGACACCTGTCTAAACGTCTCCATGATCCATGCCTCCATGTCATTGGCGTCTGTTTGAAACTGGTGCAGGGCCACGGCTTCCTTGAGCTTCTGCTCTCTAAGCTTAGTTGTCTGGGAATCAGACAGAACTTAAGAATTAGAAAACAAAGAAAAAAACATCCATTTATATGCTACAAATACAATGAATAGTCATCTTTACCCACCTCCTCCAGATGCGTCCACTGTGCGTTGATGTCTTGAATCCTTTCTGTGACCTCGGGAGCTCCAAAGTGACCCTCCTGAACCAAAGCTTCTCCAGCAGCAATGCTGTTGCTCAGGGGGCCGTAACGAGCTGCCATCTCATCCGTGAACGCCTCATGTTTGCTGAGCAGGTGAAGGGCCGAAGTGAGGTCCCGGCCACAGTCTCCACTGGCCAGGATCTGCTCCTGCTCTCGGATCCAGGCTGCTTCTTCTCCCACATCCCACTGGAACTGCCACAAGCGGCGCGACTCCTCGAGACGCACTCTACGTTTTCCGGCGAGCTGACCGAGCTCCTCATAGGCTTGACCGAGAAGGTCAACCTTCTCACTAACTAGTCCCGGCTCACACGGTTTGTAGGCTGGCAATTAGAAAAGGCAGGAATACATTGTACTTTAGATCGTATGCACGCAAAGAAAGAGATTAAATCTACACAAGCTGTAGACTCACCCTGCTCATGAGAAGTGAAGCGCTGCGCCGCTCCCTGAACGGCCTTGATCCGCTCTGCCTGCGCTGAAATGTCAGCCTCTACCAGAGTGTGTTTCTGCAGTAGGTCTAACACGTCATGCAAGTGTTTGCCACAATCCTGAGACTGCAGGCGACCCTAAAAAGGAACGAGGAGATCAAAATAAAGATTTCAAAGTATGAGTCTAGTTTTGATACTTCAACCATCGTTGTTAACAATCATTACCATTTCATGAGCTATGTTTGCCAAAAAAGCAGTAATGGATGAGAGCACAATTCCAACAAGCTGTAGCTTCAGTACATTAGCTTACTGCTAAAGTAACAATAAAATAGAAACCCAAAACTGTATGCAAGAATTCTAATTATTGGCAATGGTTGATTGAATGAATCACAAGGACGGTAACAGCAGATTCCCAGTAACCACTGAAAATTATGGAAGAAATTGATTAATATCCTGAAAAACTCCCCCCGAACAAAACACACACACAGACATATGAGGTATATTTCTATCGCAAATGATGACATTAGAATGGTTCAAAGCTCAAAAGCAGTAAATGGTGCTATGTTTATGGTGGTGGTTGGCTAATAACGCAAGAGGGGTGAGAATTAGAGAGGCAAACACAATAAGCATCTTTTACACAAGTGATAAATATTATAAGTCTTTTTAAAATAATAATAAATCTATTAGTTGTTATTATGATTAGGACTACGGTGAAAAAGACTAGTGACTGAAGTCGCTTCAGTAAAGCCAATGACAACACAGCTTTGGTTGGGCCTGTAAAAAACACAAATTACTGCCATTTATGGTCCTCAGATAAGCAAAGACACTACGACTGCTGAGGACATATGTTAACCAACACCAACTGGCTTGAGAGGATTAGCTAATTCGAGTTTTTCTTAATTAAAAACGAAGCCAACAGAATGTAGGAATGCGACACAGTGGGTCAAACGAGTTAAAACACGCACTCATTCTGTTTCAGAATGATTATGTGTCGGGTCGGGTCAGTACCTTCATGTCCGCCATCCAGTCCATGATGTAGCGCATCTCCTCAAACAGCCTCTGAAGGTCACGGTGGGAGTTCAGCCGCTCTCTGCGTGCGGCCAGGAGCTCCTTCAGGTATTCCCAGAGCCGAAGCACATTGTCTCTCCGTGCGATTACACGCCGCACGTCATGGTACCGCTCTGCTTCCAGCTCTTTGGCGACTGCCTCCACAGCAGCCACACGCTCCCAATATGCCCCGATGTCGGTCTCGATGGCTTCGTGTTTGCGGGTGGCTGCTTCCACAGCTCCCAAGTCAGTTCCAAAGTTGTCCTAATAAACAGAGGAAATGGAGCTCAGCCACGGTGATCCATGCGCTCACCTCACAGAGAATGAGAATGCACCCGCGGCCGCGCGTTTGTCCGTCTTTAGTAGCGTTACCTGAGACACCAGTCTCTGGTTCTCACTCAGCCACGTTTCCCGCATGGCGGCCTTGCGATCAAAACGTGCGGCCAGCATCTCCAGCTTCTCCTGGCGAATCAACTCGTTTCTCAGGGCCAGCTCCCGCTCGTGCTCTGCCTTCTCCAGTCGCTCCCATGCCTGCGGCGGGAAAACACCAGGTGTTGGAAACACGCTGCATTTAGGTTACCAATCCCATTGTTGAACATGTCTTGCTGGAAATAAATGACGTAGCCCTTTTGGAAAACAACCCATACCTTGTTGATGTCGGAGATGAGTTTGCCCTCTCTGGGCATGTAGACCTTCTGATTGTTTGCTCTCATCTTGCTCTGGATAGTGAAGAGGAGAACTTCCAAGTTTCCCTTCTCTGTGAATCTGCGTAGACAGAAACCAACAGGTTTGACATTGTGTACAGCTTTGCACTTCGTATCCTAGTGGACAACAAGCACCTGGGAGGGGGGGGCATTCCAAGGGTTGAATTAGCACACTCACTTCGGGGGTTTCTCTACAGTTCGGTAGGAGTTAAAAGCCTGCAGCTGGTTTTGCACAGCATTCAGAGAGTTAGCGAGCTGCCGATCATTGAGCGTCCCGATGGTCTGCTCAATCCACTGCAGTAGCTCCGAGGCCAGAGTCTCATACTTCTCTATTAGTTGGTCAGCCTCAATAGCATAGTCCAGTACCTGCAACCGAGAGGGAAGTGTGAATAAAGTCGCCTCTGGGCGTGCACACACACGCACGCACGCACGCACGCACGCACGCACGCACGCACGCAGGCACGCACGCACACAGCTTACCTTGCCAATTCGTTTGCCCTCCACTGCCAGGGCTTTCATCTTCGAGAAGTAATGGTAATAGGTTGCCACGTAGGTAATAATGGACTTCTCATCAGGTTGATCTACATTAACATCTGGAGAGAAAAAAACAACAGCATGAACTCTTTTAATTTAAGGACCATGAACCTCCTCATGAATCAAAAAATGTGTCCAAACTTTTGACTGGTACTGTATTTTTAACAGACAATGTGATGTGGTGCTGCTTTCAACAGCAATCAGTCTGTGTTGAAACAGCGGTGCCTGTACAGACAGTGTCAGGCCACCAGTGTGACTTGGGACAGATTATATTTTTGTGGGAGTTTTACCCACTCACCTTCTGGGTCGAGGAGCTTGGTGAGCCCAAGATCCTTTTCAGCCACATTGAAAGCGTTTGAAAGATTGTAGTGAGCGTTGGACCTTTTCAAGTTGTCAAACTCAATCACGTCAGGTCTGCAAAGCCCAGGAAACAATTTCGGTTTTAATAATACCAACAGGCGGCAGGGTGACAGCAATATCATTCAGGCTGACATAGAGCCATACAGCATCAACTATCTGCAACTATCATGCAAAACCCAAACCTCTCTATGTTTACTGAATATGGTGCATTAAGTAATCCTTTGGATTTAGGTACAGTCATCTAGGAGGCAAACAGGCTTATCTGTGGATTAGGCAAGCTGTTCATCCAGTTATTGCTTATTTCTTGCCTGAATTATGTTTGAATTCTGAGCTTGCTTATGCATTGGATGGATGGGAAATCGGCATATCACTTTGAGGACCGAATAGGTAAGAATAGCCATTCCAAAAATATGACAATGTAGACAAACAACAATCCAGGAAAAAGGAAACTTGCTTTGTTAATTGCTTTAACAAAGGAAAGGGAGAAAATATATTTATTTTCAGATCTTTAAATGGGGCCTGATCTTGTAAATACCAGTGTTAGGGTGGACATGAATATCCCATGGCTCAGTAACTCTAATGAAAACCACGTAGGCATTCATATATCAAGTATCAACTTACACATGTATTAGATCGAACAGCAGGGTGTGCAAGAGAGTTATCAAGCATGGTCCTTTTTAGAAAATAAGTGGGTTATTATTTCTGTGATCTAGGGCATCTTACTGCCTATTTTCATCTTTTTATCCATAACTGTTTAAAGGATGGGTGGAGTAGATGACCTAAATAGAAAAGGGGATAAGACACACCCTGGAGACCCCGTGGTAACGCCACCGCTCATCATTCGGTACAGATGATGAGAGGGAAATATTTGAGGGAAAGACCAGTAATAATTTGTTACTACAATATGCTCAACAGGAGCCATTTGTTGTATGTTAGTAGCTACAGGAAGAAGTCAATGACCTGTGTTTGTGCACGATGGCACTGAACGCCAGGCCATCTCTCCAGCTGGTGGTGAAGTTGTGGATGTTGACATTGGGGTATCTGCAGAGGCCAAAAGTCATCAATCATTAACCGATCACAGCACAACTCACCAGTTTGCACCTTAGAAAAACCACAAATATCACAAATGGTCAATTACAGCTTCTATCATTGTTTAAGTCCAACTCACCCAGCAGTTTTCATTTGGCACCAAAGCAGCAGGGCATCTTTAGCGGATTTCTTCTCCTTGTTGTCTTCTGTCTCCACACTAATGTCCTGGATCTATCAGTGGAGCATTCTTTAGTTAAGAATTGGTAGATAACTGGACCGTATAATGTCATGACTACAATCTTTAGAACGTTATACTTCAGTTAGGATTCAAAATTAATGTTTGCACGATTATCTATTAAATAACAGCAGTATCAAAGTTTATTACTAAATCTGTGAGTTTAAGGATGGGCTTGGCTTAATGCAGAGACCTGATGTCAAAAAAAGCAAAGCGCTCGAGCAGCGCAGCGCACACTCTCCAACACTTCTCTATGGGTCACCTGGAAGCGAAGGATGATGGTCCAGATGAGACCCAGGGTGAGACGGTGATTCCCGTCAACAATGTCATGTGATCCCATGTTTTCTAAATGGACTTTTTGCTCCTTGAGGAACTGCAGGGCTTTATCAACATTCTCCAGGCAGTGGATACGCATGCGGCCCTTAGTGGGTTTTGGCTGAGGGTAGGAGAGGAAAAATAAAGAACTTTGTTGAAATTATTGAGCAAAGTACACAAAGAAAAAAAGGGCAGCAGTCATTTCAAAACGAGCAAAACAAGCAGAAGCCGGACTTGTGGTGCCGGGCGAGGGTCACGTTCAGGAGCTGGGTGGAGTTAGGGACACAGAGGGGTGGTTCCTGTGCGATACTGACCAGCTGTTCTCCAGAGAGCACCTCCAGAAGGCGGATTAGCATGCGGCCATCGCGCAGGTCGGTGTACAAGTCACCGATGCGACTCGTGACTCGGCCTAGGTGGGAGTTTACCCATTTGGTAAAGGTCTTCTTCTGTACGGCTTCACGCTCGTCTGCAAGAAAAAGAAGACGGGGGGGGTTGAAGTTGATTTACAACAGGAGTACAATTGACTCCCCTGACTCAGATTCCGACTTGCATCAATATCAATGCTGTCAGGGAGAGTGAATATCAATTTGGAAAAGAATGAATTTGGCTGTTAACAAACATCAACAAACTGGCTACTTAGATCTGCCCTGAGAGCACACAGGGGACGGTAAATCATACAAACTTCTTAAGCCCTTGTCCCGAGCAGTTCATTTCATGGATAAGCTATGCCATTAATTCTCTAGGGTCACTGTATTGACAGCTTAGTGGGCGGTTGTCACCCCTCAAACCAAAGTTAACTGGCTCTCGGCTCTCGTGTGCATTGCCAATTGCTCTGCTGATGATTTTGGAAAAGAAAAGTGACGATGCACAATTGCACATGAAGACAATGACATATGCCGTTTCTTAACTGGAGCAGGACTAAAAGGAAAAGAATCACGATAAATTAAGCTGCAACAGCAGCTCAGACATATGGGCCAAGGGAGTAAGAAGCTAATCCTGCTTTGCCACCTGACAAGGTGACCTCATTTCTAGAACACAAGGTCTTCCTGGCTTTGAGAGCGCCATTGTAGCAAACACCCTCATACAGACAGTAGATAGGTCAGAGGAGCAGCTCGGTGATGATGACAACAAAAGAAACCATCCGTGGGAAAAGAGAAATCGTGGTAAAAGTCAGACTTGTATCATAAAACAATAATAGAAATCAACGTTGATATGGAAACAAAGTATCCATCTCCCTATTTGATTTGAATATTTGTCAGCATTATTACGGTATCTAAATGTCACCAAAGGTCTTGTTTTACCAAATTAAAAGCTGTTTTTTCGTTCAAAAAATGCATAAATTAACATTGCATTTCTATAAACTATTACATGAACCGACAGTTCATGTAATAGAGGGAGTTTAAAGGTCAGAAAGTTGAATGTAGTCACAGGTAGTCACAGGTTGAATAAAAAAAAAAAAAAAAAAAAAAAAAAAAGAAAAGAAACGCACTGAATTGTTTGATGAAAAAAAGAAAGCGCTTTACAAGTTATTAACTCACTGATGAAGGAATACTCAACCACTCCAAAAGGAGTGAACAATGGGATGTGACCGACGCAAGCAAGTTGTGCAAATAACCACTTCCAACTGTTGGCTAAAAAAAACTAAATTTGGACGTTCTTCACAAGCTTTCTAGGGTGGAATACCAGGAGACATACCGCCACACCCGTTGCGAGCTGTAGGTGCTTCACTCGTATCCATACTGTACTTCTGGAGAAGTAGCCTGGCCTTGTTCAGCAATATTTTAAATGACCAGGATTCCATATCGTTAGTTTATTTTCCATCTTATGCATTAAAGTGGTTTAATAGACAGGCCACACCTCACATTTTTCTCGTGGCGACTGAAATGTCAGTGTGTAGGCCTCAAAGGAAAGCCATACTTTCAAAAAGCATCACTAAAAAGTATGTTGCTATCCTAGCTCACTGATGTATCTAGTACTGTATTTATACTGTAATGTAAATGCTCACAACTGTCCATTAGGGGCTCTTCTGCAGAATAGTGGCAAAAATCTACATTTTATATTAACTATCAGACAAGACTGCAAAGGAAGCACAAGCATTGTTTTCGAAAAGTAAAGTATCCCCTACTGATGTCTGACCCTGTCCTACCTCTATTATTTCCTACTGGGAGGCTGGGTAATAACGGAGAGGGCACCTGCATCACAGACAAAGAGTTTGACAGCCGATAAACCCGACGACATTGAGACTGGGTGCAAAAATACACATTCACACAAATGATTAAAAGCAGGTGGCGGTCACGGCCTACAGGCATATTTGGAGGGTTGGGGATGTGGCAGGAACAGGTTTTCTCTGCTATCGCACCCATCGACCCTGCGTGTTCTGCACGGGAGCTTATCCTGGTTTACCGAAGCTCAAAAAGATACCAGACAAACAAGAGAACGTTATGGCATCACACTCGAGACGGCTACTGTCAAATAGCCCAGATCATTTTCGCCTCGGTCTCTCCTATACTGTTAAAGCGTCGCTGGTTGTTTGAGGTTGGGTGTCGTTTCATTTTATCCCATCCTCATTTGAACGTTTAAGGACTACCTTACCAAACCTGCTCGATTGCTCTCTCCATCGCTCCCATGCACCACGCCAACAGATTTTATGTTTGAAAAGGGGCAACCACATGATCTGAAGCCGTTCAATGAGCCCGTGGAGGGAGATTACTGTGGCAGGTGAGGTATTAGTTGAGGAGCCTACATTCCTCCTGGCACATGGTCATGTTGGGACAGCACCCAGCCCCGGGGAGGAGGCAGGGGTCCTCAACAAGAACATATCCTGCAACTTCGCTGCTCATAACAAAGGCTACTGAACAAATACAGAAAACATCCTCATTACGAACACAAACTTCTTGTCACAAACCGATTGTCGTCGGTTGACATTATGGTGGCTAAGGCCAACACTGGTGCAGCTGCTTTCTCAAACAATTTGACATTTATGGATTGTGTTGCAAGTGCAGGTGAGGATATCTCAACTGTGTTTTCATATCCCTGTCAATGGTTTATCATTTTTACTCAACAGAAACCATGTTCCACAAGTTGGCTTAAGCAGAAACCATGGCTCATGTAAGCAGTCAGATGTCTCATGTCAAGCAAAAATAATTGCAGAGCCTGCGACATTGTTACAGTGTTACACAGTGGACAAGAATAGTGCAACATGCATTGCAGATGCAGCTAGCAAGGCTATGAAATACTAGTTGGTATTACTAAGCCTGGCAAAATCGTAGCTTTTTTTTACCAGAAAAATCCCAAAGCAATATTTTCCACGTCCGTTAAACACCAGCCTTGATACATATTGATCAAGTTTCCCCACATACTAAAAATGCAATGTGCCACCGTAAGGGGCTATAATTAAATATATGCTTGTTGACATTTTACAGAAGAGAGCTTTCCCAATTACCTCCAACTATCCTGGTCTGCCTGAACTTCTTCAGCCTGTGTGTGAGGAAGGAACACAAGCGATTAGGGTTTCTGATGCCATGTTCCCCCCCATTGTTTACTAATGACAGCTCAGAACTAGTGGTTACCGGCATCACTGATGTTTTAAAAGCATATTTGGGCATATCCAGTCACTTGAAATATGCTTTTGGTGTCCCTTAAGGCGGGGGAGCAGAGCGGGGGCGGGCTCAGCCAGTCTTCTATCGAAGGCACTGGGATTTAGATCGTTCTTGCTTTCTATTTAAACCTCAAACAAACGTCACCTGTAGATATTCATCGTTATCAGTAATCGGAGCACACACGCCGCCAGACTTAATCCTGTCTGTGTGGCTCATGGAGGCTACGATCAAATTTAGTGATAAAATGGAGACCGGTAGAACACAATGAATGGCTGGGACAATGCTAGTTCATATCCATAAAGGAAAGGCATTATCACATTACAGCTATTTGCGCTACACGCAGTTTATGAAAAGTGTTGTTGTTACCAATTTATATAATGGGGCCGAGGAGGTTGGGACAAAACCAAGACTTTGGGTGTTGGTTTAAATGCCGCCTGGGGGCAACTGAACACTTTTCCACCCATGCTTTCCTAAGAACATCCCAATCAATTCATGAGTAAACCACTGTAATTAATGAAATAAACAGGAATAACGGCTGGCAGTAAAATACAAACATTTAGGAGGAAGAACTCTGACTAACTGATGACTAACTCAATGAACCCACCATCCCTTTGTGATGCATGACGCTGCACGTTGGCTCCCGGTGGCGTCACTTCAGCGGACGAGAGGACGAGTGACTCCATAAATCCACCCATAAATAGCTTACCATGGTAAGCATTTCACACAATAGCGACAAGTGTATACTGCATATTTTGTCCACTTCATCTCCACGACCACATTCACTGTCAAATATCACAGACTTGTTATTTTCTTGCTGAAACAGGCACAAAGCTTTCAGAGGAGCCTCAGCAGATACACGCTGGTAATCACAAGAGTGCTGCGGATATATTTTTTGTTGGGGTTAAAATGCCCTTGGCTTCGTTACCTCTCGACAACCGGTCCCTCTCCCACCCTGAGCTTGCGTGATGAAAGCCTTTAGTGACCCCGTTTGCTAAAAGAATGAGCAAACCGCTGGCATCAATCTGGCTGCTTAAATCTGCCTTTGTGACCTGCTCTCGGATATTCCCAAGACAAGATTTTGGTTCTGGGCCAAAGGGCAGAGCGAAAAGCCCCCAGATTCTGACTCCGCTCACATTCATTCTGAACATGGAGTGAAACAAGTGACCCAGCAACCAACAATGTGATTGGTGTGTATGTACGGGTGTGCATGAACGTGGGAACGTTTGGGTTTGTCTAACGTGCGTAACTTGTCCAAATGTCTAACATTGTTTCGTTTTGGTAAATCTGGATAAAAGGCATAACCTAGTATCTTTCCATGCAATCTATCTGATATCTTGAAAAGATCAGGCGTCTCAGATATTTGTTACTGGCAATAGTCCGCGCACAAAAAGAACACGGTTGAAAAGGTAGATAGGATAAAACCGGTTAAACTGTAAGTTCAGCCTTAATTCACACAGTCAAGGTTGCAAAAAATACAGAAATATACCGATGTTTGTAGTCTTCCTTAAATGAAGAAAATACAAACATGACTTCCTGTTTTGCGGTTTAACATTACGGAGTCACACAGCAGAGGACGACCTTGACATCTTTATTTGTCCTCATTCGACATTTTTCACATACAACCTGCTGTTGCCTAGTTCAGTGTATTTTTTGTGCTTACCAGTTTTCATAGTCAGCAGTCTGTGGTTTGCGCTAACAAACACAACGAGTACAAACCATCACCGAGTTTGGGTTTGTAAATATTTCTGTACAATTGAAATGAAGGTTCTAATATTTACTACACCTTCAAAGTCAACAGTTACAGTTCTATAAGAGCAGCATTAGGAAGTCCCAAACAACTTAGAAACAGAAATCATAGGACAGAATACTTTACTGCACGTACCAGACTAGTTGGTTTAAATCATTGAACGCACATTATTGCACTCTTACTTTATAGATTTTCACAGGTATTTGAAAATCTAACCTCGGTGTTGCATGTCTACAGCATTTAGGGAGGCATCCCTGCATATCGGCAGAACAATTATTTGTAACACCCGACTTGCAAAACATGGAAGTGGCACGTGCAGATGCAGTTTCTCTGCTAGTAAAAGCAGAACTTCCCTTTGCTTAAGACTTTGAAAGTAAGGGTGTGGTAAAACTGCCACATTGCCAGATGTGGCACCAGTTATTTTTACACATTCAACAGTTTGCGGTCACACGTATAGAAAGACAATGGGTTTTGCCTTGCCGACAGGTTTGCAGGTTTACAATGCCAAAGAATGAAAAGGGTGAATAAGCTCAAGTCTTCTTATCCCATCATGTGTTGCTTTCTGACGGCAGGGAAGGAACTCAACATGCCCTTCAGGTCATGCCCCTCACAGCCATCTGCAGCTGCGACTCATAATGGGGCCGATAGCGGAGGAGGACCTGCCAAGGCCAATCACATGAGAAGGGAGACAGAAACAGGCCCCTCTTAGCCACAACATCTGGAAACGTGAAAAGACAATCATTGTCCGGAAGCATCCAAAACAGCACTTTCGTGTTACCCTTCCAAGTAGGAAACTGTCAATATTGTGGAAACTGTACAAGCACAAGAGGGCATTTTGTGTGTGTGTGTGTGTATGTGTGGGGTGAAACCACACCACGGTAATGTGACTCTGGGTTACAGCTGGAGGCCACCAGAGCTTTCACTAGGAGTGTTAGAAATATTCAATTACAACAGTCAATTCATGGTGTGCCACGAGGCTTGAAACCTAAAACTCGACATTGAGCGCTTTCAAAAATGCAGTTTCTCGAATTAGGCTGTACAAGAACAGCGATACTTGTGAGGCAGGTAGATGAGCTTTCCCTAAAAGGAAAAAATCTCCTGGTCACCACATTGTTGGGATTTGACCAGACAGATTAAAAATAAAGACTGTACAGATAGCTTCTTATTGTTATCTTTCAGTCTATTTTGCAAAATGAGTCAATTCAGTACAAAAAACATCTACGTCTGCAGATTTTGTTTGGACAATTTTTCACATGTTTGTTGTGTATGTTTTACCTTGAAGGCAAAAAGAAAACTTTGTTTCAAGGTACTGTGTATTTGTACAGAGCCAAACTGGTAAGGCCTGTTGAGTGACAGTCCAAACTCACAGTAGATGGACCCCGGGGTCATTGTCCTGGTTTAACAAAACACACTTAATAATGAACTGCAACATCAAATCAAAGAGACGAGTTCTGGGCGCCGACTCTTGCGCATCTGACCATAAGATTGCATGACACATTGTGCATGGGGTCATCTGGGAAACTAGAAGACATTAGGGTTTAAATAGGGTCTATATTTTATTGAAATGGATGTGAATCATTTTATGCTTTAGGGAATATTGTGAAGGTCGGTCAAAAAACAACTTTTTTTACACCCCATCTGTACATAAAGACCATTTCATTACACAGCGACAAGGTTTTTCTGTCATGTGGCCCTGGGGTTCATTCAACCAGTCATCCTCGTCCAAAGTTATTTAGTCACTTATCATTCACCGCTAGGTCAAACAATGCTCGATGTGTTCAGTCCTTTCATGACTGGTGTAGGTGCTGAAAATCGGTCTTCAACAATTCCTGCCTCTGAAAAGTACTGAGAAATTTTCCCCCAAAAGGAGCCCAAAATATTTATTCTCCGTTAGGATACCCCGTGTATGGTTGAGATCCAATGTCAAAAAGTAGGAGAACGCCGACTTTGCACGAACTGAACATATGATGGGGAGAAATATTTCAGATGAATGCAAAGATAATGTACGGTCTGCATTTGAAACCATTCAGGAATGCTTCCTTTGTGTATGCGCTCACACTATTTTATCAGCACACGTCATGGTTTGAAACAGGGAGGGGAGGAGTGACAAAAGGAATGAGCCTCAAGGGTAGTCAGACTGGTAATACAAGCGGCTGTTGCCAAAATATGTTTTGTGTGTCCGAGTACTTAAAATTCACAAATCAAGAACATATCCATATGCAAATATGAACAACAGAGAACATAACCTGTGTAACACATCCTTCATCTTCATTTTCCTAAACATGAATTCATGAATAAAGATTATGGGTGCAATGCAACCTAATTTCACAATATTCCTTTTGGAGGGAAGTGTGAATAAATCCTGTCAGTCTAAATTGAGTTACTGACCTCTGACTGAAAAATGACACCAGGAGGGTTTTTTTGCTTAACCAGTTGAATAAGATATGCAGTAATTTCCAAAAATGCTTACTTGCACCCAAGACCAGTGTCAGTGTGGCGGCGAATATATTAGACTATAGACTAATATATTGTTGGTCTGCTACGAGAATAACAAACATGCAGAAAAGCCTTTCCCCTCAAATACACTTTGTTAAGCAACCAGGGATGGACAGGAAACTAGCAAAAGCCTGAGATCTTCATGCATGCCACTTACTGAAATACCAGTTCCATACACTACAATATTGCTTACACATACTCCGCTACAAAAAAGCAAATACTACCTATGACAACGAGGCCTGAAGCTCACAGGAACCTGCCACGTGGTCATACACACACACACATACACACACACACACACACACACACACACAGGTATTCTAACAGGTACACACAGGGATCCAGCAAAAACACCCAGAGAACTTTTTTTACAACTACGTGTTCTGTCACAGGCACTGGCCTCTGATTTGGTTGTGCAGGATCTCACGCACCTGAGCCAGAGACAGAGAGGTGCATTGTAAGAAGATAAGAAAGGACAGGTGGCCCAGTGATCAGGTGCCAGCCTGCCTGCTTTAGAGCTGAGCTGAAGCCTTACTGGGTGTCTGCTATAGGCTCCAATAGATTCTCTCCAGGTTGAGCACTCGAAACTGAACCGAATTGAGAAGTCTCTTTAACCTTTCACAGGGAGATTGCACAACAATGCTATGCTACAAAAAGGGGACTAATCCACAGCACCACTAGCTAAATAGTCCTACTTTACTTAATTCACCTTTTCAACAGAAAACCAGGATATATTAGAAAGTAGCAACTGTCACTCGAGCAAAGCCTCATCTATAACTTGTCTAGAACATTAAAACCATTTCCTAGGCCACACCATAAAGAACTGCAATAAAACTCTTGAATAAATTTGCTTAGCCAAATGCCATAAAAAGCTATATTATAAATATCCAAAGAGATTGAGAGTTCCCTTTTTACCATCTCAACAGGTCAGTAGGTCTCTTACCTTGCAGCTGTTTAAACCTTCCTTCTAGGATGTTAGAATACTGCACTTGATTAACAAATGCTGCTGGGGACAAGCAAGGTTCTCTGTCCCTGTGGTCCAGTTCCATGGCCCTTTTTTTCTGGATCTCTCTCCTAATATTCCCCTCAGATACAGAGTGAATGGGAGTTGTTCCACATAGCACAAGAGAGGCACCCTCTCCCACTACAAGTGTAACGATTCCTTTGGAGAGCTTTCCAGAAGATAAAGGCTTGGTATATCCAAAATGCCTTGATTTGTCCTCCTCTTCTAGATTCCCTCGAAGCTGTGGCTCTGTCAGGCACAACACGAGCTGAAAATGTTGCCGCCTGTTCTTTAACCCCTTCTACTGTATGTGCCACCACCTTGTCCAATGAAATCGCAGCAGTGCAACGGTGGAGGGTTCGTTCAAAAAAATGGATTTCAAACAAAGCTGAAGAACAAAATGTTCCCTTGTTCCATCTCCTCTTCAGACTTGTGGCCTCTGAGCAAAGTGAACGCTTTTTCGCTGTCGTGGTTGCACTCCCTTGATGTTAAAAGGCTCCCTTTTCCTTCCCTCCAAACGGCAGAGCACACCAGTAACCCGCAACGGTCGGATTGCTGTGTAAACAAAGCCGGCTGTGCCTCGGAAAATGGTGACATTTGCATAAGGTGTGTTTGAGGGAGGAGCACAAAGAGAGAACGCCTTGAAAAGACGAGGGGAGGGAGGAGCTATAGAGGTGCACTAAACCATTAAGCGTTCCATGCTCAGCGTGGCTTGAGGCAGATTACGCAACTGCACCTTAATGCCAGGGAGCAGAGGGGTGTGGCCTGCCAAGAAGGTGCATCAGATTGCATCCTCTTATCCGGCCGCCTCTCGCTGTGCAGGTTTAATTTCTATCGCGCTTCTATGACAAGATTTGGTCTTCCTTTTCCTGTTCACGTGGTCGGCCCTGTGATGAAGGCGTTAAGACAGGAAGGAAGTTGTTGAGAATGTATCAGCGACACAACGAGCTCCTTCCTGCCTGAACAAGATTTGAAATGATGAACTCGTGCGTCTGTTTGTCAGGCAGATGGTTAGGCAGGCGTGGAAGTGAGTCATTACCAGTCTAAAATAATTATAGAACCACAGAGCATGAACACATTTTATGTTTGACTAAATTAGTGACAATGATGTAGGGTCATGCCATGGAGAAAATGTTTCCCGTCGGCTTTATGATTATTAAATACGTTTGGGGGGGTGGGAGGGTTTTGCAGCCAGATTAAATGATTGTTTGCATGCAAACACGGGAAGAAAATGCACATGGACTTGTAACAATTATTTATCTCTACTACTAAACAGTGGTAAAAACAACAGTGACGCTGATTACAGTTTTTTAGCACATATTTTAAGCATATGTGCTGCATTACACAACACAGACAATAAAAACGTGTCTGCGTATCCACACCAAGCAAGCGGCCAGCTTCAACGAAACATCACGAGAAAACGGATACATTTTGAAACTTGAATAAGAAAAGGCTTATGCTATCTCGCATGACTGCTATCGCGCCCCAAAAACGCAGAAGCTCAAAAGTTACTGGGTACTAAATATATGTGTGTTTAAAAGTTAGACAAGACTGTAAACACAGTGGGAACTAAAGGTCACAACCTTTCTTAGGAGGGGGGGCGCCGTGGTAAAAGATCTGGCTGTTTTTTGGGGGGTTTTTATCTCCGCTTGTCCTGATGAGCAGGGAGCATCTGGATGGGTCTCATTAGAGGACCGAATGCTCCGGGCTCCTGCGAACCGGTGTTTATGGAGGCGGACTGGACTAATGAGATCCGAAAAAAAGAGGGGCTTCCTTTTGGGGGAACAGAGGCTGTGCAGTGGTCACATGCAGCGAGAGACGAAGAGCGCAGAGCTGGTAAACTCGTAACGGCCCTTCAAGGTCCCATTGGGCATATTTCACACATCCCAATCCCAATTAACATGACCGGCAGATGTGACGGCAGATTTGTGCGTCTTGCACACGGCTCTCAACATATATTTCAATATATTTTTTAGGTGGTTTCCCCCCTTCAAAACTCATCCGTCATCTAGACGTATTAATAAATAAACACATCAGACAGGATTAACGGTTATTTTCTGAATATGAAATATGAAAGAAAAAAAGCGGGGCAGGCTGCCAATGGGAAATGTGGGAGAAACTCCTGCATTGAGCAAACTGGACCTAATGATAATCAATGGTGGTCTGGTGTGATGAATCAACACAGCTGAGGAAGAGAAAAAGACAGAAGCTGCGGAGGAGTAAGCATGGCCAGAGGGCGAAAGGAGAGATGCATTGCTGAGCATGCAATTTTTTTTCCATCATACAGCGCAGGCCCTTTGAGGGACCTGGGGAAGGGCAGAACAAACACTGGGAGTAAATATCTGATCTGAGGAGGGAATTCCCGCCTCCGCACCCCGCCAGAACAAGTAGGGTTGAATTCTCTTCAGTGATCCACAATTGCTTTTGCTTGATTTTCAACAGAATGGAGAATTTGTTACACACCGTTTCAGTCTTCAGTCTACTAACTTGATGCGATGACATGACAACATACTTTGTGCTGGTGTTCTTTAAAAGAGCTAAGCGGGGCAAGTTAGTGGAAAAAGTAAAAATAGATATTTTTTTAAAGAACTAGCCTGCAGTGTTATTGTATATATTGAGAAGACATGAGGTATACATGTTTATTCATCTTCATTACATTTTTACCCTCTGGGTAAAAGCAAATTCACTACTATTCAGCACCCAAACATCAAAGAGAGGCAGTGGAGGGAACAGTTCCTGTCGTGTTAACAAAAAGCATATGGATGCCACGGGCGGCTCAGTGGGTAAAGTGGGCTATCCTTAGACACAGAGGATGGCGGCTCCGTCCCCACTGTCAAAGTGTCCTTGAGCTTAAAAAGAAAATTTGCAACGTTTGCTCGCACAGTATAGGAAAGTAGATATGTGGTTGTGCATGCAAAATACCATTATCTTAACAACGGCATGGTTCTCTACTGTGAAACAAGTAGCTGCTAATAAAAATGATTCCAACAGATGGGAAGGTGATGAGGAAATGACTTGTTACAAAAGCGGAGACTGTTAAATGAAGAAAGGCTCAATGTCTTGACATTTGGGGCCAACTTGTACAACGGTGGGCTGGAGCTATGCCGGGAGGGGGCAGAGGGGGTAGCTGCTACGGCATGTCAAAAAATGTGCACATCAAGCCCACACTTGTCAAACAAGCTTGTGTAGCAGCACAGTCACACTTGTATAGCATTATTACAGCTCTCTGCTGCTGATCATAATTACATGGCAGCAAGATACAGTCCATCGTGAAATGCAATTCAATGCATTTGCAAACACAATAAGGAAAACACCCAACGTTTGTTTCGTTTAGGAAATGAGTCGGTTGCTATTTGTAAGTGAAATGAGGTCTATCTTTGAGAAGTACTTTGACTACAGCGGACCTGTAGTCATTCAAGCATGTGGTTTTTGAGTGCAAGCGTGTGTGTGCACCTGCCAGTTACTCCCCTCTGCTGGGTTGTCCAGGATACTGCATCATATTCATTTCACTAAAATGTGAAACCAGGAAGGTACAGGGTGCCCACACAGACACACTCACTGCACATGCCACGACAACCAATAGAGCCATCAGAATTGCTACCTGGGTTGCATCACGTGGAGCCACCAACAGGACAGGCTGGCGAACATGCATGTACTTGCACAACTTAGAAGTGTAAAGTGGGGAGTAAAGCTGCCTTCTACAGAAGATTGCATAAAAAAGAAATGCAGCTTTGTCTTTCATTCTAGGAGGACCACTGTTTGGGCACTAAAAACACATAGTCATCCAGGAACACTGATCTCAGCCTGAATGGACTCGAGAGACCTGACGAACATTAAGAACGCTTCATCTTCAGGTGTTGCTATGTGGATGGGAGTATTTAGCAGCGCTTAAGACTAGCCTCACTACCTCCCTTCATCCCTGCGTATTGCTCTGGGGTGAAATGCCTATACAGCTGCCTGACTTTGTCCTCATTTGGGAGGTATTTCGGTCTTGCCCTATAAAGAGAGAACTGTGCCTTTTGGGACAGAAAAGGACAAAGCTGGTACTTCAGTCTACAGAGCCTCAATATATTGGTGCCATTGGTCTGTATTTTTGTCTACATTTTTACTGTTTCCTAAACTCTTGTTGCACATTTAAAAATGTTAACTTAAAAGCAGTTACCATAGGACAATGTTGTCTCCAAGGATTATATTTTTTAAAAAGGGGCCTTATTACTCTGGAAGTAGAGAGATTACAACCCCAGTTGTTCTGCTCAAGAGGACTAAACACAGTCACAAAGTGCTGCATTATTTCGTGTTTAGCCTCAGTTAGTATGTCTAAGGTCAGGGTGGACATTTAAAAGGACTTTTTTTTACCCCCACAGTCGACGTTTACGGTGTTCTTTAATAGAAACATGTAGTAATCTGTAAAGCCTTCCAAAAGGCTTCAAAGATTGTCATGTTTAAACCCAGTCGATAAAAAGGCAGTTTAAAATTCAAAGGAGAATATCCGGTCCCAAATCAGTCAAGTCAGGAAGTGACTGAAAACACAGCTCGAGGAATTCAAAAACTCTCAAAACAATATCGTAACATTTATTTTTTTGATTCAGTCAAAAATTATTTCTGGACTTGCTGAATGTTTGAACAGCTTAGATTTTACAGTTTACTTATTAAAATCTTTTAAATATAATTTTATGAATAGTTACAATAACGATCAGATCGAATAACTTAAATATTGTACCTTTGTCAACTGAAAATGTTAGTGTTTGCAGGCCTCTGCAGTCAAACTGCTTCAAACTGAACCATGTGTTTGCTATCAATTGTCACACACCTGCGGCGCACCTGCAAACGTCTGCGCGGTACCAAGGGCGTAGCATACCTGCGAGGGCCTTGATGCGGGAGCGCTCGAAGAGGCGCGCGGAGCTGTTCTCATTGTCCCAGTCGGTCTCGGCTGCCAGGTCCCAGCGGTTGTTGATGTCATTGTACTGCTGCTGGATTTCCAAGCTGTCAAAGTCCGTCGGCGAGAGGGCGCTCATGGTGTCGCCGCTGGAGGAAAACGCATCCAACCTGCAGTTCAGACACAGGGACAGAAAAGGGGCGAAACTCAGTACATGCAGAGAGGGCGTCGCGTGGCGCCGGGAGCTTTGGGAGACAGACCCTCGAAACGTTGCCGAGTTACTGTTGGCAAGACCAGATGATGCTTTAGAACACACGCTCTCCTCACAGATGCCCCCATGTTTTATAAGCTCAAATGAGAGTCATATGCAAATAGAGTCTCCAACTGCGTGAGTGTACGAGGAGATTACAATCTTGAGGCCTGTGCTCAGCAACTGTCACGACGTCGCTCAGTTTGCCATCCAGCAATGGAACACACACGCACATCAGGGCAACTCCACTAATTGCATTTTATCCAGCGAGTTGATGGCTGAATCCCCGTCAATCCGACTTGCACATGCCAACCGCCGACCGGCTGCACACACACCATTACTAGCAGTCAAAACCCCAAAGAATAGAATACTTGTCTCAGTTGCTGTCATTGCACCCCCAACATTCTTATAGGCTCTATATAACATTTGGTGTAGTTCCCTTAACCATTATGTTAAAATGGTTAGGGGAACTTAACCATTTTAACTTCAAACTTGACTTACAAAAGATCACATTTTTTTCCATCCAGAAAAGCAGGAATATACATTATACTGTAATATGTAAACCCAATCGTTGATGTGTAGTGCATGAATTTTGATGAGAAAAGTCCAAATAGATTTCAAATACATAGCAACTCAAAAATGTACCAGACCAGACAGATCTGGTCAGATTAAACCCCCAGCGGAGAGACCCATTAACTAACTGGGGCCGTTTGCATAAGAGCATTGAAGAGATTAATAGACGTGGTTGAGTAGTCCGTTTTATAATACCTTTTGTTGTGTCTAGCAGCTGTGGCTGTCTTTTCATTGATATTTTTTTGAAGAGGGTTTAATTCCTTCATTTAATGCACAAAAATGTATCTTTTAAAGAGTAGTATAGTCTTTCCATCACGTGGGTCACGGTGAGTTTAGAGGTTAGATTACATGGGGATGAGATCCTAGGCAACCAACGATTTTGGTGCTGTAAGTGAGCTTAAGTAGGCCATCCATGCAACACGTCACACGTTAATGAGGCATTGCATTCTTTCTCCACCCTCTTCCTTGAGGTTTGATTTGAGAAAAAAAAAAGTTACAGCGGCAGTATGCACGCTGTCAGAAATGTGTCAGCTCGGATGATTCTTGGACAAGTCTTGTCATACAACTGAATCCATCTTCTAAATCAAACCCAGAGTTGCAAAACAAGCAGACAACTGCCAGAACCGATTATACACCGCCGGGACAGTCGATCAGGCCGTATTCCCTGAATCATTAAATTCAGAAAACGCATACTAGACAGGCAATAGCATCGTTGAGCATGGTGAGGGGGAGTGAGGCGGTGCAGATTTTAAAAGCCCACATCCATCTGTTGGCTGCCTTCGAATTGCAAGAAGAGAGAGTTCTGTTGTTGTAATTATTCACAATAGAAGCAACTTAAAGTGTGACTGATTTATCAATGCATTTAGGCAAAGAAATGAGATCAAAGGATCTTTGGTTGTTGGTTGCAGATGGGCTGGTCTGAGTAGGTCACAAACTGCTAACCAAAAATAGAAGATTGGAGAAACGTTTCCTGGTCGGATGAGTCAGTGATTTGTTTCAGATGGTCGGGTCAGAGTTTGGCGTAAACAACATGAAAGCATGGATCCATCCTGGCTGATGGTGGTGGTGGTGTAATGGTGTGGGTGGGATATTATCTTGGCACACGTTGGGCCCCTTGGTAATAGAGCGTTGTTTAAAGGCTGCAGCATCCTTGAGTATTGTTGCGGACCACGTCCTTCTTTTTCTTTTAGCTCTCGCCATTCGGAAAAGGCTTGCCCGATGTTCACCCGTGAACGACCCCTCTCTCGGTTCAGAGCCCTTTTTCTTGCCTGCTCCTCTTTCTTGCCTGCTCCGACATAGGCTTTCACTGTTTTGTCGCTGGTTCCGCCATGATAACTGCACAAATATTATATATGCACATTAATTAACTGAAAAATGTTGCATAGTATGCCATTAAGGCAGTTCTGAAGGCAAAAGGAGGGTCCAGCCTTTTACTACTACGGTGTACCCAATAAAGAGGCCGGTAAGTGTATAATCTAGATCCGCCCGGACAATTGGGTGTTGTTTTCATGGCATTTTACCTAAGAGAGAGGCTAAAATTTAGTTTAAAGTAAAATGCTTCCCATCCTGCTGTGCAACAGATATCTAAACATTAATGGACCGTACCACGTGCTAAGTCAAACACGGCACTCACATTCTAGCTATAAGTAAAAAAATAAATCAAAAAACGTGGCAAATCCTATTAGTGGCAGATTAGGAAGCGGCTGGGAATAGAAACTAAATGCAGGGATTAGAGAAGAAGGCGCAACAACGGCTGCACGTCAACCCCAAACCTGTCACCTCCCAACTAACAGGCACCCCAGGAGTTTGCAAATGCCAAGACCCCCCCTCAAAGTGTGTATGTGTGCATTCGGGATATGTTTTATTCCTTTGTTGAATATCATTATTATTATAATATTGTTTAATTATTGAATTATAATACAATAACTATACAATTATTGTATTATAGATTCTATAATAGAATGATTACACGGTCACTGTACCAGGCACATTGATGAACAATAAATAATAACCAGAGGCGGGCCTATGTTCAGCAACTGACAAAGTGAGACATACATGTGGCTTAAATAACCCAAACGTCACAACGTGGAAGCAAGAGTTCACAAAGAGCACACGCTATCCAGGACACGCCTGGCAGCAATGAAGTCAATGACAATCTGTCTGTGGGAGTGGACCAGGGTGGGGGCCGGAGGGGGCGGGACCAGTGCGGCCACAAGCGTCTGGCCGAGGCCAATCAAGGCCAACCTCATTTTCATTGTCAGTAGGAAGAGGCTCGACTCTGTTTCTGCACTAATCGCCCCTCGATGGGTCAGACAAACAATCCCCTGACCTACTATGATACAACTGCATGCACGCGCACACACGTGCGCACACACTAGCTGACCTATTACACCCCCACCACCGTCAACCTCACACAAACCCACAGTGCTTCTAAATGCCCCCCACACACACACACACAAATCTACCCACTCAGCATGTGCAAATCAGTATTCGGCACACAAAATGGGTTGGTTCAACACCTACAATCATGTCAGCCTGAGTCAAGCCTCCCAGAGAGAAACAAAGCAGAGACAGAAAATAACTTCCTATATATATATATATATATATATATATATATATATATATATATATATATATATATATATATATATATATATATATATATATATATATATATATATATAAATAACTCAAACCTTGGTTATCACATTTTTTCCTGTGTGCAAACCTTCAAGTCAAGAAATCCGATGGTATCCCTGAGGCTTTTGCACCACAAACACCACCATCACTGCTCTCATAAAAAAAAAAGACAGCCAGGCAGCCGGACAGCAGTGGCACAAAGGGGAGGCATAAAAAAGGTTCCATTAGGGAAAAAACCCTCGAGGGCTTATCCAGACGTACACCCCAAAAGACACACATTAATGTAGAGAAAGATGAAAACCCCTCTCGTGTACATGCGAACATTAGTGCAATTGACAAAACCTAATAAAAAAGTTACAGTTACTGTAATAGCTGGGCAACGTCGAATGGCTGTGTAAACACAATAAAAGCTAAGTGGAGCCGACACTGATCCTCCAGCTGGGTAACAAGGCATGGCCTAAATGGAGGCCAGCTTTTTTTAAAACCAGACCGCGCGCTTTCTCTAAAGTCAGAATATGAAAGCGTGACGCGTACCGCAAGTGACTGTTTGAGTACCGCTTCTGAAAAAGCAAATAGTGAAAGTGGGGCACAGAGAAACGCCTCGGGCAAAAAACCCGGCCAAGAACACCGGCAAAGAAAGCAGAGCCGCCGCCTCTTTCTGTCTCCGCCATCCCTCCACCCCTCCACCCCTCCACCCCTCAACCCCTCCACGAGCTGCTTCCCTTTACCCAGCTGGTCTATTTGTCATTGCAGCCGTTAATGAGAGACAGCGGAAAAAGAGAAATGGAGTCCACGATCAGTCACCCGCAGGGAATTAGGCCTGTGCACACTTAGCCAGCCACACTGTCCCAGCGCACCAGGGGAATAACACACACACACACACACACGCCAAACAAAGGAGTGATCTGCCTTTTCAAAAACACAGCTACTACATTGTAAATGTGACTGAAAACATATTATTATGACTGTTAAGCTCAAGCTGAGGTGGGTCCTCAGTGTTGCCTGCCTGTCACACTCAGACGAGCAATTGGGAGTGACGGAGGAGGGGCAGATCCCCAAATTTCTCGGACAAAGGCAAACCTGCCCCTGACAATGGAAGAGTCAGCAGAGAGTTGAGGCCAGCCGATCGAGCCCTTCCTGTTTGCAGACACACACACACACACACACACAGCATTGGAGGCCCCTCCGCGGGCTGCTGATCCGGGCCTGAATGCCCCGCTGAATAGAACAGCAGAGGTCCATTGTTGACCTGTAGCATCACATTGATCAGATACTCAAGCTGGAAGCATGCCTTCCACACATGGACATAGAGCTGTCACTTTGGTTTTGGACATCTGGTCTGTAAGGCCTACGATGGCACATCGACATGGTTAAATCACGCCATAGTCGAAGACCATCAGAGGGAAAAATTCACACTTATCAGAAAGGCACTAGCATCCATTCATTCATTCATATCCAACATATTTAGATCAAATTCTAAGATTAACAATTTGAGGACTGACGAATCTGCACTTACAAATCTTTGTCAGTGAGAGGCATGAGCAGACAGTGTCACCCATTTCACAGCTAAACTATCCTGAACAATGACTTTTAGTGACCCCACTGATACAAATACTTTGCATCTCAGGAGGTTTAAATACACGCATCATCGCTTTACTGGGATGTTAAATTACACCGGCTTAGCAAAACATCTTTACAGCCTTCATCCCACTATGGAAATCATCTCATCAGTGTTTCCCCACCATTACAATAGGGCCCTCCAACCCTGAAAAGGTTGAGGATAAATATTTAAGCTGCCAGAAAGACAAAAGCTAAAAAAACAGCAGAGAATCCACAGTGGATAGATTCTTGCAACAAGTAGGCATTGATGGCCCCTCCGCTGTGCTGATGCATGGTTGATTGGAAAGCACTTTCTAACCATCCGTTGATCTCAACAGATCCGAACAGCCGAATCAACAGTCATAATGCATGTAGGGGAGCACTGTTGCTTTTGGCAACAATGTCCCAATCCCAATCCTTTAAGTCAAATGGTGTTTTTATGGGTACACAGATGAAATATTGAGTGAAATGCTGCCCTGGTTAAAATAAAAAACATGATAGGATTGCTTGGCATAGCTCTGTAAATATATTAAGTGTGGTACTGTAAATGCAGTTGTGGATACATACAGCTCCTGGTTGCTGCAATGTGTGTGTTTCTGTATGGCCTTTTTACTCTGACATATTAGGAGAGAGGACTCATTTGCCCTTTCTATGGAGGGTAAATAATAGTTAAGCACTGCGATGTCTTCTGATCTACTAATTGTCTGCCGTTTTTATGGATGCAAGGAAGGTTTTGAGAAAAGAATCAAGGTACACAAAATAAGACTCATCTCCATTGAGACAATTTTGACGAGCTACATTCTGTCTTGTTCTGAAAATACTAAATACCTTTGCAGTTCTCTTTTTTTGCAAGATAAAAAAGCGTGTTAGCATCAGTGTCACTTTCTGGCCTCACAACACAGGGCACACATGACTGAAGCATCTTGTTCAGGGCACTTGCATTTGAGACCATCACATTTGAAAGATCAGATAAATAAACGTTCTACTCTGCTCCACAGAGCTGAAAAACGAAGAGGAGGAAATGATTAACAGCCCATCAGAAGGCAGCACTAGTTGCACAAGGCGTATGCTGCTCTACCGTCATGGTTCAATGAGGCACAATGAAAGTGTGAATGGCAGGAACTGGGAAAGAAAAAAAAAAAAAGCTTGTTCAAGAGGGATTTTGAGAATCAGCACTCTGGGGGGGCCCACTATCACAGCCCCGTTCCATTGTTGTAGTGCTGTTCATCCAGCTAGCCACTAACAGCCATATCTCACGCGTCGATCATCACAAACCCAGAGGTCTCTACATCAAAAGGGCAAAAGGCCATTTACACCCATGGCCATGAACACAATAACAAAATAGGACTATGACTATTTGAGGCTTGATTAACCTCACACTATATACCGCTCGATAAAAGGTGGCGGATTTGAACCATTATGTGTAGGTATATGTTCTTCCTGGGAACTCTATGTAGTGTTGAGTGGATCAATGTGCTTTTCTAATTATATAACAGGGAGAATCTTTATCACAGGCACACTCAAAGCATCTCCTGCAGATTGTTTGTTTTCTTAATCGTAGAGTGTATTCCAATTGGCCTTCAGCATGTATGATTAGCATGAAGAAAAACAAGGTCCATGGATGTATTTGCAGATATTAATCAAATACAATGAAATGGTTATTTTTGTTACTGCGCACAGGCATAATCGTTTCATGTTTGGCAGATTGTCTGTATAAGCCATGAACGGGACAAAGACACACAAGATGTGCACTATGGCCAATAACCCAAGTAACCCGACATTTTGACGCACAATTACACAATGATGTTTTTCTTTGTAATCTCCCCATTTGGTGTTTAGTCACAGCTGGTCTCCCCGGATAGATTTCAGCCACATGGGACTTCATACATTTTTAAACGGACTGTTGGTTGCCTACTTTGACCGTACACCTAATGCTGCCAGACAAAGCTGCTTGAGCATCATGGAAACAATGTCGATGGGAGGGAGGGCGGGGGGGCATCATGTCGCCCTCCGGTGGTAAAATTCCCAGCTTAATGGAACCAGGATTCACTTCTCTGTGAGGAATTTTGCGTATATGTAAAAAATTGTATTATATAAAAATGTATTTTGTTCTCTCCATAGTCACGAAATTGACTAACTTTGTATGCCTTCAATAATAGAATTCAAAAGATTACATTATCAATGTACACATAATTAA
The DNA here is from genome assembly GCA_021346845.1 of Apeltes quadracus. NCBI lineage: Eukaryota > Metazoa > Chordata > Actinopteri > Perciformes > Gasterosteidae > Apeltes > Apeltes quadracus. The sequence goes on along the minus strand of CM037916.1, from coordinate 7,553,011 downwards.
ATACGGCTGAGCTGTCAATTGTTAGAAAAGGATGGGTCTAGCCGTTTGAGAAGCTGACTATAGCAAAAACTTTTTGAAAACATGGTTGACTTCATAGGTTTTCATATTAATGCTGTGGCAATACAGTATATTGGGGACGACCATTGGTGAATTTTATATTAGAATTCCGTCTAGACTACATAAAAGCATAGTCTCTAAAGCAAATGAAGCAATGTGGATATGATGACCAAGAGAGAGGAGGTATTTAAAATGAAATATTCAGAATATCAATAGCTAGTTCAAATGCCAGGCATGTCTTTTTTTCAGTGCTGATTTGGCATCTGCATATGTCCCTTTCAGTGGAAAGGAGACATTAGGAAAACATCTACATAGAGAATACATGGTTCCACTTGGGAAATTGGATTCATAAAGTATGCATGGAAAGAAATAAGTGAAAGCAGTAGAAGTGAGGCAACGTGAAATAATTTGACAAATCTAGTCCATACATTCCAGTTCTCTGGCCTCAAAGCCAAGGTGAAAGTAGTGGGAGATGGAGGAGGTATTTTAAATGTTACAGAATAAAGCCCTGTTCTCTCCCACTCGCTAGAATCTAGAATGCAATAAATTGCAGTCATCTAGAGTCTAGATGACTGCATTTTATTGCAGTCAGCTTTCAATCAACGTGTAGAGCAGCTCCTGAATATGAAGTGAGCTGAAACCCTGATTTACGTTGTATTAAGATACCCTGACATTAGAAATAATGTGCCCACTAAAATGGAGAGGCTCACATGTTGAGTATCACAAAACAGCCAAAGCTCTTATCAGTGAACCCGTAACCATTTCCTGATTCATTACCTTTTTTTTTAGTAGTCAAATATAATAAATGTAGACGTTTTAGAGCGATAGCAGTTTTGCATGCAAGAGGAGCTTTCTACTCGCAGCATCATACCTCTCCTCCTCAACGAATGTAATGGTGCTGCAGCTCTCTTTTACACTATGGCAAAGCCAAACTTTGAACACAACACATTATCTTTGATAACTAGTCTAATCTCAGTCATGGATGCATTTTGAAACAGGCTGATGAGGAATGATCACTAAGTCACAAAGTCACTTTTGCTTTTCTACTGCCACCATAACATTCTTTCTCAATGGGCTGATGCCCCAAGGCTATAAAACATGGCCCTCCTACACGTGGTGGCAAATGTCAGATCGCCCAATCTTCTAAACATGGGGGTATCATCGTAGCAAAACTCACACCTCCCAACAACTTGTCCAGTGGACTTTGTGTGCAGTGACATTTAGCTCTTCGGACACTTTGACCTGATGCATCCCCGCTATGAATGACTCACGGTGTAGGCCAGACAGGCACGCAGCCTACATCTCAGTCCCATCACAACACTGCCTCACAGCACACCATTATTATTATTTTTTTAAAGGACAGCAGCTTTACAAGACGCCACATCTCGATTAAAAAAAACACACACACACACACGCCAGCCACGCTGGGTTGGTTTAAGGAGCAGATGTTGCATCGCGGATCCACCGGCTGGTCGTAAGAGGAACGCGCAGATAAAAAATGTGGCTGCGTTTGACGTCGGTTCAGACAAAGGCGTGAGGAGACAAGACGTGCACTACTAGGGGAATGGCTCCTCGGATAAAGACTGTTCGAGCGGGCAGCTAAAAACACCAGAATTATTCACGCGTTTATTTGAGCCGGAGTCTCTTTTAGGAACAACGCTGCGGGCTGAGACACGGTAACGTCCGTGGTACGTTGACCTGGACGGCTAATGAGTAGCGGCGGCGAGCTAGCCGCGTTTACCTGAACCTCACACACCCCCGCTAGCTGTTACCCGCGGGTTAGCCGTCTGGGGGCGGTGGGAAATAACAAAAGAGCATCAGTGGAGGGTGAAACAAAAAGCACGCTTACCCCTTAGTTCTGTCTTCCGCCACAGCTGTTGTCGGCAATGCGAGCAACGCGTCGCCGTGATTTCTCAGAAAATACCTTCCTTTGCTACCGGCGCGTGCGACTGCGAGCTAATGCGGGACGTAACGGTGAAAGAATCCCAGGTAACGCGGGGCAACGTCTTTCCTTTAAATCCGCATCTCTTCTCCCCCCCCCCAAAAAAAAATTATATATAGCTTTCCCTCCGCCTCGCTACCGGTGCAGCCCGTTACGAAAGGAAACTGGGCTTTTGTATGTATGTGAATAGGTCGCTTTCACGCAAAACTGTCAGCGGGGGATGACAAAAATAAGCGAGGAAAAGAGCCCGTTTTGAGGCAGGTATGAGACGGATATCCGCAGCAGCTTCGTCACCCCGCGGCCGAGCATCAGAAGGGCCGTCTCCTCTCACTCGCTCCCGTTCAACAGGGAGAAGAAAGGAACCAGTGGGCATGGATGGTGGTTATGGGTGTGCGTAGAGGAGGTGTGTGGGCGGGTGTGTGTGTGTGTGTGTGTGTGTGTGTGTGTGTGTGTATGTGTGTGCGCGCGCGCGCGTGCGTGGGTGCTGACCCCTTCGCAGTCACATGAGAAAACATTTTTCAGCATTCTCAACGATAACTGTACATCACCGAGAGACGCAGATGCTCTGGTGCTGTCCCTGGTGCTAAAGCTGAAACATTCACACACACCATTCGGTTTTAATTCTCGAGACATATTTTTCTTGCAAGGGTGGGACTGTTTAGCCCTCATTGAATGCATCATCTTCAATCCACATGCGGTCGCAGCTAATTTGAGCATCCTACTGGTTGTCAAAGACTGGTGACGATATCAAAAAACAGAACCAATATAGGATGATGTATTCGTCTTGGATTCAACACATCAATGTCAGTGGTGTCATTGATTTTATCCATGTATATTGTGTACATTCTATTGTAGTCATACATCATATTGCAGGATTACATTATGTGGATGAAATAAAAGCACCTCACCCAAGCTTTTAATATAGTCACAACTTCCCAAAACCGACTTTTTCATTTGGTCCTGCATTCATTTCAGTATTGAATTGCACTGAATGCACTGAATTATTCGTGAGACACTTTGCAGCACCTGGTTTGTGAGACGTCAAGCAGGTCACCGAGATCTGGGTTATTCATAAAGCCTTAGAAGACTCTCATGCTTGAGATCCCCAGAGACCAGGGTCTTCCCCTCCGCGTTTCTCCATTGCACAGCACAGCAAAGTTCAAGGCAAGCAGTGATTCGTGGGACTCATTCATGCCGTTGGTCTGCAGAAAGGCCCTAAGGAAGGCACCCAAAACCTAAACTATGACTGTATCTTATATATAATGTTGTCTGCACTGTGTGTCATTGGCTGTGCATCAGTGAGCATGGGTGGTAATGAACCAACAAAGTGGTGGTGGCGAGCGGCTTTATTGGATGACGGCTGAGCAGTTTGTCGAATAGCGTGCCACTCATTATAAGCAGTTAGTGGTAAAGAAAAAGCTTGGCTGTTAGTGTGATTCCTGTATATAGCAGCTGTGAGTGTATTTAGTTGAAGCTTTCTGCGGAGGGGGGAGGGAGGGGGTTCTAATGCCAGCAGTATAATCAATGGTTGTTATTGATTTAAACTGTCAAGACATTTTTAGCAAAAGTGTGGCTGCTCAAAAAACTTCGCTAAGCACTTGCGTCGACAGCCGTGTTTTCGTTGGGTTGGCGGACACGTGAACTAATGTGGGGCGCGAATTAAAAGGGGACCATGTACCTCAATGATAGCGCTGTTGGTTTATTTTGAAGCCTGATCAACCAGATTGAGAAATGAATACTTTTTTCTATACTGAATAAGTTAAACTCAAATAGATTGATGGCCTGTTAAGCACAAACATTGCCCATCATTTTCCATCCCAGCCCATCCAGTCACTAGCCAACCAGATTGCAGTTGTTAAGGACATGTGAATGTGACCAAAGTAATACAGAAACAACTCTAAATAAGTCATGGTAAAATAATGTTTTCCAACTAATGTTGAGGACTTTATGGGAACTGAAGTTCTTAGATTTTAGTGGGCATTCTAAACTAATGTGTACTGTCAGATGAAATCAGGCATACAAGGCTTTTCATCTCCATTCAGTCCGCTAACTAATAACATTGTAGAAAACTATCATCAGTTCTGTTTTTGTATGATTTTAAAATGTATTGGAGACATCACACACTATTTGAACCCGGAATTCTGTAATTGTATTTGCTAAGGTCCCCCTCCCACACACAATGACATAATCCAGATAACAATTTCTAACAACACTATTACAGTTTAGTATAAACATTAACATTTCAATGCTTACTCGACAATAACTAGCTGTATAGTTCAGTTGGCCACTGGATCCTACATGTATCTTGGTATATTTTGCTAGAATATCTTTCTTTTTTTTTATATTGCCCTTGTGTTTACCTCATTTCCCCTTTAGTGACACTGATTTGAATTTATTACCCAACATTTATTTTGTTTATCCTACCGTCTAATTGTTTTATCTACTCTAATCGTATTGGCAGCCTGTGGCATATAAATCTCTTTATAACTGTCATCATCTGAACAACATAAATTAAAAACTTTACATTGCCTTATTTCCGTCTGGTACAAACTCTCCGATTTAAAAAAAGCACAGGTGGATTTACATTTTTCTTCTTGAAGGCTTCATTCCAGACACTGTAAAGGCATGTAAACACTAAAATAAAGACCCCAGGGATTAACATGCACACAGACAACCTGTTTACCCCGGCCCCCACCCCTGCTTACAGACCCACAGCCGAGTGGAGAGCTCATCCACAATCCACCGTGACAAAGAGAAAGAGCTGAGTGCAGGATATAAGGCGGCCACTGGCTGCCAGAGTGGGTCCAGCACAGTAGTTTCTGCAGATTGCAGCAGTTTAAGCTAAACCCCCTCTCTGTCTGCTCACTATAGACGGGACCTGTGTGGGTGGGGTCATCATTAGTGTGTGCAGCCACCGGGGTGGAGTTGGGAGGGGGGTGGTGCTGCAAATTGGTGAAGTTGGTGTGACTGTAAAGCTTCACAGCCCGGTGGACATGATCTCTATTATCACCCCCGCCCACCTAGCACAATGTGACTGATATTCCCAACCCTTAAATCTGAATCGCATGACTCTAATTTGGGTAAAGGTTGGGGTCTCTGTGCTGACCTTAAAGAAGGAGTCTGAGGCTGGGACACACACATGAGTATGAAGAAGCACATTGCTCAATCAACTCTGCTGTTCCTCCCACCGTGCAGACAGTTGCGGCCTCATTATATTAGATTAGATTATTTGAGATCTGAACTAAAAGCTCAATTCCATTTATTCAGGTATGTCTGATTTGCATTTTATCTGACCCCTGTTGGTTCGGTTTCCTTATTAGCAACGCCTCTGATAGCAAGTTCTCGTTTGAATTTGGCGAGACATTGAAGTCCCTGTTTGCAAATGCAGATGAGCTTCACTTCCAAAAGTTATGGTAGCAATTGTTGCTGATACTTTATCGATTATTATTACAATCTTTCTCCCTCAAAAGACAATCAAAGATGGATTTCACCAACAAAGAAGAATGTTTTGCAGCTTCAGTCAATGGCCACTAGTACCTTGTGGGTGATACTTTGGTCAGCGTGACCTACTAAACGATATTTATACACTCTTCTCCCAAGGACAACTATCATATTTCTGTTTCATTTCTTGCTCATCCTTTACCCCCCCGTCCCTTTTCGAATCGCTCTTTCTCCCTAGACTAGTTGCTGGAGGTCACCCTGCTGTTCCAGTTTAAAATTACACAATAGTTCGACAGAATGAAACCAGGACGGCGAGGAGCTGAGGTGCCGATATGGTGCAACGTGACTCACTGAGCTCACAGGATGAAGACCGTGTCTAGAGACGGACAGACTAAAACATTTCAATCATGATGATTCTAGAAAAGAAGATTGAGAAGCTTCAGCAGTAAATCTATAAAACTCAAATTAACAAGTAAAACATCTACTGTATAGGTTTCGTCCATGCAATTGAAACAACTTAAATGAGCATCAATGATACATTTACTTAAAGAGCAGCCCGCTTCTATATGTTGACTCCTTATCTGTAAATTTATAGCAGGCACACACCGAATTTTCCAACCAGAGTGGACTCCACTATAGTGCAGACAACGTGGTGGTGTAGACCCAGATTGATTGATGGAAAGAATAATCAGTACTGTTCAGATGTACAAGCAGCCCCCTCTAGTGGAAAGGTCTTGTGAATAACTTTACTCGAACATAGAAATTAGATCAGATGTTTGGGGATTTTTTGGATCTATTTAATCAATAAACCCTTAATACAATTGTATCTCGTAATGGCACTAGTGTAAAATACGAGGTAAATATTGTAGGTTTCTGTGTAGGCTACTTGGTTATCTTTGCCATTTCACAAAATTATAATGCGGCCACCTTACTGCAAACAATCTGCACCCTCCTCATTGTTCATTTCTTTCTAGTCTCAGTTTCCGCTTCAACGGGCTGCAAGAACAACCAATTAAAAGGCTTCATGCTTTGTTGTTATAAGATGATACATGTATACTGATGTCTTAATGGAAGGACTTTTTAATAGTGAGTACATTATATACATATATCCAGTACCAGTCAAGAGTTTGGACACATTTCTCATTAAATTCAAGTGTGTGTGTGTGTATAGAAGACACAACAATCCCATCTCTCTCATATATCATATAAAATATTTGGCTTCCCATTCGTTGTAGCCTACTTAACTTGACCAGTGATCCGGCGCAGTATGGGGCCTTGTTATTGGCTCACAAGATGCGCGTCAAGCCTACGCACACACACTGTGGTACCAGTTTCTAAAATGAGACGTTTACGGAGCGCGTAGAGTCCAATACTTTTATATCTATCATTCATATAGTACCCCCGTGTAATTGATTATAACTCTATACATAGTGTTACTTACTTTTAATATGACAATCATTATTGTAGTATACTGTATATACATCTCGTCTTGAATCGCATGTTAAACTTGCAGTGGATGTTTCTGTAAGCCAGTTGGAAATTTTAAAAAGTCTAGTCCGTAAATCCCCAAACAAACATTAAACATGAATCAAAACAAAAAGGAAAATAGGCAAATGTTTGCTTTCATAGACCAAACATTAAAAATGAAAATAAATCCGAACGAAGAGAAAATTGACTGACCGCATCAATACATACTATTCTGCCCGTTTCTATTGGAGTCCCGCGTTTACGAGCAGTCCCTGAAGGGCTCCACCGTCTGCGCTCGGATCCATCCGTGCGCCTACCGACCATTTCCCCACCGCAGAGCCTCTGCCAATGACGGACGGGTCGGGCTTCCAGCCGTCCTGACCCCCTCGCCCCTCCCCGCCACCAGCTCCCCTCCAGACGCTCGCGATGGACTTCGTTCTGAGCGGAACGGCGGCGTGCGGAGCCTGCGTCTTCACCAACCCGCTGGAGGTCGTGAAGACGCGAATGCAGCTCCAAGGAGAGCTCCAGAGCCGCGGCTCGTACCGCGTCTACTACCGCAACGTCTTCCACGCGTTCTACACCATCGGCAGAGTGGACGGAGCGGCCGCCTTACAGAAAGGACTCGCCCCCGGGCTCGTGTACCAGTTCGTCATGAACGGGATCAGACTCGGCTCTTACGCCATCATCGAGTCCTCCGGATACATCCACAGTAACGGAAGGGTCAGCGCGGCCAAAACCACCCTGGCCGGGGCTGTGGCCGGAGTGGTGGGAGCCGTGATTGGAAGTCCCGCGTACCTGGTCAGTGGCTGGTTTTATAGCAGCCCGAGAATACTTTTTCTTCTTGGTACTGCTCCTTCTACGGTTTATTCGTCAGTGGCTCTTCAAGGTGAGCTGTTACTGTGTGACTTTGGTAGAAAACACAACTTGTCTCCGTTGATTGACAGGTGAAGACTCATCTGCAGAGTCAGTCCACCGCTTCCATCGCCGTTGGACATCAGCACAAACACCCGGTAACAAGTTGACCCTTGAGAGTGCATTAAATGGGACCGACCGGCATAGATCCCATGTGTATTTTCCCGGTTTCTCTGCTAGGGGATGATCCTCGCTCTGGCAGCTATTTACAAGGAGCACGGCCTCCTGGGACTGTGGAGGGGCTCTAGTGCCGCCGTACCGAGGGTCAGCGTGGGTTCAGCCGCACAGCTCTCCACCTTCTCCTCCTCCAAGGAGTTTGTGGTTGACCTGCAGGTGAGAATATCGTTGCTGCTGTAACAGTTTGAGTGGAGCTAAATGCACTTCACTCAACTCCAGGGATATTTGACCTTTTTAGTTAAGCTCCCGGACCAGCAGGCAGAATGACGATGGGAGAAAAGGGCTGGTAGGGTCGGCACCAGTCTGGCATGAAGCGAAAGAACAATCTGGCAAAGTGTGTGTGTGTGTGTGTGTGATTTGAGGCAGGAGACTAGTAATTAGAGGCAGGTGTGTAAACCGGTGAAGGGCGTTAGACTCACGAGGTGGGAGTGACAGAAGAAGAGGGAGGAAGGTGTGGAGCTGAACTGTGACAACTGCTTGCCTGAGAGGTTCAACAAGAGATGTCTGACTTCAGCGCTGTTGGATGGAAACAGGACAACTGGAGGAATGTCAGTGTTTCCCCTACCTTTATAACAGAGGGGTACCCGGGCCTGCCGAACCCACTCCACTACCCTCCCCCCCTCTGCCGGACCATTTTCCCAACTGCTACACTAAACCCTGAATGTGGCTCCATGTGCACGTCTTTCTCGGGACCACACGGCTCGATAATGACCGCGTCTCACTCCCAAATGAGCTGGTTATGGGTCCTAAAATGTAAAAATGTAGTCATTGTCCTTCAGCTATATGTCTGCTAGATGTATACACCCCCAGGTTGGCATGTCTTTGGATAAGCCAGCGTGTAGTCAGTAGCTGTATACAGACTGTAAAACCAGCCAATGTGGCGCTGATAAAGCATTGCACTCTTCTGGAAAAGAAATTTGACACCTTTCACCCCCCCCCCCCCACCCCTCCCTCAATTGCATAACTAGCGCTCCGTCACCGGCTACAAGTTGCTGCTGACCCGTCTGTAGTTTAAAAAAAGCGAGAAAAAACAACCTTGTCCATTCTCACTGCTGGCAGAGCCTCTCGTATCCGCATGGTCTGCTGTGCTTATGTAATTTGTTTCTCCCCAAGGTGTTCCCAAAGAACAGCTGGTTGGTGGCGCTGAGTGCCGGCATGATCAGCAGCGTGGTGGTGGTGATGGCCATGACCCCTTTTGATGTAGTGAGCACACGGCTCTACAACCAGCCTGTGGATCACGTGGGCAAGGTGAGGAGACCCATATATAGTGGCTGATCTAGTTTTTTTTGTCATCAGACCCCCTTTTTGTGATACCAGGTACGTAACGTTGACTTTTTATTTCTGCAACAGCTGTTCAGCATTTGCTTTGCATGGCAGCTTGATTCACGCAGGCTTTGATCAATGCGTTTGTGTCCTGGTCTGCCGGAGCACGGACCACTCGGCGTCCCACGAGGAGCTATAGGTGGACTTGCATTGGGAAATTGCCGCTCTGACTCTGAGGTAGTTTTTAATTGGAACAACTACGTTCTGCCATTTCATACAAAATGGAATAATGCATGTGGGTAAAGAACGTGAAGCAGAAAGCCGGTTGCGTGGTCGCATTGTTTTTCAAGGCAGAATACGTCATATCAAATCCTATCAAAGTAATGTGTTTTTTTTTCGTCTTTTTCAGTCTTTTTAAAGTACTCTGTAACCGTAACCACTTGTTACAGAGTTCTTGTAGCATCATTACTGTTTTTTTTTAGGAATGTCACGGCGAATTTGGGGGAGGAGAAGAGAAACTCTTCTCGTCACACGACGTCTGCTTACTGTAACTGCCTCAAGTGTTGCCACTTGAGTCAACAACAGCTGGGCCAGAAGAAGTTTTAGTCTGCTCCTAATCTCTGCTAGATGCTACATAATTACCTAACAGCATAACCCCCAATGAAATAGCCTCGGTAACTGAACTCAAATGTATGTATGTGTGTGTTTCTTTTAAGGATCGTCACTCAAAAAGAAGTAATAAAGTAGAGCTCAAACCCTCGTCCCATTAAGCTCTGCAAGTCAAATCCAGGCTGACTTTCATTTCCTCATCTTTTAGGGGCAGCTTTATAAAGGCTTCACTGACTGCTTTTCTAAGACGCTGAAGAAGGAGGGCTTGGTGGGACTCTACAAAGGCCTGGGAGCCTCTTATTTCCGGCTGGGCCCGCACACCATTCTGTCTCTGTTCTTCTGGGATGAACTGCGCAAACTGTACCACGGGTGCAGATGACACCAGTAAAAATGTGTAACGCATTGACCCCCTTAGTGCGTGGGCTAAATGATTCCTCATTGAATGAGGAAGCTATCACGCGGTTAAAGACAAAGCAGCAGATGGCCGTCTAGCTTAACGGGAAAGAGAAAGAGCAAAGGTCACATTCTACACTCCAATAACAAGACACATTGCTACATTCAGAAGTGTCACTGAGGAGGTGAAAAGAAGCATGTGTGCACAGATATGACGACAACTTGGAAGGAACTTAAAGGATAAACGCAATTCTGTACGTCGAACATCTTTTTAAAAACATTTATCGCACCGTACATCTTTGGTTATGCTGTTACCAAAGATATAACTAATATACGCTGCACACAATTCAAGACCCTTTGATGCAAACTGAACAGGTGGCACTGTGCTTGATGCTTCATTTCACTGGCAGCACTGCTTCTCCCCAACTGTTGGAATAAGACTACCTCCATGTTCCTTATGATTTAAACATGTACGGTTTGCATTGCGTATGTTTTTCTTAAATAATAATTCTATTGCTTAAAAAAATAATCATTTAATATGCTCATTAATGAATAAAGGGAATAATGAAGGTACCGCGTCACTGAACCCCTTAGAGAGGCTGGCGACATATTGACACATGTTTCAATTGTCAAATATAACTAGAATATGCATTTCCTGCTGAAAATGCGTTGGAATGCAAAAGCTGAAATTAACTGGAACAATTGCTGAAAATATAGAAAGAAGAAAAGCTGAACTATTGGAAAGGATTGCTGAAAATATAGAAAGAAGAAAAGCTGAACTATTGGAAAGGATTGCTGAAAATATAGAAAGAAGAAAAGCTGAAAACAATTTAAAAGGATTGCTGAAAATATAGAAAGAAAAGCTGAAAATAATTTGAAAGGATTGCTGAAAATATAAAAACATTACAGTAAGAACTCCCTTCATGGTTAAAGCACAGGTAATCATTAAGGCTTTTATTTTGTAGTAATGGAATTGGGTGGTGGGGGCAGAATGTTAGTTATTCAAACCAAGTTTTTACTCGATAGGCCTCATCTAGCATTACAGTAAGAACTCAGACAATCATTGAGGCTTTTATTTTGAAATGATAAAATTCGCTGGGGAGGCTGGCGAGGGGGGGGGGGGGGCAGAATGTTAGAATGTTAAAATAGATATAAAAAAGGTGTAAAGACTAAATAATTCTCAAGGCTTGTGTCTACATTTTAAAGTTGAAATGGTGTCTGTAGCTGAAAGATTGAAAAAGCTACAAAAGTTGAAGATTTGAAGATTAGCTCCATTGGAAACCATGTTAAAAAAGCTGAAGTTTTTAATTTATATAAAATCAATTATAAGAGCTAGAAAGCTGAAAAGTCACTGAAAACAAGCTGAACATTTTAAAATGTGAATGGTTTAAATAGCTGAAAGTGTGAAGGAGTTAAAAGGCGTGCCGGAAGAAATATAATAAGTTGAAATAAAGATGAGGATAACAATACTTGGAATGCTTAAAGCATTCCAACAATAAAGAAAAAGGATAACATTACTTGGAATGCTTAAAAGCATTCCAACAATAAAGAAAAAGGATAACATTACTTGGAATGCTTAAAAGCATTCCAACAATAAAGAAAAAGGATAACATTACTTGGAATGCTTAAAAGCATTCCAACAATAAAGAAAAAGGATAACATTACTTGGAATGCTTAAAAGTATTCCAACAATGAAGATTTCATCACCACCAATATTCTTATATGTTGCTGATGGCAAGCGGTTGGCCGCACAGATGTTTCTATTGACATTGTACATGACACATTTTATTAAAACTATTTTAACATTGTCTGTGTGCTACATATTACACCGCTCTAGGTGTGAGCCTGACGATGGTCCTTTTTCCTTCAAAGTGCACGATGCTCAAACGGCAAAGTTTCACATTGTCTGAACTGAATATGAAAGCATTTACATTTTCAATCATTTTATACTTGCCCTTCTATACCAATGCCTTCCACTATTTTAAGAGTATTTTAGTTATGTTGCAACAAACATGGTTTGTTTCAAATTCACAAGACTTAATACAATCATGGGTCCACATTTAAAATTGACCAATTGGTGAACTTCTCGCCCGACCTTTTGGAGAAGTGAAAATAAAGTACTTGTTCCCACATTGATAGGGCCCGCAGGGTGAAAAGTATGCTTCAATTTATTAAAGTGGTGTTGGTCAATCCTGGTTTGCTGAGATGCTGAGCAGTTACGGGACTTAAGGAATGTCAGTTGTAAGGAGCAACAAAGAAGAAACCACAGGAGGTGAAGTGACACCTAAGTGACCCTTCCTTGTGACTGCCTGGTCAAACAGTGACCTAACAGATGTGACTCAGGATACGGGTCAATAAAAGTATCTGTGAAATCTCTTTGTTTAGATAGGATGCCCCCGGTACTCGGACAAGTGACCGGTTTCAAGGAATGACCCACAGTAAAAAGTGCTTTTGAAGTATGCTTTAACAGCTGGCCGGAGCAGGGGTGAAGCCCTGACCTCGTATGTAAATCTGTTATTTCCTGTGAACTTTTTGAATAAAACTCGGAGGTCCGAGGAGCTTCGGTGGATGTCGGCACGGCAAGCGCGGTGTGGCTAGGATGTCGGCACGGCAAGCGCGGTGTGGCTAGAATCCCCTTTGCAAAGTAATACGACTTGTCTGTGGTTTTGTTCTTGCCTCTCTGATGATAACTGAAAATACCGGACACACATTTCAACACATTTATCAAGGGAACCCCTTTTGAGTGACAGATCGTGTTCAGCATGCAGAATGATTTGAAAGGAAAGGACTCATTTGAACACAAAGAAGGTAATAATAAAACCTTAGTTCCACCTGCTGGGACTAGTACGCTTTTGCAAGATTTCACTTTGAGGAAGGTCTATGGCAGTGTTGAGCTTTTATTTAACTTTTATTCAGTCAACTGTGTGAAAATGCAAACATAATAACATAAATAACATAAAGGTGACAGAAGATGACAATTTTTCTTATTCTTTTATTTCATTGCTTAGTTTTGAGACACAATAAATGCATGTCATTGAGTTCACTGTACAGTTCAGCAGATATATGCAGGTGAGAAACTACATAAATGTGGAACAGTAAAAATGCATAGAGATGGTTTATTATAGCAGGTGAAGCACTGCATCACGATTTTTGTGTTTGGTTGAATTTTTTAAACAGGTAACTGCCACTGCAACAAGGTTGGTTCCCAACCTTTGGTTCCCTGTTACTCAGTAACACTGAACATTGTTTCCCCTTAGCTGACATTACTTGAACCTCCGGGATCCGTTTCGAGTAGGCAAGGCAAGGCAAGTTTATTTGTATAGCGCTTTTCATACACAAGGCAGACTCAAAGTGCTTCACATCATAACATGTCATACAATAAAGTGAAATAAAATAGAGAATTAAAAGATAATTTGAAAAAAAAAACAGCAAATAAAATTATAAATATAAAAAGAATTAAAAGTTACAGTGCAGAGTGAGAGATTAAAATCTTCAGAGGTTAAAAGTGCAATGTAGGTAAAATTTAGCAGAAGGGAAGGTGAACATAAGAGTTTTCAGGCTTGTTTTAAACGTTGTCAGAGTTGGGGCAAGTCTTAAATCTTCAGGAAGTTCATTCCAGCTGTTTGTTGCATAGTAACTAAATGATGCTTTCCCATGATTTGTATTTACTCTGGGAATCACTAACAGATTGGTGTCAGAAGATCTTAGTGATCTTGAAGGCTTATGTAGTGGAAGCATATCAGTGATATACTTTGGCCCTAAACCATGTAGTGATTTATATGTGAGCAGTAGGATTTTGAAATTAATTCTCTGACATACAGGGAGCCAATGTAAGGATTTAAGAATTGGTGTAATGTGCTCACATTTAGAGTAGGAGGTAGGAGGTTTAACAAACTGTGAGTCAAACCCTAAACTCCGAGTTAATTCACCCTGAGATGGGAAACTGAGTTTTCAGTTTCAGAACAGCTGTTCAGAGTTGGTCCAATCAACTCGGGAGTAGATTGACTCAGAGCTGAGCACGTGTACCACCACAGTATGAAGGCAGCATGAATAGAGCCATGATACTACATTTTACCATGGCAACAACCACGAACAATCGGCATACTTAACCCGTATTGAGGTGGAAATATTAATGTGAGCGTCCGGCGACCCTTAATCAGTAAAAAAGCAACACCACTACTTCAGCAAAAGACGGAGAAACGGCGTGGGAGAAGATTGATGCTCGGGGCAACACATAAATTGCAATACAGTGTTGTCAGTTAATATTAAATGTACACCCTAATCATAATACATACGCTTTACCAATTCCCAGTTTAAAAAATTACATTTTCAAACTCACGGGTTGGAATATTTCAATAAGGATTCATAATTGGAGAAGCTTACAAATAAGCTTGTTTCTACTGCATGACTACACCTCTTTTGCGGTTTAAAACCGTGCAATAAAAAAAGATTTTTATAACCACATGAAAATAATCGTTTTATTCACCAACATTAACAAAGAGAAACAAGGCAATATAATTTGCAATGTATAGAATGATTGAATAGCACAAATCAGTTCTCGTTAACACACACCCAACTTGTCTAAGCAGACCTGAGCACCTCACACAAAACATTTCCTGTTACGTCTGTGCCGTATCACAATCACTGATATTTTGACATTTCTGATTGTGCAGAAAGATTGGCGTGTTGTGTTAGTTTTCATTCGTCACCGTCCAGCACCTCTACTCACTCTTGGTCTTAGTGGTGCTCCTGCAGCAGAGGACCTGGGCCAGAAGGACACAGCTCACACCGGCTGACAGCGCCTGCGACAAAGTGGTGAACAAGCTGCCGGTCTCCTGCAAGACAAACAGCCGCAGTTAGTGAAGACGTCGAGGACAGGCTGGACTGGTGGGAAATATGCAGCTTAGCAGCTTGATCCTGACTTGCATACCTGCAGATACACAAAGAGAACACCCAGAGATCCAGCCCACGACAGCAACACAGACAGGGACGACAGTTGGCCCGTGTGGCCGCGACAGCGGTTCGTTCTAGCTTGGAGAACCTGGAAACAACAGATACGGAAAATGTGTCCACTGTCCTGATATATTTGCAGTGCGGACGATCACTTCGAAGCTCACAGCTCTCGTTGGTTGTGGGACGGCCCCGACAACCCGACCCGTTCAGTTGTTACCTTGCTTGTGATTAGAGCTGCCAAACTGGAGGCCTGCATCGCTGAGACAACGGCCGCAGCTGCAAAGGAGCCCAGGAGGAACATGGCGGCCCCGTAAACCAGCAGGAACAGCATCCCTGGCAAACATCAAACAGGCTTCAATGAAGAACAAAGAAAATACCGACACAAACAAAGATTGTTGGACCGTTCCATCAGTGCATGGATGTGTCAAAGTATTTTTTAATCTTATCTTTTCACACAATTTGTTGAAGATAAGAAGAAAAAAAGAGACGCACCCTGAAAGTGTGTGATAATAGAATACGTGTACGTTATTTGGAATGTGTGTACCTGAGACCGTATCGCCACGATAATGCAGTATGAGGAAGACAATCGCTGCCGTCTGAGCCAAGGTGAAGAGCCTTTCAGCCCAGGCACTGTGGAGCAGTGACATGCCGTCAGATGCAAAACAACTATTTATGAACTACCAGCTACTCTCTAAATAACTTAACAGAACACGTATTGAGGTGTATAGTCTACACGGTGTAATAAATATATTTGACCAGGGTACGTTAATACGACATGGACAAATTGAGATAACTGGTAAAATAGAGTTTTTTACGCCTGAACGTGTTAATGGCGTCAGCTTTGTTTCCAGCATCACTCCTGGGATGTGACTCTGGTATGCTGGAGAAACGGCACCGAATGAGGAGAACTTGATGTTCTTGGATACGTACAAGAGCGGGTAGTTGTTGGCCATTGCGTACACAACAGGGCACGAGAAGGCATACAGCTGCAGGAGCACGGAGGCCAAACTCAGGCCCTCTGCATTCCTCCTCCACAGTATCTTCAGCAGCTGAGGGAGCTGTGCTGCAGGACGAGGCCAGATCATTCATATAGTTAGTTAGTTAGGGGGTCAGGTGGTTGTGTCTAAAGTAGCAATTCATATGAAAACAATGAAAAGCATTACAATTATGGACATAAAGCCTCTTGAAATCCACAGGAAGTAACATTGTCTACTTTATTCTACAGTGGTAAAGTTCAGTGCCTGTGAAAGTGTCTGTGTTTTTGCACAAATGACCCTGTGGTATCCTCATGTTGTCATGTCATCTCCACCAGTACAGCAGTGAGTGGTTACCTAACCACTGATATGAAATCAATAATGATCAATCATTGTGGGGGGAGAAGAGGCAGCTCTGTCAGTTGTGTTTGTGCATGATAGCGTAAGTTATTTAATCAGATTTAAAGTTGGGGTACTCACCCAGGAAAGTTTCCAGAATGATCCAAATTCCAACAATTCTGTTCATTATAAACTTCAGGCAAGAAACTGCGTCATAAAAGAAAAGATATTCAAACAACCAGGTGTAGGTTCGCCCACTGCTGCATAAGAGACGTGTGCGAGTGTGGAAACAGAAGCCACGAACAGCATATCGCCGTTTTGGGTCACACAAAAAAAGCACAAAACAATGTTGAACTGCAACTATGGGAGTAGAAACCTTGTAAAATTACACCTAAGGGGGAAATGCACATGCGCCGCACATCTGGAATAACTGTTTTCGTTTCAGTTCTTACTTCAAATCAAATCCTGGGCGAACTCACCGTTCATATGAAAGTTTAGGAAAATCCTCTCATAGCATTTTTCTGGCATTAGATAATTGACCAGGAAGTCTTTGACGGCGGACGAGGCCATAATGGGTCCGCTGGTCCCCCGGGCTGAGCCCACGTTGCTGCTGCGTGACGGCGGAGGGATTCAGGGGGAAGGTTCCCCAAAGAGGACATGAGGGCTGCGGACCGGAAGTGCACCCGGTATACTAAAAGCCGGATCCTTATGGTTTAAAAAAAAAAATACTCGCTGTATGTGTATATGCTAGTTATTTATCCACAACAAAGTTCAAGCTCCATGTTAAAAAAAAAAATAAATAATATATATATATATATATGCATAAATAAGAGATTATTTTCATCTTTTAGTTATTGAATTCCTTGTTTTTATTCCATCATCATCATTCCTCAGTTTAAAAACATTTAAAAACATTAGGAGTGATACTAGTAGAAGGGTAGGCTAGTAACTCTTTATAGGAGAAATCTATATTCAATATTCAGATGTATGGTATTATGAAACAATTAAATAGATTTTCCAATGACTGAACGTTTTACATGAACAATTACTTAAATAAATGGTTATTTTTCAGTGTAATGCATGGATTGAAAAGAAGATGTTAGTTAGATGTCTTTGAATATATCTTTATGTTTACATCCAGTATTGAATTTTCTCCTTACCCAAGCAGAGATAAAAGCTTTTGAACTAAAATGACTCAATCAACTATAATATACAGAGAAAAAGTAAATAACAGCAATTCACTGTTACAGTTCTCTTTTTCGAAAATAGGAAGGATTTGACCAAAAACCCAATGAACACGTAGTTGCACAGCAGTTTTCGCTCCGACGCCATGTGCTCTGGAAGCTGTTCCCGTTGCATAGGAGTATCTCTGTACCCGTTGGTGCTCATATCCATCATCTGTAACATAGTGTGGTTCTTTCCCAGCTGGGACGTCAAGTATGCCAAAGAAGGACACATTACTCCGGAGGTGCAATACTTGGGGGGACTTGTTGGAGGAGGTTTAATGGTCAGTAGTTTGTTCATGAAAAAGGTGTGACTTTGGTCTAAAAATAGGTGGACACCTGTTTGTGAAATGTGCAGCATCAGATCAAACTTGTGTACACTGTTTATTGCATGTTTGTTGGTTTCGCGGTGGTCATTTCTCGTCTGTGCTTCAAGATCTGCGATTCTCTATATCTGATAACACTTCAACTCAATTGCAATGTTCATTAGTATCACCATACTTGGTACGATGCAGTCAGGAGGAAACACCTTTCATCCAGACTCAGGTACAGGGTTGAAGTGTTAATGACACGTTTGGCACAGCTTGAAATGATTCCTCGACGTCTTACTCAAAATTGTGTTTCAAGCACTGAATTGTTGAAACAAAGCTATGAGCTATTTTTGCCATGTTTTACCAGTCTAATTCCCTGTTACCACAGATGTTGTTCCCAGCAATTTACCTCCACTTGGCTGCAGAAAGTGGGCGCTGTGGGGTGAGTCAGACATTTTAAGGTAAAGGAAAAAGTAAGCATAATAATAACAGCTTGAGTTAGGGTTATTTTACTAAACCATTGTTTCTATGCTCTAGATTTAAGTGTCTGATTTGTACCAGCCAAGCTAAAAAAAGAAAAAAGTGTTTTATGTTGCGTGCGTTGTGTTGGAGCACAGAGATAAACCGCACTGAATTCATTTACAATCTGAAAATATGTAAACAATGTGCCTTTTGCTGTAATTTCACCTCTGCAGATGTTCTTATCCATTCTGTTGGCGGCAGCGGGGGTGGCCGGGGGCCTGTACAGTTTCCTTGTGGCATTGCTTGGTCTGTACAATGGGCCCTTCTGCAAATGTGGAGGAATTTGGATGAGACCTTTCCAAAGCAGGTAACAGATAGAGGTATATTTGTGATGACATAAACACCATTGGGTTGCTAATAACGTGCCTCTTCTTTTACACAGTAATTTTACCTACCTGATCGACTACACCACGTCGGCCAACTGCTCAGAGCCCGAGAACGTGGTGCAGTTCAACATCGGCTTGTTCTCCACCCTGATGGCCGCAGGTTGTCTGCAGGTGCTGCTCTGTGTCATCCAGATGATCAACAGCCTCGCCGGCTGCCTGTGTGGAGCCTGCAACAACAAAGCGGTACCAAGATATTCATCACATTAACTATATATCCCCAACGTTTTAATTCTATTTCCTTTGCTTCGACTTGATGTATTTAGTCGTTTGTTTTTTGCCTTCCAGGAACTTTCCGAGTCCCCTTACTGAAGATGTCTTAGAGCAGTGATTCTCAAAGTGTGGTACCATTGTCTTAGAGCACATCTGACGAGTGGACGGGCGCCCCCTGCTGGAGGACTAGGACCCGTGTTTCTGTTCCAGCATGAAACACTTTGAAAAAATGTTTTGTGCATTTCAAGATGCTTCATTCGGTTACATGCATTAAAGTGTCTTGTGAACGAAGCATGGTAATATAAATCATTTATGATAATTACGTGGTCATGTTTAAATAAATTGGCTTACATGAAAAATCTTTTCTGACACAATTCTGTCTCTTCTCTCAAATTGACAGACATAAAAAAAATTGTACCTCCGGCAGTGACATTAGAGACCATTTAATCCCCACACAGCTCATTCGGCATTTTTCATTTATGTTTATTCATTTCATTTGTGAATAAAAGGAAATGGTCTTCAAGGGAATCCTTTTGCTAAAATGTGCTCAACGTTCTAAACATAGAGTATCATCTTTACTTTCAATGAAGTTAGGTTAAACTACATATTAACCCAGAAGTAAGGCATTATCTTTAACTCATTCAGGAAGTGGATCGGTGCCACGCCTGAGTGATGCTCAGAGACATTTTTCAGGGTCGTATTTAGCTTTTTCTGTCAATTTAACAACGCAAAGCACCCTTAACTGCATTCACGTGTTTAGTGAACAAGCTGAGGTCAAGTACCCAACTAAATGTACTAAATTCAATGGTTTGCAGGCAGAAGCAATGGCACTTTGTTCTTGTTCCAATAAGCATGCTGCGACTAGTCTAAAGTCCAACTGTTCTATGATGGTGGCGTCACAATGTCAACACGTCCAGAATACCTCTATACAACAGGTGGAGTCGAAACGTGTCTCACAGTAAACCTCTGCTCTCTCATAATCCCCAGGAAGAACTAAAAGCACTTAAACCAACAGATTTTGGAGACCTGGTGGCTTAACAGAAGATAATTATGTAAGAGATGTTGACCACGAGTAATTCATGTGACGTGGATGCATTCACATTTCAACAAAACTGTTGTCTGTCAAAATATTTCCATGCAATGAGTCACATTTGCATTATGCGGCCTATCCCAGGCTCTGTTTGCCCGGGCTATCAGCATGTCATTACACCGCCCACCTTCACATCACTCACTTCCCCTATTCTCCTCCCATGTAGAAATGCACTTCCCTCTTTGCTGCAGTCTCACTTGGAACTCCTCTCTCGAAACAGATATTGATCCAGCTTAGACCGAAGTTGATTTACAGCAGTTGTTTTTAAAAAAAACGTTGACATCATGTGTACGGGAAAGTGCTCCCGCTGCATTGCAGTGGCTCTGTACCCGTTAGCGCTCATATCCATCATCTGTAACATCGTTTTGTTCTTTCCTGGCGGAGAAGTCAAGTATGCCAAAGACGGACACATTACTGAAGAGGTGAAGTACATGGGGGGACTCGTTGGAGGGGGTTTGATGGTGAGTCGTCCTTTCTACGCTGCTGGAGGTTCCTTTTGGAAAAGTGTGCAGACTTGAAAAATGTTAAGAGACGTGAAATGAAAAGCAGAGATTGGATTTTAACTTGTGTGAAGTGGTGCTATGATGGTTTTAATGCGGTTTGGTGTGGTAGCCGCCTTCCTGTCCATCAATACATTCTACAGACTTGGGAGTTTTCAAGATAAAGTGAAAGTGCTGGAAACGGTTCTGACTAGATGTACCATAATACAAGCTACTTTTCAATCATGTTTCCTTCCACAGGTGTTGCTCCCAGCGCTTTACATCAACTTAACTGGAAAACAGGGTTGCTGTGGGAATCGCTGCGGGGTGAGTCACTCTAAAGTAATGCTTGAGAAGATGAGGGCGGGTCTAAAGTCAATGATTAACAACGCGTCAGGGGAAGGGGGAGCAGGACAGCGTTTATAACAGTAAAAATAAATGCATGAAAATAAGTTTTCTGTGACACATTCCAATTAATAAACCCATTGAAATGAATGTACATTAGTACGTGTTAGTTAAACCTAGTTTGACCTGACCAATGGCATGTTGCAGCTGGTCTTGTTTTCACTGCAGGACAAAAACTGCTGGAATGTTGTTTAGAACAAGCGTAGAGCCTGTTCCACCAAGGAGCCAATCAACTGCGTGGCCAGAATCTGGGGAGGAGGGGGGGTTAAACATTGGGAAGAATTTTCTAAATGAATGACGTTTAATTCTGGATCATGAGACAAGACCTTCCCTCCTGCAGATGTTCTTGTCCTATAGCATTTGCCGCAGTGGGCGTGGCCGGCGCTCTGTACAGTTTCGCCGTCGCAGTGGTCGGCTTGCAGAATGGGCCTCTGTGCAAAGTGGTTCTGATTTGGACGACACCTTTCAAAGACAGGTGACACCTGGGAGTGACTTGCAGATGACATTCAATACAGACCAAAGTCCTGCTCCTCTTCCTCACCTCCTCCTCCTCCTCCTTTCGCACAGGGACCAAAGTTACTTGACTGACGACACGTGGTGGGCGACGTGCACAGAGCCTAAAAACGTTGTGCAATTCAACATCGGCCTGTTTGCTACTCTGCTGGCCACGAGCAGCCTTCAGGTGGTCCTGTGCGGCATTCAGATGATCAACGGGCTCTTTGGCTGCCTGTGCGGCGCCTGCATCGACAAAGGGGTGAGAAGGGTGTGAAGCGGAACCCGTGGGAGGTGGAAAGAAAGAAAGTCAAAGTTCAGACACTTCGAACACTCTCTCCTAACGTTTCCGGTGCCTTTCACTTCCAGCCGCTGTGAGTTCCTGACAGCTGACCGGCGCGCCCTGCTGGAAGATGGAGAGAAGTGTTCCTGCTGCATTAGCAGAAGATATTTACTTTGATATCGTAGATTTTATACTGTTTTTGTGCATCGCACAGTCCTTTGATGTGGTATTATAATAAAGCACAAAAGTTCACAAAAGATCTGAAGTGTGTGCTGTGAATTGGGGAATGTTAACGACACTGTTACAAATAATCCGTGCCAATTATCTGGTTTATTTGAAATAAATTAGATGTAAATATAAGCCACTCATTCAACTCTGTGTAACATTATATTTGGCGTCACATATTGATATTATTCTTTGGCTTTAATGCACATTTTTAAATATTTGAATACAAATGATTGCTGATGAAATAAAATGTAGTACAAAGTTATTCTTCCATGAAACCTTTAATGCAAGTTGTGACACCGCAAAGACTATCATGACAGATATGTATAGAAACATTTTAGTGTCGTCCCAAATTGCATTTTAAAATACCTACATGTCTCAAATCTGTCAGAATACCACAAGCACTGACTACTGGAAAAAAAACTGCACGAGGAGGACTGCAGTTGAAATGGCACATTTGATGAGGCAGCTGATACGTTATCATTGTTCTCCACGGAACAATTCAGGTTACCCAACAAAAAAAGGCAAAGTTCATTTGTTTAAAAAGGCAAACAGTGGGTTCAAAAGAATGGAAACAATCACAACAGGAGTGTAAAAACATGAAGACATTTTTTCGTTATTGCTGACTCTTTAGCTTTAATGTCTTTCAAGACTGTCGAAAGAGTGAAGCTGCTCAATGCGATCGGTAAGCAAAAAAAAAATATATATATATATATATATATATATATATATATATATATTTTTTTTTTTGCCACATTACTGAAACAGACTTGATCCCAAACTGAGGCAAATAATTAGCTGCGAATGATTTGATAATTGCTAACACAAGTCGTTACAACACATTGTGGGGCAACATAAAAATTAAATAATCAGCATATGCCGCCTCACTTTTCTGAATAAAAGCTTTACACACCGAAGTAAGGATCACAACACCTCTCGGGGAATGAGACCGGCTGCCTGTGTGGTTAGTAATATATATATATATATATATATATATATATATATATATATATATATATATATATATATATATATATATAAAATATTATAATATAAATATATTATATTATAAATATATAATATATATATTATAAATATATATATATATATATATATATATATAATATACCCAGCAGAACTGGGTATATTATAACCCAGTTCTGCTGATAAATACTACACACTGTGCTTTAAAGATTGCACTTGTTAAAGACAACCGCGTTGAGTGTTCAGCTTACAGAGAAAGTAATGAATGATTGGAATTCAGAAGCAGAGATGTGCTCTGTGCAAATTCAACTTTGTTGAGGTAGACATCTAACGTTAAACTGGAGTGTTAACAGTCGCTCACAAAGAGGGGGGATAAGGTTGCTCAATACTGTGCTGCCCATATATGTTTGTCATATACGTGTCACATCGGCATAGTATTTACGGGGAGTTAAAACACAAACTATATCTAAAATCCATGAAATCAATTAATACGAGGATTTAAATTGCTTTAAAAACCATTTAGGAGTGGATATGTTAAACAAAAGCACCAAATGGCAAACATTACACGGCAACGATACTTCCCTTTCAGTTCAGTATCCATCCTTTGTGCTGTGCAAACTTTAGCTGTCAAACTTCTCCATCATGAGCTTGCGGCTGGCCTCGTAACCCAGGAACAGAGCTCCGTTAGCGGGGAAGGTGCGGACCATGGTGGGGGCCAGACCAGAGTAGAGTGCCCTCACGCCTTAACAAAAGGAACCGCAAAGATTACACTCTGAACGACAGCACGAACAGGAGAAGGCCCAACGCCTCGGCTGAAATCAAAAAAACAAACGAAAACCACCGCGGCGCGCTGCCACCCACCTTCAGTGCGAGCGATGGTCGTGAAGGTTTTGAAGAAGCCGGCCTGTTTGCCCGCCATGGACATGACTTGGATGCGGGACTTGACGCAGTCAAAGGGATAGACGACCAGCCACAGACACGCCCCCCCGAAACCGCCGCTGAACATTATCGGAGCCACGCCTTCAGCAGCAATCACATGTGGAGGAGTTGAAAGCCAATATATGTGAACAAAGGAGGACTTTTTTCCTAAGATGTTCGAGTATAAAACAGTAGCAAGGGGCCCAGGGACCGGTGTTTAGAAAAAATGTTCTAACATTCAAACAAATCGTGTTATGTTTCCGATTTATATTTTTCTTAATTTGTTTTAGAACTGATTTATCTTTCTGACAACACTCGTCCCTTTAAACAAAAGTATACTTTTTTTGAGCATTTTATGCATGTTACAATCAGTTAAAGCACATTCTGAAGATTTTTTCGATCGTGAATCTGTCAGTTCTGTTTTTGAATAAAGGGTTGGGAAGGTTTTTTTTTTTTTATTCGATTCATCGAAAAAAAACAATCAACTGGTTAAATAGTTTTTAAAAGATATATTCTTGCATGAATGTTGACTATGGGTGCAGCCTTTGTCCCAGTACCTAGGTCCTCTTTGTTGCATTTCATGTAGTCCGCGAAGGTGGTGCGGCAGAGCTCGTATGCACCAAAGAAGCAGAAGTAACCAGGCACCTCTCTGGCTATGGTGGTGGTCAGGCCCTGGAAGAAGCCCTGTGGTCCCTCGTTCCTCATGATGGACTTCACCACGGACCACACTGTACTTCAGACAGAGGAGAGGGATGTCCGGCTCAGTCAATGCGCACGCACACACACACACACACACACACGCGACCCATGCGGTCTCATAGGTTGTTGTAGCAATTTTTGGGTTGATCCTAGTTTTAAATTATATCAGTGTTTTCAGGTTTGTAACAGATGGAAATTTTACATTTCAGACTGTTACCAACTCTCTATTTGTTTAACTAAAGAGCAAATAATAATACACAGTGAGTGACAAATAATAACATGATTTTCTCATTCTTTGATTGTTAATAAATGACCGTTGCAAAAAGTGTGTGACTATTTAAAGAAAAAAAACACACTTACTTCTGGCTCTTTGCGATCTTGCCTGATGACTCCATCTCGTACATGGCTTGCAGCCGGCACTTGACCAGCTCGGTGGGACAAAGCACCAGTGAAGAGAATATTGAGGCTACGGAGCCGGCACAGGCTTTCTGCACATCACTGGCCGCAAGAAACAAAAGACAGTTCTCAGGGACACAGGAAGGACAGCCCGGTTCAATCCTCTTGGCTCCTCTTTCACTCTACCTCAGCGCGGCCTCCGCGTGCAGTCCGGCCGCGAAGCGGATGACCTGCTGGCAGAAGCCGTAGCTCATGAAGAGCACGGAGTTCTCCGCGACGTTGGCCATCAGTGCCGGCGTGGTGCCCTGGTAGAGGCCACGCAGACCCACTTGTTTGTAGGTGGATGAGATGCAGTGGACAAAACCTCGGTAGAGATTAGGAAAGGTCTGCATCTTGACCTTCGCCGTGTCCAGAGGCTGCCCACTGAAGACACACGCGGCTCCCCCTGAGAGAGAAACAGGAGTGATCCAACAAGAACACACAGCGGCTATTAAGGTATGTTACTAGACAATATATACACAAATCAAACATGCCCCCTGCATTCAACGTATCTTATGCAATTTTAGGAGCACTAGTAGAATTTGATGATTGATTTTTTTTTTCTTTCATCAGTGCACACCAGACGCGCTGCGCAGGGAGAAAAGCCTTGCCAGCGGGTTTGCACTCCACTGACCGGCATAACCAGTGAATGGAAAGCAAGAGGAAACGAGCTGGAAAAACACAGGAGTCTTCAAAATGTTGTGTGACGATGGTCCAGTGAGTCCAGTAAGCCAAAGGAAAAGCAGTGTGGTAATTTCATTGAGAAAAGATACCGTTTGTTTGCTGACTTTGGAAGACAAAGCCGTGTAGTTACCTACGGCCCCCGCGGAGAGGTCGATGACGGCCTGGACCACAGGGTGCGGGGCCATGTTGTCAGAAGAAAAGGTTTTCTCTTCCTATCAGCTACCTGGTAAAACATTAACAAATAAACAGAGTGACACACTTAACTCACACTGCCCTGATACAGTGTGTGGTTCCACACGGGGATCCGGGCGCACAACAGGCAGCTGAGTTATAGAGTTCAGAGTAAGACACCAGGAAGACACCTGTCTTCATCCGCACCCTATGTAGTTATTTACAGCGAGTTAATAATGGATCTGTGTATGGAAACCGAAGAATAAGCGGCATGTACGATCATGTGCAAGGGAAGACATGATTTCAGTACAACTGACAACGTTTGCATGATCTAGAGCTAGACAACTGTATTCAGAACTCCAAAATGTTTTCAGGGTTGATGTACAGGATGTACAGGATCATGTGAAGTTCAAACATAAATGTCACCATTTGATGCACAGTACCAGCTCTTTCCGGCATGTGCATTTATAGTCCATCGACTGTGTTCTGATTATATAACAGAAACTAGAAAGGCGTGTTATGTTTTCACCATGTAGCGGTCTAAATGAGACAGCGTTTCTTCTACTTTTAGGGACAGTGAGAGCTCATTCCCCTACCAAGGTCACATCGTGCAGCGAACTCAACGGGAACAAGGTGACCGCCAGTACTGCGGTCAACTCAGCCGACAATTGTAGTAAAAAAAAAGTAAAAGCACCCTATTTGCAAATTCAAAAAGATAATATCTCCATATTTGAACTGCAATATACTTTTCTCAATATTTCCAGACAAAGACGTACATATATAATCATCTAACTTTGTACAGTAAAAGTGTTCCTTTTTTTTTTTTTATACAGTCACTAAAATTCAAATGTCTGCTGAGTTGACCTCAGTCCGTCACTAGGGGGCAGACTTTCTCCTTCAACAGATAGCTCATCATCCGCTGCCGGCATGTGTCTCGATAGATATATATCTATGCGTGTCGCAAGGTCACGCAGAGCCGAACAACGGGTGAAAGTCAATTAACTTTAACAGTAAAAAGGCAAACCGACATAAAAGGATGTTAATCTTTTTTTTTCTTCATTTTTTTAAAACAAACCTTCCAGAGAGAGCGACGCGTCGCCCCCCGGGTCACCGCCGGCGTGTGGAGGAAGACGAGAGAGACCGTGATGTTAGCATCCAGCTAATGCTTAGAAGCTTAGGTCGTCCAGTAGTGACCGCATGCTAAGTCCTCCACGACGGTGTAACTTGTTGTTATCTCATGTGTAGCATATAGCACCAAGGAGGGCATTAGTGGTAAGGGAGGCGACGATGAGGGGCTACATGTTGTTTCATTCCGCAGACGAAGAGCTCTCACTCCGCTAGGAATCCCGTTACACCAAAACCGCCTTCGCTTCGCTCTCTAGTCGTTGTGTTCACTGTTTTTTCTACTAAATATCATCGATCGTAATGTTTTATGATTTCGAACTGAAAATGACGCACACAAATTTGCATTTCATAATGTTTTTTTGTTGTTGTTAGGAATAATTTGGAAACCGCTTCAGTTGATTTATATAAACACGAAGTGAAGGTCTTTATTTAGGATCTATGCTATGAAGCGTGAATGTCAAAGCTTCCGGTTCAAATTCTCTTGCTTTTCGAAATAAACTCTTCCCTGAAGTTGATACAACACCCCCTGTTGGTGGTTTTGGATTTAATAATACATAATAAATGTTTTATTTTTTACCTCCCAATCAATGCTTTTCAACATGCTCCAACAATCTAATCTTTGCTAAATTTGTAATGTATTTGCTAGAAACTATAGTCATCTGCAGTTTTATACGCAAGATGAACAATTTAAATACAGAACCCTCCTTTGATTAATTCAGACGAAACGAAAAGCATGTCAATGCGTAAGGTAAAATACTTTACAACAAACGACATATAATGACTTAGCTTTTCCACATATACACATCATCCATATCGCCTGGTTTCAAAGAATTAAAATGAGTTATAGGAAACCTAAATCAGAGCAAACAACATGGGAGATATTTGCCTCTACCTCATGATGTGGAATAAGGAATATGCAAAAAACCTAAATGGCAAAAGCAAGCACAAATTTGTATGTAAAACATACAGTGGTCAAATGAAAAAACTATTAGAAACCACAAAGTCACATGGTTGTTTTTCACCTGTGAAGTTACATTCTGCCAAAATACCATCTGTTTAAACTGAGTAGCCTGGGATTAAAAACATGGGCGCTCTCTGTCCACGCACGGGCTTATCCTTAAAAACTCGAGGATGGCTTACCGCCGTCTAGACTCATCAAGATCAGTGGTCACGCAGTCAATAAAATACACTATTTATGTCACTTTGCTTTTTATATATATTAAAAAAAAACATTGACGTTGTCTACATCACAGACAAGAATCATCAATATTCTGTTTAAAACAATTTTGCCATGAACAGAAGGAACCCCATGCCCATCCCGCCCCGGAGCAAACTCCTCTATACACAGTATACTTTAGTACCTCTTCTGTTGTTTTGCATTTTATCAAAGTAGTATCAATAGCTTTAAAATACATACAATGCTTTTTCCATTGCAATTATAATCGCTATCCTGATTGTACATACAGTATCATTTCCCACAGTTAGTCTGATTTTCAACATGTTGTCACAAAGTATTCAGAGGAGACAACACCAGTTTCTGCATTTCATTAAACACTTGGCAGAATTGTGATATTTTGTACATAAAAAGCATTTCCATACGACCACCGTCGATGCACTGCAGAGAGCCTCACACGGTCAAAGTAGTTTTGAATACACAATACATTAAATGTTTTTATCCCGAATCCACAGCTTTTATTCATGTGTTCCTCCTATTTGACGTCAGAAATGTCCTAAACCCTTCTCAGACTCTCCATGGGGCTTTACTGCCAACTGTTACATCTGCCCAAAATTGAGATTATAAGGTACAGTCAGAGAATTTCAGTAATCCTCAATAAGAAGAGTTACAGTAAAGGAACAACAGAGAGATTATAAAAGGTCACTTCAACAAAAGAGTTATAAAAGTGGAACTCGTCCATGTATTTGTATGGATTTGTTGTAAAAGAGTTTGGCAATAAAGTTCTAAGTGTTGAACACAAGCTGTTGGCAGTAGTGGGCTGCGCTCAATCAACTTTTTACTACACAGGATGAAAAACAGTGATTTATAAGTGCCCGACGAATTTGAAAAAATCAAACCAATCAAACCTTGTATTGGTGTTGTAGGTCTCCAGGGTTCAGCTCAAGGATCACCGTACACACACAACTTTACAAATAATTGAGTGGAAGACTTGTTTTTTTTCCGGGAGTAGGTTTGAATTTCAATCTCCACATGGAGATAATTCAAACATACATTAACTGATTAATGACCAAAAAGCAGTGGTCACAGCCAGGCACTGGAGTGTCCTCTCGGGTGTGAGCAGAGGGTCAGAGTGAACATCTCAACCTATTTAACTCGACGATTAAAACACTCACATTGTATTTCGTGTGTATCAGCTGGCGAAGGGCAGTCAAGTGTTTAACATCTACCGCAGGGTCAACATTATTTGGTTAGGGAAATAAAAACTCAACCTAAATGTGGGAAAAGCTACCATTCTCAAAAACACATCAAGAAAGCCTTTTCATTCGTACCCTGTATACACACACAGCCACAGCCCTGCGGGAAAGAGTCAAATGCCGTGTGTTCAGCATCGCAGCACCAGATCCAGTAGACAATTTAGTTGCATACCAACACGTCCTGATTCAATGTACAGTATCACTAAAGTCACAACATGACCAAACTCCCCACCAGCACCTTTGGATACAGTAACCAGCCATAAACTTTAGATCACACCACCTTATGAAAAACACGTATCTTTTGGCCCAGCGGCTGTCCTTGTGAAATGTCCATGTTATTTTTTTGTATCCTTTTTTTTTTTTTTAAATCAGCCAAAGCGACAACTTTATAAAAAACTATCTTCATAGTAGACTTCTGAATTGTTGTCAGACTTTTTTTTTGGCAATTTGTTTGACAGCAGCAGCCTCTTTTCAATGGAATAAAGTAATGAGGGTGAGCAGGAATGGCACTCGTAGTTTCAACCGAGTCCAGTGTAGAGAAGTAGCGCGATTCAGGGAACCGGTTCCACGTCCAAATAAGAGCCACACGCGGGCGCGTTAAGGCTGTTTCAGCCCCGCTCAGCATTCACACACCAGCAATGGCTGCATCAAGGAGTTACAATCATCTCCTTTCATGAGTGTTTTGGGGTTCAAAATATACTGCGAGTGAATTGGAGAACAAATTTCCTTTTCTGTAATGTTTGGAGTAAGAAATGAAAAACTCATTTTATATACAAGACACTGGTAACTGCATTCATTTCTTCTCGGTGTAAAAAAAAAAATAGGAAAGTCATTCAAAATATGATTTGACATCAAATTCTTTACAATGCAGAATCCTCACGTACGAGACCCATTTGTAACATGTTCTCTCTGCAACTTGTTGGCTGCAAAGTGTCCACTGATGATCCGCTTCATGTGGAACGTCCCGACTGCAACATGGTGTCCGCTTTTTACGCGGAGCAAGTGGGCAGCTGGTAGTGGAGAGTTAAAAATAAAAACATGAAATAGGGCCTGAAGTGAATGCTTCCCAGGGTGTGAAACAGAGATAATGATCTTTTTTTTTTCTTTCTTTTTCTAACAAAGCCAAGAGAAGAGCGATGGAGTGCTTACATTGTGGCTGAAGTGTTAGGCACTGCAAAAAAAATAAAACGCTCTTTTTTTTTTTTTTTCTTCATGTTTCTCATAAACACAGTAAGGCAATTTGATTATGGCTGACTGATATCAATATAAGTGTCCAATCTGTCTTAATTTCGACATATCCACAATTTAGACTCCGGAGATAAACAACAGTTTTTTCCCATTTTCACAACCCATTTTTAAGATTACCTGTGTAAAAACAGCTACAATCAAAAATGAGGCACTTTATAAAAGAGTATATAGTAATCTAGGCTATATAGTAAAAATCATTATATGTATGCTGTATATTTTATATACCATTGTAATGTATCCTTATATGTGTCTTTATATTAGAATCGTAATAACTGTTATGAAAATGAGGAAAACAGATTGTACTATAGTTTCATAGTGTCATTCTACTTGTACACTGTAGTATAGTATAAATACACATATAATAAAGCTCAGTTGCCCAAAAAAAGTATTTACACTCAATTTTTTTACTTTTTGTGCTACAATGGTTTAGATGCAATCATTTGAGATCTTATTTGGTTTGCGTCAACTCAAAAAGCTACATTATCTTATACTGTCATTGAATTATAGTTAAACTGTACAGATGAGTGAAATTTGAACATTCCAGCTGGGAAAAATAATATTATCTAAGTCAAATGTATTCTATAATAAGTATGGCTTACTTGGGCATTTTGAGCGTCTCAGATTAATTCTTAGTGTAATAAATAAGGAGTTGAACAATAAAGAGTTTTTTTGATGTGGTTTTCAAAAGACATATATTATACTCAGATATCAGACGTGTAAGATTGTAATGTAATGTTTGATGAAATTAGAAATAAGACTTGGGCCCTCCCTACTCCAATGATTTTCATTATTACTGTCCTTACTGCACGTTTGAAGCTAATTTGATTAAGTTGTTTACATGCATAGCAGAACCACATTCTGTTGATTTGGCAATTTTTATGCAAAGTTGCATACAGTATATATATTAATAATATTAACCTAGTTATACCTCAGAAATAGTAGCAAACAGTATAGCACAAGATAAGTGGTCAAGAAGTATAAAGGCTTTTTTGGGCAACTGTATGTAATAAACCAATTATTTTAACAGTGACAGAGAATGTGTAGGTGTATGAAACCTCTTTCAATCTGTATTTTCTTCCCTTTTCACTCAAAATGACACCTGATGATCATTTAACTTAATACACATAGACAAAGGACGATATATAAAAACATGAACCTCAAGTTTGGCACTTAATAAATAACACTCATGAGTGCAGCTGAGAATGCTTTAGGATAGTCTAAAAGATTGTGTTTTAAATGAACAATTATTTGAAATTAAGATGCACAGATGGACGTTTGTATTGCCAGAATGGCCACCTGAGAAGTCACCCACAGTCACATATCAACGTGTCATCCTTTATCTGTATTAAGCTAAAAGGTGATCAAAAGTCATATTTGTTCAAATCAAGGAAAAAAGTTTTTTCTTAGCCTGTGTGTGCGTGCGTGTGTGTTTGTGTGCGTGTGTGTGTGTGTTTGGCACACGTTTGGTTGACTGAAAACAGCCACCTGTTTGAAAACAGAGTTTACAGGGTTTTCAGCGTTCACACTCCAGGGTACGGTGCTGTTGTGGCAACAGATCGGGCCGCCGGCCGCCCCCTTAACAGTCTGTGGGAGACCAACGATCTGAAAGAAAATAGTCAAAAGCAGGACAGAAAATCAGCTCTTTTTCAAAATAAAGGTTTTGGAAATTGTTATAATAATTGTGGTATTATTGGTAGTTTGCAATTTAATCATTTTTTTATATATTTAACACCGTAAATCTTGCGCTCTTGCTCATGTTCTGCACTGCTGTTCACCGCAAAATATATTCTTTTTTTATGCATCCATTATTATAATTTCGTAATGTTTAAAAGAGTGAAAGGAGTGAGGTTCCTTTTCGTGGAGCTTATCAGAGACTTATGAAGAGAAGGCAGACGTGGCAATAGAGCCATCGAACATCCGGCCCAATTTAAATATCTAAATGTCATTCGGTGTTTTTCCTGAAAATGTACTTTCAGCCTGTAATTGAAACATAATGAAAACAGGTGGAGTAATGTTAAAAATGTTAAAAACATGATTCCACTGTTGATTAGACAACTGAGCAGCCTGTTTCGTAGACATCGTCCTCCCTGCATCCAGGCTGCATATATTAGGCATCATTATTGGAATATGGCGGCGGTGGTTTGTGGCTTATGAGACAAGAAGCGCAATCAATCACTCACGATCAATCACTCATCGCAGAGTGGAAGATTACATGAACTAGTGATTCACAGAATATTAACCGAGCCTCTTTTGCTTCCTTTCGTTTGATGCATACACATATATTCACAATTTAAATAATTAGGCAATCATTATGAATATACATTTACATGTGGAGATTGAATAGCATTAGATAAATCAATCATGCAAATGTTGTTGCTGTGCCAAATAAATACGCCTGCACAAGTTGCTTCTTCCATTAAGTCCGCTAATAAATAGTTATGTTTTTTTTATTTCATTTTATTTCCTGGCATGTAAAAAAAGATGCATCTCTTAATGAATTTAGCATTCATCCATCCAAAAATGCGCTTCATATTAAGCATTAAATATTGTTCATCCGTGCAATGTGAGGGAAGCCTCCGAGCTGCCGTGTAAACTCTTGCAGCCAGCAGCCCACCCACACATAAACATCAACATCTGGCCCGAGTCGTCTCCTCTCTACCTCCATTTATTTGAAATGGCTCATTACCAGCAGACAAATCAATTGGCGTTGCTCTTGTGAACACCCACTTGTGATAATGAGACACTCTACAGACAACCCACAGCCTGGAAACACAGTACTGCCCTCCAGCTTAAAGCAGAGGGACACATCAGGAGAGGACGAAAGGGAAGCAGTGACAGAGAGCCAGACTGTGGATTATTCACATTACATCAAAAGCTTCCATTCGGCTGCACAACCAGGAGTTTCACCTGTTTTGAATCATTTCTTATACATTCCTTTGTGTTCTTTAAACGAATGATAGTTAGTAATGCAATGACCAATTATGCTGGAATTAATGATTGATCATCTCATTATTATTTTGAATTCAGTTAATATTCACCGACAGAAAACTGTAAAAACAGCCAATTGTGTCAGACCAACAGCCTATCCCATTATAGAAGACTTGGCAAAGAAACAGATATTTGAAAAGGAAAATCTAAATTGGTTATTTATTTTTTACAATTTTCACATTTTCACATTTTTTGTTGATTGATTGATTAATTAATTAATAAACTAATCATTTCAGCTCATATGATATTGCATCTCGCAACCAAAACAGCACAACTAGCAATAACAATCGTCCGTCATCAACTTATTTTGGAATGAATAAATACAAATCGTAAAAATTAGAGCAAGTCGCGATTATTCAATCAATTGATCTACGGATTATTTTTATCAGCTAAATTTGACTAAATCAAATATATATTTTTGCAATTTATCAGTATAAAATGGAATGTTCAAATTCATCAATACAATTATGGGACGATAATCGTGTTGCTTTATCACACACAAAAAGCCGCACATCATCACATTTAAGAAACTTGAACCAGGGAATTACTGAAACAATATATTGGTCATTCAATTGTTGGCTATGGGTATCGACTAATCGCTGCAAATCTGCTGCAAATCCGCTGAGAATTTGCTATTTCAAGACAAAGCAAAGATGCAATATTAACTCTTTTAAAAAGGTTATAAAAAGTTAAACAATCAAGAGGTCATCAAGATCGTCCAACTGAGTGAAGAGGATCAATACAGGACACTCTTCCAATTATGAACTTTTAAGTTTAATCCGAGAAATTACTTCAGAAGAAATATATTCACTTTAAATTTAAAATTGTATTAATTTTGTTTTGCCTTGTAGACTTTGTCTTGTCCCATTCCTTGTTTGCTGTAGTAACAATTGTCTTTTGGTTACTGTTTACCTGATTGATATCAGTATATCTAACAGAACAAATGAAGGTGCCAATACAGACACCGCAATCTTCTACTAGAATCAAAAAAGAATGAGGTGTAGAATATGTGACTATATTGAGACAAAATCTGACGTTATATATCAAATCGAAGTTCAGTTTAATAGATATTTTAAGATGAGATGGGTTAAACTTACCCCGACCATCCGTTCTACTGCCCTGGTGCGCTCTCAGTTCTTCTGACTTATAGAAATCAATACTGGCATACGTATTGAGGCCGGCGGCCGCACTGCTGCCCATGGCGCTTCCTCCGATGTTGTAGGCGGCGGAGGTGCGCTCCCCTGCGGCTTGAGGGCTCTCCTTGATGGCCAGCTCAAGGTCAATGTAGTTAAGGCCTTGCTGGGCAGATGAGGTGGAGGCCTGTGGCGGAGGTGTGGCAGATAAACCAGCCAAACTGTGCCGATGGCTGGCCGCCTGGCTGCCCTCCGGGAAGATGGAGGTAGAAGAGGGTGGATGACGCGGGTGGGACGGAGGTGAGTTAAATGCCTCCGAAAGGTGACTCGGCCGGCCCGGCGAGTCACCTCGGGCCGTTCTGCCGCTGCGCTCGGGAGACTTGTAGGACTTGACCGGGGAGAAGCCCAAGCCCGTCTCCTGCACCGTGGATGAGGGCGGAACAGGTCTTGCTGAGATGCTGGGGTCTGAACCTTTTCTGTCCTTGAATGTAGCTGCGGCGTCTGTTGTCATTGCTGTCATCTTTACTTTCGCTCTGTACCCGGAATTGTCCTCTGCCGTAGGAGGAGAGGACTCCTTGGGGACACCAGCTGGTGGTCCCTGTGGGGTGCTGAATGTGGATCTAACAGGAATCTGGAGACTTTTGTTTGATGACAAATTCCCTAAATCCATGCTGACATATTCGGCGGAGGTGGACAACGGAGCGGAGAAGCTGCGAGGAAGGTTGGCGGGATTATCGTGGCAGAGGAGGGGTCGGTTCAAAGGCCGCAGAGTTCCATGGATCATAGGTTGTCCACGTTCCGACACCGAACATCGCCCTCTGACATACTTATTGTCCTCCTTGAACACAATACTGACATACTCACCGACATTTGGTGACACGGATGGCAGCAGATTGTCCTTCACCCTTGGAAGGGTGTTTGCTTTAACAATGTCTGAAGACATGCTGACCGGACGACCCCTCCGTTGTTGCTTTGGGCTCTTACTACTTGATCCCCGTTTTTGATGATGGCGCCCATCTTTTGGGCATGCGGCAGTCCTTACTAAGCTCAACCCTCTCCCTGCCGATGTGGACTTGTCTTCCAGGCTCTCACTGCTGGCGGAGCTGGAGGAGAAGGAAGAGGAAGACATGGAGAGTTGACACCCTACGGCAGAGCCTGCTGTGATTTTGTTTCTCTTGCTGTATCCCACTCCCCCTCCTCTTGCAGCACTCTGACGCCCACTGCTGTCTTTTTTCCCCTCCCCTTTGTTTAAGTCCTCCTCAAAGCGAGTATAGAGAGTGTGTTGATAAGCTCTTGGCAGAGAGAAGTAGGAATTGAACATTTTGGGTTGCAGTTGGTGCTGTTCGGGGTGGGAGGGCGGCGTGCTGCAGGCAGAGCGGCTGCACACGGGCGAGATGTTCATGTAGTCACTGGCGGCCCGGCTCTCCATGCTGGCCCTGCTGTCCCACATGGGCAGTCCGTGCAGGTCCGTGGAGCTGCTGCTGTTGGGGGACATCACCATGTAGCCCTCTGTGCTGGGCTGGCGGATATGCTGAGGGGGGGACACACTGTTGTTGGCGGTCATGGCCATATACTCGTCATCTGCCCCAGGTTTAGCTCTGGCGTCAGACATACCTATGGAGAGAGAGAGTGGAGCGGGGGGAGAAGTGACTCCCGGCAGCATTGACATGTAAGCGCTATCCGTGGCTGCCCCACCTTCCACTTCTCGCCTGCTTTTGTCAGTCCTCTTGCCTCTTTTTTTACCCCCTGCGTCTAGCTCTCCACCCACAGCTGCCAAGCCCCCTGAGCCCGCCCTCTCCCGATTGGCGCTCTGCGACATGATGGCATATTCTTCATCGTCTTCATCGTCTTCCTCTTTTCTATGTGGGGTCAGGCGTTCGTGAGCTGCCAGAGGCAGCGAAGCTCTTTTGCTTAATAGTCTGCGTTCTGCCTCACATTCCCTGTTTGACGAGCGGCGCAAAATTCGTCGGCCTTTTGAGCGATGGTGGGAACCGAGGAGGCCCTCTCGCTGTCCCATCACTATGTAGCTGGAGGAGCCTTCCCCATGTATGGGATGTCCAGACAGACTGGGTACGAGCAGAGAGTGTTCGCCAGGGCTGGAGCCGTATTCATCTGAGGAGCCGTAGTCGCTCGGTGATCCTGAAACAGAAACCCTCTGAGAAACACGAGGGTAGGAGCAGATCGTCATGCCCCCCACTGCTGCCCCCACCAGGCCGCACTCTGAGCCGTGGCCAGAGCTGGAGGACAGACTCGGCGCAGGAGAAGGTGCAGGATTAGGCGTGTATCGTGCAAGGCTGAGCGTGATCTTAGCAGGAGTCGGGGCCCTGGTGGGTTTGGTCCTCAGTGTTGGGGTGGTTGAACAGGAGCCGTTAAGACTCGGGCTGGAGCTGGCCCACGTCCCTTTGGCACTTGCTCCGCCCTCTTCCGACCTGGCCCCGATGCTGGCGGTCCGCGCCCTGGGGAACCCGTGGCGCGACGTGGGCGACGTGCTGGTGCTGCTGCCTCCTGTTCCAGGGGTCTCCGTGCGGGCTCGTCTGGAGAAGCCCACCTGGCTCGGTGGCAGATTTGGATGATGTCGACGGCTCGGGACACTGATGGGGTTCGAAGCCGTACCGCCCCCGCACGACGTCCCAACTGACTGGGATTTACTGCGCTGGCGGAACTCCTCACTCAGGGCCTTCATGGCCTCCAGCAGCGTCTCGTGCATGTTCTGTGCCACCACAGAGTCATCCACCTGCATCCAGAACTCTCCAGGGCCGGTAATCGCTGAGCGGCCCACCTCAATGAAGAAGAAATTCTCTGAATGGCCACACCTGCGAACATTCATCAGCTGCAACACCACAGAGGCCACATCAGAGTTGAGTTTGACAAAGTTGACCGTCTTGTCAGTGAGGCACAGC
Organism: Apeltes quadracus; assembly: GCA_021346845.1. Taxonomy (NCBI): domain Eukaryota; kingdom Metazoa; phylum Chordata; class Actinopteri; order Perciformes; family Gasterosteidae; genus Apeltes; species Apeltes quadracus. The sequence continues at coordinate 7,515,143 of CM037916.1, read as the reverse complement.
CGGTAGATGCCCACTAAGTTCCTGGCATGGCCGAGACCTTTCGGCCAAACCTTGACCTGCCATACTTCTTTGACGGTTGGAACCGGAGACGGAGAGCTACACTCTCCACTACTGCCGTAGTCTTCAGGAGTTTTACCTAGGAAAACAATGAAGAATAAATAAATGAACAACTCGACATGTCCTACGTGCGTGCTTTAAACACACAACGAAAACAACTTGTGAAGATGGATTGAAGCCAAAATGACAAAGCAGTGAAGGTGACACTGTTAAGAAACATCTATCAATGCTAAACTACTTGCATGAATCTTGTCCCTGCCTCTGCCAAGCAACAGTGCTGCAGCTAATTCATCACAATCACTTTCAGGCTACAGCTATATAAAGGATTAAGACTTTGCCGATAAGGAATTCATCCGCCAAAGCAGCACCCTCAATTGTGAAATATCAAAAAGAAATCATACATGAAAATCACATCACAAAATTATAATTGGGTATTTGATGTATTTTTTCCTTTTGCCAGACAGTCACAGTTATATTCAATGTAGGTCTAACAACTGTATTGGTTTTCCCGATAGGACAATTTGCATTCATCAGAGATTATCCCGCCCTGGATTTACCGTAACTTGATCATATGAATGCGCCTCCATTTGCGCATTGTGGACAGGTAGAGGTAAAATCAATTAGGAACAGTGTTTTATGCTGGTTGTCCCGGAGACATAATCGCTACAAAATGGGGGTCTGCACTCAGTGCATCTATTCAGCGTTACACACCATGTGAAAAAAATGTAAGCTGGGCAAGTCCCATCAGCCTCAGATAACTGAAATGCATTAAAAAAAAAAAGATAACAGGGAGGGCGGGTGTTGTTAAGCTCCAGCACATCGGGATAACAACGTAAACACGAGGATAACCAACAGAAACACATTTCCCAGTGAGAGCGCACTGACGATGCCATCTCCTCCCTACCAGCAGCAATACGCGTAACACAAATGTAGGTTAGTCAGAGCCGTGCAGAAAAACAACAACACGGGCTCCAGCGGAGTGCACCACGATAGGCTGCTACTATATGATGCATCCCTTGGATGGTTGCTATATGCCCACTGCGCCATGCGAAAACACTCCCGTCGAATGTAACGGGCTGCATTTCAGACAGAAAAAAAGGCTCGCATCGAAATACTTCAACATATATGGGTTCTATTTAAAGCATCGCATCACGTTTTGCAGAGGCGCAATGATCAGCAGATGGGGTTTTTTGCGGGTGAAACGTGAGCCGCAGCTTCTGTGTTTTTTTAAAAAAAGGGGTTGTTGGGATTGTGCGGCACAAACACGGCACATGCCGCCCATGTAGCGTGTTGTGATCTGCCCCGTTCGCTCGGATCCACCTGCCTCGCGGTTGAAAAACACTACAGTCAAAATTGCTCGACTGGTTTTATTCAAATGAAATGGACAAACTAGAGCGGCAGAAAAATATATATATATATATATATATATATATATATATATATATATATATATATATATATATATATATATATATATATATATATATATATATATATATATATAAATATATATATATATAAATATATATAAACAATTCCGAGGCAGTGATATGCAATGAAGAACCAGGAATGACCGAGGCAAATGTGCAAGAAGAACAAACAGCCTGCGCCAGGATGGGCCCAGCAGAGCACATCACACGTTTCACAGCTTACAGTTTCCCTGCAGGTCCAGCATCGCCTGGTACCACTCATTCTGGACCTCCTCGCTGTCCGCAGCGATGGCAAAGCTCTCGCTGCGGGTGTAAAGGACGATCATGTGCTTGTTCTTGGAATCTGCCCGCTTGTTGATGTTGAAGCAAGTCTCCAGGCTGAGGACTTTTTTGGGCACAGGTGATTTACTGCGGAATTTCTTCTCGTTCTCGTAGTACTCGAGTCGAGCGGGACCACGCTCCGAGGCCGCCCTCAGCACGAAGAACCGCCGGTGCATTGATTTATGCTTGCGGAGATAGCCGCTTTTCTGCACGTCTTCGTAATTCTGCGGCTCGGCTGCTTGGTTCTCCATGGCCGAGGCAGAGTGATACATACAGAGATAATATGCCAATAATCTCAGGGGGAAAAAAACCCAAGCCCATGTGCACGCCTCATTAATCCATTGCAACTATACGTCCCTCGTCCTCCGCGCGTCCACAGTTAACTGTCCAGCGCGGGTGCGAAAATCAGCCGAACCATGTTTCTGGATCTGGGATCATACTGCGAATCCAGCCGCTGCAGGAGGCTCCGCGCGCACGGAGCGTGCACAGCGTCCACCGCTGCTCGTCCTGCAGCCCAACCCAGCCCTGCACGGCCACGTACGTCCAACCACGGCGCAATTCGTCTCCTCCACCTGTCTGAGGATGACCACATTCAGTCAATAACCACTACTACCGAGCTGAGGACAGGGAGGGTTGGGGGGGCACACAACGGAACTTCAAATGGAGATTTTCACAATTAAACCAGTTTCGAATCGCTGCAGGGGGATCATTTAGTCGGCTTCTCTTTCGTTGACACGTGGAAACACTGACAGGTAGGTAGTTCGCTTGTCTGAACTGGTATTCCAGAGTAAAGACCCAGTGGTGCCTTTTTTTTATCAACAACACGATGCTGATGTCTATTTTTTATGATAAGAACTCGGTAGGCTTTAATTGTGAAAGTCCCGTTTCCGGTCTCCATCTGCTGCACGCCCTCTCTCTTTGGTGACTTTACCCGAGCTTCTGCTAGACTGGCACCTCCAAGCCGCTGCCAGTCAGATGCCATCGCGTGGGGGGCTCTTTGCTAACTGTAATCATTTATAGCGAAAACAATGGTAGGGAAATGATTATTTAATTTAATTAATATTTAGAAATCCAATTTTACAGTGATACAAAATTGTATTTTATTGTTTTATGTTATAACATGGGTTAAAAAAAATCAGTTTAATTTAAGATACATCTATTATCGGGGTAAAGATAATTGGGCAACCCTTTGAACTGATTGTCTTGACCATCAGTTCCAGGAAATTCTATAGGCTGATGATGGCATGCAGTTTAGCATGATCTAATTAAATCTTTGATAATAATTACAAGTCAAATATATACAGTATCATAAAATAGCAGATTGCCCTATTGTTCGAATTGTTTGGAGTACCAGGCAATACAAGGACCAATGTGGCCAGGGTTCCCTAGTGCAAGCAATATGGTGGTTTATATTTTTCATGTGAGTTTTATGTTGCATTATAATGTGAGGCATACTATTAGGCCAATAATAATGCCAAATGGTTATAAATAATGAAATAATGTATACGCTATAAGCACACAAAATGCTAAACCACATAGGTGTTAAGAAAAATAAATCTCTGTCTGTGGTTAAATCCCAGAGGTGTGATTGCACCACTTAAGAGGAAAAAAAGGTTTGGCATAGCAACATGTCAAACTGATCAAATTGTCCTCATAGCAACCCCGGTTAGTGGCAGAAACAAGAATCGCTTTTGAGCTGATGTCGGTGCACTGATATCACATACAAGACAAGTGTTTTTTTTGGGCATTTAAAGAACCTTTAAATCGCTGGAGCCAATATATACTTTGACAGAAAACGGCAAGTTATGTTTGAAGCATTCTTCGTCTAAATCAATGTACATTTTTGGCCGTAAGTTACTGATGGTTCAACTGAAATGCTGCTTAGTTCCATGAAGGTTGCGTTGCAGCACAAAAGCCTCTAAATAAACATGCACAAGATATATCAACATCTGCAATGTGTTTGAGGC